>JAJGRX010000962.1:600000-783331 GCA_025461125.1 Carex kokanica
TGCATGAGATACTGTAGTAAAGGATTATATAAAATAATTAATATTTTCAAAACATAACAATATATATCCATTATATTTCCTTATTTTTTTACAGATATAATATTTTCATAAACATAAAATATAAGGGGGAGGAATTCAATTACGTCATTTTATGGTGAGACATCTTGACATCGTATGTTTATAAGTCATTTTTGTGGTTTTAAAATCCAAATAGTCGATCCGAACCGTTCAACACAATCTCCATATTAAAATGTTCTTGGAGACTAAATTTTATATTTTTTTAAATTGTTTACTATTATTTTAGAATTTTTGAAAATCACTGTTTTTCAACGGTCCAGAATTGTCTGAAAACAACAATTTTGTACATATCTTAATAAATACTAAAAAAAATTAAAAAAATGTAAAATTTGGTCTCCAAGCACATTGTAATATGGAGATCATATTGAACGGTTCGGATCGACTGTTTGGACTTTGAAATCGCAAAAATTAACTTATAAGTATATGATGTCAAGGTGTGTCACCATAAAATGATGTAATTGGATCCCTCCTCAAATATAAAACTGACAATTTTTCTCTGTGATTACTATATCAAAGCCTCTGACTATCTTGCTTAATTATTATTAAAATATAATGAAAATGGTACTTGAAATTTTCTTTTTGTTATGAGTGAGGCTATGGTGCTATGCATAGCACGGATGGCTAGTGTACTATGGCTTAATATGGTACTTTTTAAAATTCTAACGGTCGATCCGACCGTTCAATGTGATAACCATAGGAATATGTACTTGCAAACTTAATTTTATATTTTTTCGAATTTTTTTACTATTTTTTTAGATAGGTAGAATTTTGATGGTCCATATTTTTCAAAAAACACTGATTTTTCTACCTATCTAAAAAAATAGTAAAAAAATTCGAAAAAATATAAAATTAAGTTTGCAAGTACATATTCATATGGATATCACATTGAACGGTCGGATCGACCGTTAGAATTTTAAAAAGTACCATATTGAGCCGTAGTACACTAGCCATCCGTGCTATGCATAGCACCATAGCCTCACTCTTTTGTTATTATATCTTGCTAGTCCCAGTTTTTTGTTGTTAAAAAATATATATATTTCTATGCATTTACAGCTTTATGAGGAGATGCCTTCTTCAAATTTACTTTCATTATTTTTAATTAATATATACAATAATATCATACAAAAGTTCTTTCTTGCATTCCACCACTTATCATAGACCGGGTCTTCTTATTAAATGGAGTTCAAAATAATAGGCCCTCCAAAATGAAGTAATCAAAACAGTAATTATTTACAATTAAGTTGGATATTTCTGAGGATGGAAAATAATTAAAAACAGGGGCAATAATGATGTCGACCGTTTAACAAACCCATTCAAACAAATTGAAGCCGGGAGGTGAGCGAGCTTGACCCTTCAGCTACTGTTTCATTCAAGACTTGACAAAAATATGCACAAATGTCCCTTAATTCCCAGAAATCGTAAAAGAACCATCTTCCTCAATTCTCAGTGTATCTTTTTTATTATTTATGTTTGTACGGACCCCGTTGAAGTTTATCCTTCTAAGTCTTTGAAAATAATTAAATTTCTCATATTGCATTATTTTTATGCACCCATCTTTTAATTAAAAAAAGAAAAGAAAAGAAAAGAATCTCAAGTTGGTATCGGTCGCTTAGCCAATAATTATTGTGCGATAATTACGAACAGCACCTGGTCAGGTCTTGATTGGTGTCTCCAGCTGTACGACATAAAAACCAAAGCCTCTTTTTGAATTCAAACATTTTCTAGTGGACCTCATTATGGGCTTATTTTGAGATTAGGCCTGTATTAGACATTAATATGGCCCAATGAAGAAGTTTCTGGATCTTGAAAATTTTCTGGGCCATACTTTATGCCTGAAATTAATTGGTGGTCTATGTTATAAATGCATGCACAAGTTATGCAAACTTGTTTCAAATTGCACAATTTTAGTATCATCAGAATCTCAAATTAGTCTAGTGAGTAAAATTTCACGCATATTTGTCAATCAAATTTGTACAAATTAGTGCAATTCCTGATTTTGCAAGTACATGCAGGGTTGTTCGGCAAAGAGGATTAAGCCTCCATAAACTTTCTTTCACTTTTTTTAGTTTCTTAGTCGCTTAATTTTCCTTAGCAAGTATTAAAAACCCTTAAGGGACTGTTCGGTAACAAGGGATTAGTTTAAGGCTTAATCCGTTTCTTTTAGTTTTCTTAGCCGCTTAATCGTACTGAACACCAAATCCTTAGCGAGGATTAAGAACACCTCATTTAGCCTCCTTTTGCCCGGATCTTAAGGCACCTCTACCCATTCATTTAGCTTCCTTAGCTTTCACCCATGATTTAAGACAACCGAACATCAGTTCCTTAGCGCTCCTTAAGCTCTTAATTCTTCACTCTTAATTCTTTGTTGCCGAACTTAGTCTCCTTTTGCCCAATTCTTAATCCCTATCCGAGTTTTAAGGCACTTCTACCTCTAAATTAAGTCTCTGTAGTTTTTTACCTACGGATTAAGACAACCAAATATGAGCTCCTTGACGTGAATTAAAATTTAATCCCACTTATGTTGCCGAACGCCCCCATTATGGACTTTTAGAATTCAGATTGGGTGCCATACTTCTGAAATAATTTTAACTCACCTGGAAGTATTGTATCTTTGCAGTACTTTGAGATTCAGTGAATTTGTGCAACTTTGAGACATATTTCCTGTGATGGTAGCAACCAGAGTGAAACTAAGAATGAAAAATACAAACCTTTTTCTTTTTATTCAAGTGATGTTCCGTAAAGTAAAATTAATCTCATTTCAAAGATTGAGCATTGAAATATCTGGTATTCTATTCCTATTTTTTTTTTTTCATATAACAGTCTAATTCCAACCTCCTACCACATGGAATTAGATATCCCATCCAATTGGAATAGAGAAAGATCTAATTAGAAAAAATAAGGGGGTTTTGGTTGTAAGATTGTAATGTGATGTGGATTCCTTGCATCCAAGCCGTCAGATTGGGAATTTTGTGAATTCTAAAATGTACATATCTGTTGTGTGCCAACAAAAATGAAAATTTAGATGCAACCTTTTCTGACTTATTTTAAACTTCTCTTCTGAAATTTAAAAGTTTAGCATCATATATTAACGGATCCGAATCTGCTGAAATCAGAGATCAGTTACTGTTCACCATGAAATCCCTGCAATTCGAATCCAGCCATTGAACTGTTTCGAGATGCGTGCAAGGAAAAATTAGCTGTTTTGAGATGCATTCTTGAAAAAAATTCGATGGCTGGATTCGGATTGCAGGGATTTCAGGAGTACTATTCATTGGTTTCGAAATTTCAACTGATTTATTTCCTATATTAACTTATGAATTTTGTGTTTATTCCTTTCTTACTTATGTCACACAGAGAGTTTAATGTAATATATCTATACTGGTAAGGACGGATGAGTGTACTGGTATGAGTTGATAGGTGTACTATTGTACTGGTACGCACTGGTATGCAATCTGAGCACGTATCGGTTTCTCTATTTTTCTGTATATGCATGTTGCTACCTATATAACAACTATCTTGTAATATAAATTTAGAGTCTCAATCCATTTCGATCGGAGCGCGATGGTGAGCCGATCCGGCCGTCGGATTGCGGCAACTATCGGATGAAAGTAGATCCGATCGTGGAGAAAGATAGAGAATGAGGTAAGTAGAGTAGATTAGATGATTAGTTTAGTTTAGATGAATTTATGAGAATAAAAGAGTTTAGATATAGGATTGAAATTGTTAGCAGACATTTAAAGTTACTAACCTTAACAAAAATTGTAATGTTTATTGGACCACAAAGGGGTGTTCAACCGGTCGGTTTGGGTCAAACCGAACTTTTTTTACCGAACCGCGGTTTGAACCGAATTTTGAAAACCCAACCAAACCGACTGAATTAAAATTCCAAACCGATCTAAAACCGAACCGATTAAACCGATTTAAACTTCGGTTTGTTCGGTTGAACCGAATACAAACATTTCAAGTTACAAATAAACATTTTAAAACCGGTTGGTTCGGTTCAAACCGATTTGGATAAAAAATTTGATAACCACACAAGCCGGTTTTTGATAAACCGATCCATTTTTTATTAAACCGGTTGGTTCGGTTCAAACCGATTTGGAGATCCCAAAACCGAACCGAACCTTTTAAACCGAACTTCTTCAAAAACTAAACCGAACCGAACCATTTAAACAGAACAACCGATCCAATTAAACCGAAATTTGCCGGTTCGGTTTAAAACCAAATAAACTGATCCATTTGAACACCCCTAACCACAGTCTTAGTGCAGTAGCACGAGTTCAAAAATAGTTGTTATGGTTTTTTTTTTTTTAGAAAGCTTGATAGAGACATAATGGTTATTGTCATTATCATTTATCAAGTCGACCAACCGAACATAGATCCCTAATATGTTTTAAACTACTAGACCATCTAGATCATAGTACAATAAATCCCTAACTGATACACCACATAATTTGAATAGATACAGTGCTTGACAAAAAACACAAACAACCGATCTATTTATTTTACTAAGCAATGCTAAGTGAAAGCAACCGTAGTCCAACCCTAAGTTTTTTTTTTTTAGAAATTATTGAATCAAATTATCAGAAACAAAAATGATGATTTTGTTCTTCAAAAATTAAATGAGTCTGAACTATTGATTTGACCTCGTAGAGAGCATGCTAATAAGACCAAATAAATAGTTTGATTGTATTGATTTCTTTTTTTTTTACCACACCAAACTCTTCACATTCTTGTTCAATTATCTTTTTAAATTTTTTTTAATCATCTTGTTGAATTCCTCCATAATTTTTTTTAAATATTATGTTCATTTGATTTAATTTATGTAATAAAAAAAAAATACTATTTCTTATGATTCTTTTGATTCTTGTTTCTCATCTTCGAATTAATCTATTTTTTCTTCATCAAAATATGAAATCTTTCATCTGAATTTAATTTAGTTCCTCTCAATCCAGTTTCTCTTAATCTGAATCTATTTTTTCTTCGACCAATTATTTATATAATTTTTTTAGTTTCTCTTCTCTTTATCGACTTGGCTTGGGTTGACGTTATGGTCGGGTGTCAGACTCTTTTTTTTTGGAATACGAGTCCACCCCTCCCTACACTGCCCACTCAATCGGCGTGGGCCGGCCTCGCTCAAGGGTTAATGCCCGCTCACTCGGCGCAAGGCCTCACTCCTTTCTTTAAGCTTGACTTAGATTGGAGAGCCACTCAGTCGACGTGGTGCCTCGCTCCTGTCTTAGACATCTTTTTTAATTCCCCTTTAATCATCTTATTGAATTCCTCCTTAATTTTTTAAAGATATTATGTTCATTTGATTTATGTTATGTATTTAAAAAATACTAAATCTTCTGATTGTTTATAATTTTTCTTTCTGGTTTCTTCTAAAACAATGAGTACATAGGATGGAAAATCAATGGGACTGAACCATTGATTCAGTTCTATTGGCCTATTCACAATGAGTGTTTTGAGGTGGAAGAAAGAAAATGAAGAAGATGAGAGAACTCGTGTATTTCACAATCTCTATTGGGGCTGAATCAATATTTCAGTTAGTAGTTTTTTATTTTTTTTGTGGCAAAGACATACTGCAACTTACAAAAACTATTATAATCGAATTATTGATTCGGTCATACAAAATAATCCATTGATATCGAATCAATGATTCAGTCACACTATGAAATCGAAAGAAAAATGATTATTCTAATTTTTGATAATTTAATTTTAAATTTCTAAAAATAAGAAAGGCTAGCCCAACCGACCTCCCCCCCTTAAAAAATTCTCAAATTCTGAAATTCTGAAATTCTCTACTATAAAAAAATTCCAAAATTAAAGAACTTTTTGACAAAGTCCAAATTGATTGCATATAGAGATCTCTATCTCGTGCCTTCTCCTTTTATCCTTTTCTCCTTTTCTCCTTCTCTCCTATGACCATGGAATGGAATACACACGAATGGAAGCCATGCAACGCAACAACCAAAAGGAGGTTGAATTGGAGCACAAAGGCTCGGACCCACTTGTATTTTGTTGTCACAAAAGTGTTGGATTTTGGAACCCACCTTTTTTCTCATTGTCAGTTCTGTCACCGTTTTGTGGAACCCACCAGTTGCTTGTTGTCCCTTGCCGACAAGAGCTAAAGATGTACCTAACTTTGATATAAAGACTAATTAATGGCTTTTAGTGTTTTATTTAAGTGAGACAAAGAAAATCAATGAAAGCTCATTTCGGATGCTTTTCAGTGGAAAGTTTTGCAGCTTGATTGCTTCTAAAAGTTGTTGTTTTAGTCTCTTTTTCTTTTTTTAAGTTTCCTCAAACTGTTTTGGGCAGCGGAATTACCGACATTTTTATTAATACCCTAAAAAAATAGCAAATCTGCCCTTCATTATGAAATTTTTTCAAAAACGTCCTGACCGCTTCACGTTTGAACAGTCAGCTCTCACTACCAAACAGCTCCACGTTTAGGCGGTCAACTCTTAATACCAGACCGCCCCACGTTTGGGCGGTTTGGTATGTAACTAATTTTTTTTTTATAATGTTGTATTATAAAATGCTGTTTTTTTATGTTAAAATTTTGTTATAATTTTTTAATTTACGGTTATAATTTTTATAATAATTTATGGTTATAAGTTGTTATAAATGACGATTATAATTTTATTGGTTGTAATGTTTTATTGTAGTTTTATTTGTTATAATTTTTCTAATAATTTATGGTTATAATTTTATAATTGACGATTATAATTTTATTTGTTGTAATGTTTTACAATATGATATATATTTATTGTAGTTTTATTTGTTATAATTTTGTTTAATGTTATAAATTGGTTTTATTCGAACTAGATAAACAACAAAATTAAATAATGTAAATGTTAAGTCTACAACATAAAATCTAACAATCCAAACATGAAATATAACAATCCAAACATAAAATACTACAAATCCATCTAACTAAAAAAACATAAAAAACCTAACGACGAGGGCGGCGACGACCGGAGAGATCCAACCTAGCAGGTGGATGACGGTCCTGGGCGACAGCTAACACCTAAAAGTGAACCTCCTCCTCCTCGTCATTCTATAGATCATCCACATCTATCTCTGACGCCACATCGACTGCCCATGGATCCTCCTCATGCAAAGATAAGTGTACGGCGGACCCATGGGAGATCCTCCTGCATCACCGGTTGTGTACGCATCTCCCATGGATCGGCCTCCCAAGTAGAAGGACATTTGCAGCCTACGCCCCACTCCCACTAGCTTCATGGTCGTGCTGTCTAGTCTCTGCGTATCGTGGTATGTCGATGCTCTCTACCTCATACCCGGTATCATCTCCAGTAAGGTCAGTCATAGTGAACTCAAGATTGGCCTGCCAGTTAAGGGCTCCATCCTGCATGTAAACAATGTTAGTTTTGATACATACAAATAACTAGTAAGTTAATTAAATAATAACAAAAGTCACTGACCTCGCCAATCTGCACCGGAACTCCATACTTGTTGTAGTAAGTGTTTCATGCGTTGTTATTCAACACCCAGTTGTGAAACGCCCAACCCGAGTTATCATCTGCATAATTGAAGATAACTTAATAAGGATAGATTTTTAAAGAGAAATTATTGTGTATGGCACATTCATATTAACTTCATATTAACTTGTAATCACCTTCATATTAACTTCATATTAACAATTTAATTTCTAGCAATCGCTCCAATGTCATCACAGGGCACAAAACATAAATAAAATGAGTTATGTCGGGTTATCCGGAAATAATCGGATTGTGCTTCGTCATTCATGCCCCCAGCCTCACCTAACCTCAAGCTTCGTGGGTGGGGGCAGCCTTGCGAGAGAGAAAGAGAGGGGTTGGGGGCAGCCTTGAGAGAGAGAGGGGGGTGGGGGCGGCCTAGCGAGAGAGAGGGGGGGTGGATCGGGTTTAGGGGTTTTGTGGGGTTTGGGCGAAGCAAGAGATGGGACACAGAGGGGTGGGGTGTGGGAGTTGCGATTTTTTTTAAAAAAAAATTAGTTAAATACCAAACCACCCAAAAGTGGGGCGGTCTGGTATTAAGAGTTGACTGTCCAAACGTGAGGCGGTTTGGTAGTGAGAGCTAACCGTTCAAACATGAGGTAGTCATGGCGTTTTTGAAATTTTTTCATAATGAAGGGCAGATTTGCTATTTTTTTTAGGTATTAATAAACATTTCGGGCGGAATTACAATGCAATTCAGAGACCATTTCTTGTGAACTATGTTTTTTTATAAAGTAAGAATAAGAAGTCAAATCACTTTTACTATTTAATACATAGAAAATATTTTTATTTGAATTTTAAATTTATGATCTCTTATACAAAGGTAATATTTTTAGAGGAGGGTTCAAATGCCTCTATTTTTTGTGCCTCCACCATACCTCCATTTTTTAAAACTTTAATAACTCAAAATTTAAAACTTAAAAGTCAAAATAAAACCGTTGGATGTGATTTATATCATTTTATTTATGTGATTATAAAAAATTATCACATTTTGATTTTGTTTTTAATGTGAATCAATAAGTTGAAAAATCAACGTCTAGAAATTATCCACATTAGTACGTTTTTTACAAGCTCTTGATGACAACCAAAACAAAATTGAAATGTCATAATTTTTTACACGTGCATAGATAAAATGATGTAGATCATATCCAACGGTTTTATTTTGACTTTTAAGTTTTAAATTTTGAGTTATTAAAGTTTTTAAAAATGGAAGCATGGTGGAGGCATGAAAAATGGAGGCATTTGAACCCTCCTCATATTTTTATCACTGAATTAAAAGTTAAGATTTTACATTATATATTTTTTTGGACTCACTCTGTTTTGATAAAGTTTTTTTTGTTCTCATTTTTTTGATGCACTGTAATTTCTTCTAACTTCTTTAAAATTGAAATAACTTAAAAAACTTAAAAAGGATTGTTATTTTTCTTTATTGGTTCTTGGTGCCGTCAATTGGCAGATGGCGTGACTTGTTAGCAAACAAATATATTTATAAAAAAGTTTATTTACATACATTTTTTCAATATTTAATTATGACTTTTAATATGTGTGTGATTTATCCCTGTATGCGGATGTGTATTTGAACAACAAATAGTTTACAAAATTACAAACCAAATATAACTCTTCAAATAATTTTATTCAAAATAAAAAATTACAACAAGATACTAATATAACTTATTATAAATTTATTAATAGAGTCGATTCATCAATTTTATGTCTAAACAAATTTTTTTTTTTTTGAGAAATTAGACTTCGTTATGAAATACTTGGTCCTGTATAGTATAAACATATAAAGCCGCATAAGCAGTCAATGTGATCTTATTTTAAAACACTTTGTATTTAATTGTTGTCTAACAGTTTAAGATTAGAAGTCACATGTTTAGTTCCAGCACACTACTAGACCCGAATTTTTATGCATAGGTTATTTTTCAGATGTGACTTTTATTTATATATAGTATAGTCATTCTGTGTCAATAGTAAAAAAATCTTTTTTATATCTTTGTGACTTTTATTTCATAGTATAAATATAGTCATAAAAAATAATCGTGTCAATAATAAAAAATCTTTTTTTATATCTTTGTGACTTTTATTTATATATTATAGTCATTCAAAATAGACGTGTCAAAAGTAAAAAATTACTTTTTATATCTTTGTCTTTTATTTATATAGTATAGTCATTCAAAACCCATGACATCATAAATTAAAAAATCACTTGTGCCATCATAAATTAATCCACTTATTCAGATTTAATTCATGACTTAACTTTAACTAACAATCAAACAAGAATATGACATCATAATTTGAAATAAACAACTTACACCATCATGAACTTTAACCAAGAACCAAACATGGCCTTACAGATTTATTCAATATCATTTTGAACAAACTTTTGGATTCCATATGCTGAATAATCTTGTATTTGAATTGAATCGATTGTGTTTCAATTGTACTTTACCAACTGGAAAAAGTCAGTCTTTTCCAGAAGTTCAAACCAATATAAAACAAACAGTTAGAGCATTTTTTTCCAGTACAGTTCTGGTAACTTTGCCATACTGGGATCAGTTCTTTTTCAGAATTCTAAACCAATCAAATAACAATTACCGCAGGTTTTTCAGCACAGTTCTGGTAACTTTCCTGAATTAAAAAAACGTAAAAACCAAAAAATAAAGGCTATATAAGCAAATATTTTTTTTAAGAGAACATATCTATAGTAAAGTGATCTCCGTGAGTGCACCAAAATTACATCTAAATCATCTATCTTAAGCACCACATATAACATAAACTTGCCTTTCTAACAACAAAATACCCCACAACTATACCCCTCAATTTTTTTCTAGATTTCTTGCTAGGAGTCCAAGATTTTTAACAAAAGGTATAACATTAATCAAGTTAGACAACATTAAGGTGGATCCAGTTGGAGTTAGGAAGCAATGCCCCTCTCCCTATCCGGTAAAATGCCAAGTGGCTTTGATTCTGTGTCCCAAACTAAGTTTGCCTCTGTCACATTGCTAAGCAACTCCACTTTTGCCTCCCAGATTGAATTTGTCTCTGGTGCTATGATAGGTAGCTCCGGTTCTGCCTCCCAGACCGAGTTCACCTCTTGTGCTATGGCAAGGGTCTTTGGTTCTGAATCCCAAACCAATTGTGTCTCGTACTCCGGCTCGTATTCCTGCAATTATTTTAACAAAAGGAACACATGGAATATTAGTTGAAATTAAGGAGGGTAATGTGGAATTTTGTTGAAAAAAGAAATTGTTAATGCAGGAGTAAAAAAAGTTTCACAAGTTATATAAGTGCACAAGGTATTTTTGATACGGGTTGTAACAAGCATGCAACTCCCCTAAAGTATCACTAGAAAAGAGAAGGACCAAATTGTTAAATCGACGTGTATATTCTTACAAGAGAAAGTACCTCGAGTTTTCTGACGAGTTCTTTGGCACTTGAGGCAGAAATGATGATACGGCGAGCCTCTTCAGAAATGAAACCTTCATCCACCGCCAAGTCAATAAATGACAATAACGAATCGTAGAACCCATCCACATTCAATAGACCCACCTGTTTCATTTTAAATCAAAATCTTGAAATTAAACCTTTATCACCAAAGGGAGAACAGTAGTTAACATCATCAGTTCATTTATGGGGCCTAACAGTAAAAATTGCAACTTGCAAAAGGTGTCACTTATCTTTAGTGGTCTGAAAGAAATAGTATAAACTACTGAATTATTGCACTCATTACTATCTGGTACCAACAAATAAGTATGAGAAATTGCATGATCCATAGTTTGGGTACAGGAGACAACTAGTCCAAAACATTATTATTAGACTTGTCTATTGATAAAAGCACAAGTGTGGGGTCATATGAAAATGCATGCTTTATTATGATACCATAATGAAAGCAACGGTATGATAAAATAAATCTGAAGGCTGACTGGAGAAGTATTATATTCTCTCTTATATATCAAGTAAAACTGAAAAGAAAGTTCCTTATAGTGCAAGCCATAGGGAAAACCAAGAAAGTTTCCGTGTCAACACTTCCAAATACCTAAGAGATGTCATATAAATACTCTTTCCAAAAGAATTATCCGACCAAAGTTATCCGACATTGACCAAAATCTGTTGTGAATTGCTTTAGGAAAAGTTGGAAAGAAAATCTAATGCTCCACCCCTCTTAAAGCTAGTGATAATGTTATATCTATTTAAATATCTTTTAACAAAAAAATAAAAGACACCCCATCCTAAGATATTCTATAAAACATATCCAGCAGTGAACAAAAAGCCATTGTACAAAAATTTAATGTTGTATAGGATTAGATATGTTCATATAGGATTAGATATATTTCGATGTTTACAAGGGTTCACCTGAAGTTTCTCCAGAACCAAATTAAAAAATTCGTGAGAATCATTGACTAAGATTAATATGAACAAAAGATCTTACATAATCTCCATGACAGGATTGGGTGTACTGTAATATATATACTAAAATGGGAAGACTGAATATAATTTAAACAACGGGATTAAATAACCCTAGCATGCAATGCATGGATTACATTTAATTCAAATTCTATAGGGCCCTCCAATTACTAATTATAGGTTTATTTTAAATACAGGCAGTTTATTGACACGTATGCATTTCACCATAGGAAATGCAAGAAATATAAATTGAAGATTCAGATAAGATGTAACAGGACATTATATAGGGAGTGGCGACAAAAAAATGAACTTACAGGCTTCTTGTGTATACCGAGCTGAGCCCACGTAATTACTTCAAGCAACTCCTCCAGTGTTCCATATCCACCTAGGTAGCAGTGGTTTATTAATTAATTTGGAAGAATTTTTTTTTTTGAGGGATTAATTTGGAAGAATTAAATAACTTCTGTACTCTTTAAGAAAAAAAAAAAAGTAGTACCTGGCAAGGCGATGAAAGCATCCGCGTAGCGCGCCATCTCAGCCTTCCTTTCATGCATTCCAGATACAGCTTTCACCTCACCTACAGGTTCTCCAGTCACCTGCAAAACAGATGTCATAAAATCAATTATGAGTAGAAAGCGAATTGAGCTGCATCCTCAAAAGTTAAGAGTGCAGGTGGAATAGAATCTGTTTTTCTTATCCTTCTCTCAGGTAGAAAGATTAATGGAGGGACCCATTTTTATTAAAATGGAGATTAAACCATACATTTTAAAAGTTTACATGATGTTCAATAGTGCAAAATCAGTTTAGCTTGGGATCTTAGGCTAACTAGTGGACTGCATATTTTATTAAGTACTTAGCCAATGATAGATCAATTACAGGATCAAATCATTATTTTTATATTGAAATAAATAATTATGTATTTGTTTTATACATGATATTAAATCACATGTTAAAATAACATATACAAGAGAATAGACTGACCTCTCTTGGCATCAAGGATGTTGGAATTATTCTGAAAATAGAAAAGAGAAGAACAAGGAGGTTACTATCTAAGTTAGGATCTGCTATAGATATAAAGAAATGAAGATATTGAACCACTATGAAAAATATCAATAATGATTTTAAAATCATTTTCAGTAAAAATGCATGCTTTATCACCATAAACTATTGATATTCACCTAACAAATATTGATCTGTTGGCAGGCATATATACGTTCAGAATGTACATTCACACAAATATTCAAACACTCACCTACCAATTATCCAGAAAAAAAACATTCACCTAACCTACACATATAACTGCATTCATTCAGTAACATATATGTGTGCGCTTTGAAAGAGATAGGTTGACAAAGAGAAAGGGTGGGAAAAGAGGCCATGAATTTATTCAGCATAAACCCTATGCACAACTCCAAGTTAATTTATCCTGCAACAGTTCAGCTTCCTTACTACTACAGTTTCGTCACACTTTTTGTAAAGTGTACAAATTGGCCGCTCTACTTTGGGGCAATTTCTTTAACACAAAAGGAGGAGATGTTGGTGCATTAATGGTCACACCCTATACCCCCATTGAAGAAAACGTTCCACTCTCAGTGAGCAAAGCAGACAAAGAGGAGTTACCATTTTTGTACAAGAAGCATGCATCACATACAAACCAAAAATTGAACAAAACAATTGACAGAGAAAAAAAGATAGAGAGAGAAAGAGAAGTAAATGGGAGCTACCCAATGACATGGCGACCACCATCATGCACTGCATGAGAAACCAGGCCCATTAAACCAATGCTACCTCCTCCGTACACCAGGTCTATTCCTCTCTCCACCTACACCAAAAAAAAACAACAACTTTATGTTAGATAACCTTCTTTCCACTTTCCCAATTTCTCCTGAGAACAACTTTTCTGGTGGGTTCCATGGATAGAAAATGTCATACCCTAAACAATTAATTTGATAAATTTAAATATGTAAATTTTAAGCGGATAAAATTTGGTGAAAGGGGGTGCATTGGTATTCAAATAAATATCTGAAAGCCACTTAATGGAATGCCAAACGGCTCGCTAGTATACAAAATAAGATTATATTGCATCAAAATAACCACATGGACTACAACTCCGACATGAAAGTAACATTTGTAGAGGGGAAAAGGAAAGGAAAACAAAGAAAATTTGTTGTATATTGTCTCGTTTGATGAGAGTAGGTTGAGTGCAGAGAAAGGGAGGGGTGGCAATGTGTCATGATACCAACATAGCACGGTTTCCATCAAGATGGGAATGCAAGGAGGGTAACTTTTGGGGGCCTCAGACATAAATAAATGAATTACAGTGCTTTTTTGCATAGTTTCCACCAAGAAAAAGATTTTTGGCGTTTGTTAGTTGATTTTAAATATTTTGGCTGTGGTCATGCAAGAAGGCTGCCTCATTGCCAGGTAGGTCGGAGTACAGCTAAGCAATTCACACCAGTACATGCCTACGGGCTTCAAATCAAAAAAAAAAAAAATTCACACCAGTACCAAAAAAAAAACCCCAAAAACCGCTCGGAATTTCAGTTTCAACGCAAAAGGACAGAAAATAATGGAAAATAGCACCAAAATTTAATCCAATTAGAAACAAAATTACACAGTGGGACTAAGATAATAGAGTACATGCCAGAGAAACGTAGTTATGCATTTTCTTTTCAAGCAAACGGTACTTTTTGCACTGCCATTAGAAGAGCTAGCACAGAGAATGTAAAGAAAAATTAAATTGAGAAAACATCCATTTGATCACATCTCTGAATCAAAATCACTAAATCCCTTAAAAAATGCAATTAGTTAAACGATTACAGTATGCTAAAGGCAAGTTCGTTTTGGGGAAAAAAAACAACGGTAACGACATCAAAACATAATCTAATAATGGCATCAGATTAGAAGAGTTTAAATCAGGTAATGCAGCAACGAAATGGAATTTCACAGAGAAACGCTCAATAAAGATCATCTTACAAGCATTACCAGTTCTTTGCCTAGCTCGATAGCAGCTTCTTGGTAACTCGACTTGCGACCCTTTGCACTTCCACAGTAAACGCAAATCCTGTGAAACCTTGAACTCTTCTCTTCGATGCAGCTCTTCTTTGCCTCCATTTCGTCTTTTCTTCACCCTTTTACTGCTCTCTCTGATTTTTTGTTGATTAGAATCCGGGCTATGTCGGAATAGAGCACGAGTTACCTTGTTTGGGAACCCTTTTGGGCCTTTATATAGAGAGAGACTATCCGGCCCCTTTTCTTATTCCCAGAATCCCAAGTGGGAAATCAGTAAATTACTACTCCTCACACATTCTCTGTGGCATATGCGTGTGTAATCAATCCTGTGCCAGTTGGCTGACAAGGCGCTACAACCACAGTAAAAACGTAAAACGGAACCAATAAGCAATATAGAAAAAGTTTTATATTTTTTAATATTAGTGAGTAATGCAACAGCAGCCATCAATATGAAATAAATGTTGTTAAAATTATCTCAAATTTTGTGAATGGTGAGAAATGTACCAATTGTTTTTTCACTTGCATGCAAATCAGACCAAAATAGTGACGATTTTCAGTATTACCAAATTAACCTTTTATCACTAAATATTGATAATTTAATTAGTAAGAGTATTTCTCAGGGTATTTTTTTTTCTCACGTGCACAGTAAAATTCAGTTCAATTTTTACGTCCACACCTATTCCCTCTTGACGCCAAACAGGGCCTAAAGAATAAATTGACAAATAAAGAGTCACAATTCTTGTAGCACTAAATATATTCATCTCCCCTCTTTGTTCAAATTTGAACTAATTAAAAATTAAACATCTCTTGATTAGAACAAAAAAAATAACTAATTTAATTAATAAATGTTTAAATAAATGAATGCTTCGGTGTTGTTGCCAAGTTGGCACCGATGTGATTCCCAAGCGGATGTAATCATTTTAACAAACAGAACAGTTGATATAAATTATCAACGGTCTGATTTGTATATCAAAAGTATTAAAAAAAATTAAGTGTATTTTGACGCTCTGGCATTCTTTGTTGCGGTGCATCCACACTGAAAGAACAAACTCGTCTCTACTCTCTAGCGAAGATTAAATCGAGCTTGCACCAAAATGGTGTATGCACAAAGGTTACTCCAGGTGCAGCGACAAAATGTACTCCTAGTAACATGCCTGTTGGAGCACATCGACCAAGACAATCCCAGGGGCATTGTTTTGGAGCGAAATCCAACGGTGTCAAATTGCCATTTGCCAGTCGGCTTATACCATCAACGGTTCTAAACTTCTAATCCAACTATTCAACTGATGGGATTGTGCCTACGGGCTATTTACCCCCCAAAAAAAAAAAAAAGCTAAGGGGATTGAGTCCGGATCCCTTGTGGCGCAGATTAACAGACTCCCGTGTGCGAGTAGCTTACATTTGCTACTGAAGTCCTGAGCATAGTAACACGATTATATTCCGCGTTTCATTCGTTGTTTTGACGTTTCCAAAATGAATACTGAATAAAATGTAAAAAATGTATAATACGTTTTATTCGCAAATAAAATGTGAATCACGAATTATCCGCGAATAAAATGCGAAAAAAATGTGGTTTTTTTTTTTGTTTTTTTTTTTGCTTCCTTGTGGTACCGAATTATTTCCGAATCACGAACTTTTGACCCTGCCGAACCGAACCCGAACTATTCGTTTGTCACTATGGTCCTGAGTCCTAACTTCAGAGAAGATTTAGAAATGTTAAATGAATATCTAAAAAACTCCCCCGTCCCCGTCTATTTTCAATATATAATATATATAGGTGATATTACTTAAATATTATTTTAATAAATCTCTTTTCTAAATATTTATTATACGATGACATTAGTTGTTTGATACCGACGTAACACATACAATTTCGTGTTATTGATCAGATGATCATGTTCCACTTTTATAAGAACGAAATATAGATAATGGGAAGTAAAGAATTAAGTCTAACAAAGATATTCACTTTTGTATTAATTGAATAAACAAAATTCCATTCTTTGCTCGTGTATATTGTTTTGGTAGATTTACTTAAATATTTGAATTTTTATTGAATCATTATCGTAAACTATTACATTATGCTCGATCAAGTCGTCTCACAGTCTTGCCAGCACTATGTAGCATTTAACAACAAGTGTGGTAATATGCTACTTGTATCTTGTAGAGTGTCATGTCAGCGAGTGATCTATCTAAATAACAAAGATATCAAATTAGACTGCACACAATATATCAAAGTCAGTTAGACAAATACCTCTCGACTTCTGAAAATAAGTCTCTTGTTCACGATGCATTACGCGAATATTACAATGCTTCTGATAATCGAGAGGAGAGGAGGTGGATATTATCGGTTCCTTATTTTCCGAATGTTTCAGAAGAACTTATGTAACTATTGATTGTATATTATAAGAGCAACTGTAGTAACAGATAGTCAGCATTCATTCTGAGTTATGACTCGAAAAACTACTAAAAAACATGTTTTATTTTTATTCCTTCGATTTATTTACAGTCGTCAGAACATTGATCTTGTTTTTTTTATTTCAAACATAAATCTATCTCTTTAAAAGAAAACAGGTTTACTGAAAAACGAATACATGTTAATTTTGTACATGGTACAACACCATGTTCATACCCCTCGTGCCGCAGCGGATCCGATCAGGTGGGATTCAAATTCAATTAGAATTCAATTTAGAAGGTTGCTTCTTTTTATGTCTGGTGTTGGTTTTAATGGTAGATTACGGAGCAGATACTATCTGGATTAAAATTCTGGATAACATGATTCTCTAGCATTTATTGATAACATTGCTGCCATTTTTCCTGTTTAATTTCTTAGCTTTTTGATGGTTGATTGGTGGCTTGTTATTGCGGTCAACCTGTCTAGTGCCAGTTATGTGCAAGTGATGCATGTGCTCATAAAAAATATTTTCATTTATTATTCTTTAGTTGAGAGATCCAGTAGAGTAGGCTATTAAAATAATAAAATACCTCTTGAAAAGCAAAGAGAAATAGGGTAAGTAAACTGGAATTTTTTTAAAAACCATAATTAAAAAAAAAATTAGCAAACCAACATGATTACTTTGGTTTTTACAAAAACCATAAGAACCGAAATGCTAATTCAGTCCCCATTTTTTTTCTCCCTTTTCGGTCCCCCCTGTTTTCACACATTTTCATAACAATTTCAGTCCCAGGGAGACCGAAATCAGGAGGGACCGAAATGTCAATTCTGTTACAGGGAGGAAAAATGGAGACCGAATTGGTATTTCGGTTCTTATGGTTTTTGTAAAAATCAAACTAATCACGTTGGTTCGCTAATTTTTTTTTTTAATTATGGTTTTTAGAAAAAGTTCAAGTAAACTGACTGGCCTTTGTTTTAATTTATATTTTATTTATAAAGTTCAAACAGTGTTCTGAATGATTTAATTTGATACATGCTGAAAATTTGTTACAAATTAAAATTTCAATATATCTCGATTTGAACGGTTTAAATTGGTTTAAATTGATCATTTAAATTTTAAAAATTGAAATATTAATTTAAAGTGCTAGCAGATTGGTTTTGCAATGACAAAACTATCACTCTGATCGGAAACTTCTTCTATTTCACCAAACGCGATTTAGAATCGGATTTGAAAGAAATTCGATAATCAGAAGAGAAAATCTTTCAACTAAACTTAAAGTTAACTTTTAAAAATATCAACACTGAATTCTCTTCTCCATTTAAAGTTTTTAATAAACAAACTTCAATTCACAATCTTCTCTTTTCCTCTCTTTTCTTTTGATTCATTACATTGAAATAATTATTGTATTATGTGGTAAATTTTTTTTATATTGTTATATATTCCACAATATTTGTCTCAATTCGAAATTTTTTTTAAAAAAAAATTGAAACGAAATTTCAGAAAAATAATGTAGAAAATAGATTGCCAACTATGTATTACATTCTATCATCTTGATATTTGAGCCAATAAGACCTGACAGCAGAACAGTAAGTTACCGTAAATAATCTGTAGTCTTTTTAGCATAGAAAAAGTAAAAGAAAAAAAATCAATAGGATACGGTGGAGATTTCTTTAGCCTAAATTCATGACTGAACAGTGCATTTTCCAACATGGTTTCATATTATCAGTTATTTATGTAAAAAAAAAAATTAATTAAAGATTGTTGCATCGATTCTGGATTTGTCATATCAGTTTCTTGTATTATGTGCATCATTATTCAAACATGTCATGATTATTTTTTTATTGGAAAAGATGTCTTCAGGATTTAATACTTTGTTATACAGTGCTTCTTTTATGACAATTAGTTGTCAAATCTCTTGTATTATTTGTTTGTAATTTATTATAGCCAATTGTACACACAATTGTTTGGCAATCACACAACTCAGGTTATACATAGAGTGGGAAAAATGGCACGGCGGAGCCGGCTCTGTCACGGAACGGCACGCGTGTCTGTTACGTGCCGTGACCATTCGCGTGCTGTGTCTATCTTTTTAAAGTTTGGCACGACACGGCACGTCACGTGAAAGTTTAGTTATGGCACGTAGTCACACGAGTCACATGCAATTAGGACCATTAGATATTGATTTAATGGTGAATCTTGAATAAACTAAATGGTCACACGAGTCGCGTATGGTCACGACACATTAGGCACGGCGTGACTCACGTAGCGTGACCATTCGCGTGCTATGACCACCTCTTGACATTTTGGTCACGGCACGTGAAAAAATTAACTTGTTCACGGCACAGCACGAGATCAAAGTCAGGACGTGTTAGTTACGTCACGGCACGTTTTTCCACTCTAGTTATACACCATATGGCAGTGTTGTAAATAACAGTATACTCTTGTCGGATAGACAAAGTATCGTGAAGCGATTAATTGAAAATAATCGACCGATTGGTTGGAAAAATCCGTAATAGTTTAGTCGTCACTGACGACTAATCGGCCAATTAATCAGCTTAAATGGTTATTTTTTACAACACTGCCACATCGTACTCACCACGAACATAACCGAATGATATCAGCTTCATGCTTTGTGCTTTTCTGGCTTGCTATTACTAAATAATAACGGGTAAAAGTGCACAAAATAACATAAAGTTTGCTTTGTGCTATTTTTAAAATTTTATTTATTCTGTATACTATGAATAAAAATAAAAAATCACAGTAACAATTTTTTATTCGCCATGTTTCCGGAGCAATGTGTATTTTTTTTCCAAGAGGGAAGATATTGTTAGGTTATCAATTTATGATCAATGATTATGGCGCGTAATATTAACAAAATAAGGAAGATTTGGTCAAATTGTGCATTTAAAATTTCTTCCCAATTTTAGCTTTATTATTAATTGCGTGTTATTTCACATTTATACATAGAATTAGGCGTGCCATGGATTATATAGTAACATATTTTACTACCGCCTCCAAAATATCGTTGGTTCACATTTATATATAGGTTTTTAAATGACGAATTTAAACTATTGAAATCATTTCTAAAAATAAAATTATTGAAATCGATTTATTGCCCAAGTGATATTTTTACATAAAAAAATTTCATAAATTTTAAATTCATTTACTATAGAGTTAAAACGGTAAAAAAATAATGAAAAATGAATACCTTAAAATTAACTTATAAATCTTTTCTTTATTACTTAAATTTATACTAAATGAATTCATAAATTTATAAATTTTACATACAACTGCATTACCTGTGAATTACATCGGTTTCAACAATTTAAATTCATCGTTTGAAGTCTGTCTAATTTTTTTTTTAAAATAATAGTACAGGACGTCTTATACTATTGATCTATGACACACTAGCTTAAACTCTTTATACAACAAAATATGATGCATTTAAAAAAAAAATAACAATTCGTTGTTGCTGGCAATGACTTGGGCAAGTTTGATTTGGCAAGAAAAATCATTCCTGAAAAAATGAACATCTTGCAACTAACTTTTATATAAAATCAAGTGGCCAAAATTTGTATTTATACCATTTAAAAAAAAAAAAAAAACCAGAACACCTCAAATTATGAGGGATTCGAAAAATACCAGGGCCTCCAAACCAATCTGTGGCCCCTAAAAACCTAAACATATTTAATATTACAGTGCATTTTTTAGTTTTTGGGGGTCCGCCAAGCCAATCTGCGCCCTCTAATAATGGAACCACAGATTGACTTGGAAGCCCTGGTATTTTTCGAAATCCCCACAAAATATGGTTTTTTGGTTTATTTTTTTTAATATGATATAAATAAAAATTTCGGATCAAGTGGGCTCAAATTATATGCCGGTTCTAAAGAAGCATACTCAAGTTTCAATTTTTTTAATTTATCCTTCTTTTCCCACGACTCGCACATGCAATTGTATTAGAAAATTTTGTGCCCAGCTAAGTTGGAGATTCCTCGTCACTGTTTCATTAAATATTTGATATGCTTATAATAATTTGCAATATGGTCCCACATTATCCGGATATCCCACAACCACAAATTTTTTTTTTAAATAGAACCAATTTTAAATAGTTTAACAAACGAGCACCATTAATTTGGTTTTTATAAAAAATAGTTCCACCGATTCGCAGGGTCAGTGGAGGCACAAATATGTTTGCTCCACCGATCTGCAGGGTCGGTGGAGCTATTTACCATTGATTTCTGTGGTCAGATTGTATAGATGGGTCATAAAATGGCTCGGCGGAGTCATTTTTTTTAGAATCCAAATTAATGGTGTTTGTTTCGTTAAAAAGATTAAATTTGATTCTATTAAAAGAAAAAAAAAATCCACAACCACTGAGGCGATACCCGTGCACGTTTTATTCAATTATTACTCGATTAAATAAAATTGCTCTCTCTAATTATTTGATTTTGAGGTATTATTCGTCTCTCTGTAATCTCTACTCACGGAATAGAGATCTCTTGTCACCATCAACTCATGCACCTCGTTGTCTCTTTTTTATTGGTTCATGGGCATTAATTAATTATTGCTCGTGGAAAGCTCCTAAAAGAAGTATTATCTTTGGAATGGACTCTGTTGCATTAATTAATTATTGCCTTTCCGATTGAAAAGTAAGAATCTGTTTTTTCGAATCTAACCATTCAAAATTTTTCATTCGCGTATTTCGATAAAAAAAAAAAATTCATGCTCAAATCTTGGCTGGATCTGAAAAGGCAGATTTCTAGTTTTCTCTCAGAAAAGCAGCATAGTCGGATCCGGAAAAGCATATTTATGTTTTTCTCTCGTAAAAGCAGCATAGTCGGATCCATTATCTTTGTTCAACATTCAAATGTGAGTGGTTTATTTGTATGATGTCTTATTTTTACATAGAACCATCATTTTTTCCACTTGATAGTTCCAGAAAATTTAGTTAACTTTTTTAGAATTTTGAGTTTGGTGAGTATTGTTGTTTTATGCAATTCTCTAATTATTGTGTTTGACTAATTCACAAAACAAACAATAATTGAATTTAACGATTTCATTATATGAGTGAGTTGCAGATTCAATAACATTATAATTGTAAGATTAAAGTTGAAGAACCAATGGAATTAACAAGACTTTATGAAAATCAAGAATATATATTGTAATATCAAATATTAGTAAAGTAAATTTGAGATTGTTGATTTCAGGAACTATCTATTCGATACGGAAGCAAACCGTTCAGTACGGAAAGTATTGACACAATATCGAACGAATACGGTATGAGGCATTACAATACAGAATAATTATTCTGCCTGACTATCGTTCAGAACGGAAAGTTCTGTTTCAAGTTAGATGACTCCCCTTGGTGTTCCGTTCTAAACAGATATAGTATGTACTGCACGCTACTAAAAAAACACGGATTTGGGAAAAATACACTATTCGTTATGTACGGACATAAACGTACTGAACAGAAAGTGTAATGTTCAATGGCGAAATTCAAATTGAAATACATTTGAACAATCTGTTCCATACGAAAGATTACCGTTTTGAATGGAAGAGTTCAAATACCTAATCCTGGAGCTCTCTTTATAAATAGAGTAAATATCCCCACTCCATAATTAAGCAAGCCACCTCTAATTTCAAAAAACACAAATTATGTATTCTTGAGAGCTTCCGTCAAAACTCCATTGATAATCTCAAATCCACTTGACAAATCTTCTCTAGATTTAGTTAAGAGTGTTGGTTCTTATTTGATAGTGTGGAGATCTACTTTAGTGCTCATTTGTTATAGTCGAGTGACTTTCTCGTTTGTAGGGCATTAAGGGGCTAATCGGCTCGAGCATTTATGCTCACATATAAACATACGTGTGTCACGATTCTCTGCGTAGGACTCTCCAGCTCGAGCTTCTGGACTCAACTTTGTACACGAGTTAGGCCGTAACTTCTCACCGTTGTTGGGCTCACGTGTCACGAGTTGTATCTTTTCTTTTTGGGTAATAAGAAAGGGGTGCTGACGAAGTTGCTCTACCCCGGAGATGTAGACATTTTACACCGAACTCTGTTATCATATCGCGTGTCAAATTTCTTTAACTATACTCTATTTACTTTATTTGTACATGTTTGCTTGTTGAATTGATTAACTTGTTGATTTAGAAGGTTGAACCGAAAAACGACTATATAAATCTTTGAGACTACCTATTCACCCCCCTCTGGTGCCATTAGGAACAACAAGTATAACTCCAAAATCGATCATATTGACTTCAAATGATCAGACAGATCCAAACTGATCTACTTTACGAGTGATGGAGTACATGAAATTTTTTGAAATTTTCGAATTTATTTTAATATAAAGTCAAGCGGTAAAAAATATGACTTTGTACATGCAAAAAAATGAAGTTTTATAAGTTATATTAATGCATTCATTTTTTTTACTGCTTGACTTTGTACTAAATAAACTCGAAAATTTCATAAAATTGTATGTACATGCATCACTCGTGAAGTAGATCGGTTTCAATAGTTTAGATTCATTATGTTTGAATTTAATTCGATAGATTTTGGAGTTATGCTCACCAAACTTTGTAGTGAGCACAACACATCCTAGCTTCGCTCACATTTTACTCCAAATTATACATAAAATTATACAAAAATACAACAATCTAAAATAAAAAATGAAGATCAATGAACCCATTCATTATATATAACTCCATCCGTGCCCACTTTTAATTTGTCAGTTCCGCAATTACTAATGAATTTAGATTCGATCAGGTACCTGACTTGGTAAAGTGAAATTTGAACCGTTTATTTTAATCTAACACATTTTAAAAACCTCTGAATCGGAGAATATTTTTTTTATATGAACAAAGTGCCATAATTACAAATAATGTAAATATTCGAATTTTAACTAGAAACGAATAAAATGTATTAATTTGTTTGATAAATTAAAATTTAAACTTGTCATTTTCATTTAAGCCAAATCATGCAATCTTACACTTCAGATTTAGTAGGATGCTACCTAGATGCTACTGCAAGTACCAAAGTGCTTGTTATTATGAAAATAAATAATAAAAAATAGGAGAAATAATGAAAAATTGGGATTGCGTGTATAATCAATACGGAGACTTAGAGTGAGAAAAAAATAGTACGGCGGAGCCGGTTCCGTCACGGAATGGTACGGCACGTGTGTCAGTTACGTGCTGTGACCATTCGCGTGTCGTGCTTATCTTTTGAAACTTTGGTACGGCACGGCACGATACGTAGTCGCGTGAGTCACGTGTAATTAAAACTATTAGATATTGATTTATTTAGTGGTGAATCTTGAATAAACTAATCTAAATTATGATTAAATGGTCACCAAGTCACGTATGGTCACGGCATGTTTAGGTACGGCGGGACTCACGTTGCGTGAATATTCGCGTGCCGTGACCACCCCTTGATATTTTGGTCACGGCACGGCAAGGCACGTGAAAAATTAACTTGGTCACGACACGGCACGGCACGAGACCAAAATCACCACGTGTTAGTAACGGCACATCACACTTTTTCCACTCTATAGAGACCGGTCTTATATTATCACCGCCAGTTAGAAAATTCACTAGAAATATCATAGCAATCTAACAAAATTTCAAATTTTTTATTTTTAGAAATAAAAAAATCAATTTATCAGAAACTAGATTGATTTCTTTTTTTCTTGATAAATAGATGAGACTGAACAATAATTTGTCAATCTGACCAACTAATGAGATCGAACCAATGATTTGGCTTCACTAATATTCACAATATAACACATGACTACCCAATGCGTAAAATTCATGGAAACGAAGCGTCCGGTCCCATTGGCCTCTCCTCAATAGGAGCCCAGATGGAAGAGAGAAAAGTACCAGCATATTTCACATACCCTGTTTGAAGTAATCAATGATTCAGTTAGAAATTTTGTGGTGAATGCACGATATAATTTACGAAAAAATATTGAGACCGAATCAATCTGAACCATTGATTCGATCTATGTATATATCCAATATGACTGAATTATTGATTCGGTTTCAGTATGGGATGAAAAAGATAATCTATCTTGCTTCTGATAATTTAATTTTTTTAATTTCTAAAACTAAAAAATTGACATAATCCAATCCCTTCAACGATTTAGAAATTAGAATATTACATTATTTTAGGATAGTAGTGAAGTAGGAAGACCAGATCCAACCTTGTTAGAGTCATATTTATTACTGACCGTCTGATCACGGACATCCAAATCACACGGCTGAAATGTATTCAGGTTTTCTTCAATACGAAGATAATATAATTTTTTTATAAACCAAAATTTTTTTTTTTTTTACAAAACTAACATGATTACTTTTTTTTATTTTTACAAAAATCATAAGAATCGAAATGTCATTTCGGTCCGTTATTTTTATTATTATTGTGGACCGAAATATTATTTCAGTCCGGTCTCCTTTTTGAATTTTAGTATTTTTTTTAATTATGGTTTATAAAAAAATTCAAGATAATAGGTATCGGTATTACGCATGGGAGTTTGCCCGTGTCACGTCCTAGCTGAAATTACGTGTCAAATCATAGGCCGTTAGATGGAAATCATTGTTGCGCAGTAGGAATGTCTGGAAAACATCTCATCCATTAAAGGGTTGATGGTACGGAACATCACTAGATGGAATGATTCGTCGAATTTCGCATTTAATGCGCGCATGGAACGAAGCGCCGATATACTTTGCGTCCGTTGTGTCGGATTATTTTATCTGTGGCGTTGATTCTGTGTTAATCCGTGTAGTCAATTTAATGAATATTGCTCATGAGTGACATAGTGACAAACGAATAGTTCGGGTTTGGTTCGGTGGAGTCAAAAGTTCGTAATTCGGATATAATCCGGACATAATTCGGAAATAATTTGGTACAACAAAGAAGCAAAAAAAAAATCCAAAAAAGAGCCAAAAATAAAATAAATAAATTTGCATTTTTTTCACGTTTTTCTCGGGAATAATTCGAGTTTTATTTGTGTTTTATTCGCGAATAAAACATATTATACGTTTTTTTTTGTGTTTTATTGGGAGTTCGGTTCGGAAAAGTAAAAAAAAATGAATAAAACGCGAATTATTCGCGTATATAGTTACTAGAGTGAGGCTATGGTGCTATGCATAGCACGGATGGCTAGTGTACTACGGCTCAATATGGTACTTTTTAAAATCCTAACGGTCGATCCGACCGTTCAATGTGATAACCATATGAATATGTACTTGCAAACTAAATTTTATATTTTTTCGAATTTTTTTACTATTTTTTCAGATAGGTAGAATTTTGATGGTCCAGAATTTTCAAAAAACACTGATTTTTCTACCTATCTGAAAAAATAGTAAAAAAATTCGAAAAAATATAAAATTTAGTTTGCAAGTACATATTCATATGGATATCACATTGAACGGTCGGATCGACCGTTAGGATTTTAAAAAGTACCATATTGAGCCGTAGTACACTAGCCATTGGTGCTATGCATAGCACCATAGCCTCACTCTAGTTACTATGCTAATGAGTGATGATGGTTTTTGCAGTGTTTTGAGTTATATCATGAGTTGGAAATCAAGCCATTCAACATACTTTCGAATCTCTGTTTATATTAGAGAGATTTTTTTTTTTTCACTTTGCGAGTTTTAAAAACATAATCTCTCACATAAGAGCTATGAATTTTTACCACTATTTGCATGTTGACAACTTCAGTTAGTGTAATAGCCAATCAAATATTAATTTTATAACTAGTTATGTGTCAAGTAAGTTTTATTAATTATCAAATATAATAACGGATGCTTCAAAAGTACAACAACTTCAAATTATAACTTTAAAATTATGCATGTTAAGAAAATTAGAAAGCTGTGTTGTTGACAACATAGAGCAATATATGTAAATGGTTCATTTATTGGTACAAATTTTTTATTTTTTTAACAAGGATAAAATGAATATTTTATAAATATAAAATGAATTTTAATATAAATGACATTAAAATGGTAAAATTGTGAGTTTTGAGGTTAGAAGGAAATATGTAATTTTGAAATTTAGAGGGCTAAGAATTTTATTTTGAAGTTTCTGAGGGGTATATGTGAAATTTCCCCTAAATTAAATAAGGCGGTGTTTTACATTACTTTAACTTTTATACTGACGACGATGATGCATCATTAATACCCATTTGTGTGATTGCTGGTGATTGACTGATGTTACAACTTACAAGTCACCAGGCACTTGACACGTGTTCCAATCAGAGCAAACCTGATGAGCCACACGAATCAATTGAGAGTAGGTCCGATGGGCATCGGACCTACTTTGGTTCGATGGGTTTAATCATCGTCGATTTACTTAAGGATTCTTGCTATGAGCTTCAAAATTCGTGCGCCTCTGTTTTAATTCCGTGCGCGCATATCTTTAATTAGATCGGACGGTGGTCGTGCTCGTTCAACCTAAAAGTATCCGATGGGTATCGGACCTACTCCATTCTCATCAGCTACATGGATAAATCGTCTATTCACATTACGAAACTGGCATGTGGGGCCCTTGTAGGGGTAGGCAATTAATTGCCCGTGCGCTATTTCAGGTTCCAAGGCAGGCAACGAAACAATTTTCGAAGCATTGATTTGGTATTTTCGTTTGAGATCTTTTTGATTGCGTCCGGATCAAAAGTTTATGAGAAAATTTGTTAAAGGCAGGTACACGTGGCGACTTATTATTGGAGGTACATAATCCGATATGTCGGGAGCCCGAAGTGGATTTGGGCCGGATACTCCGATCCAGTTACTTGTGTACAAATTAAGCCCATTAACCAGATAAGAATGTGAGAAATATCAACCGTGTCCCTTGTTTGGGCTCGTTTAGAAAAAGGAAGCAATTTGGGTCCGACATTTATCGGACTCGAATTGAATCCGATGGATTCCGTGTCCATCCAATCCGCTTTACGATTCATACAAAAGCGAAGTGCACGGATCTTAAAGCAGATTAGATGAATATAGATTTCATCTGACTAAAATTTGAGTCCGATGGACGTGGGACCCAAATTGTTCCCTTAGAAAAATTAATATGTATATTGACTATTGAGTGTGGCTATGATATTTGCAATCCGCGTAATGGTTTGTGCTATGAATTTATTTCTTTATTTAACAAGAAGCTCATATAATTGATTCGAGCCGTCTAACATGACCTTCATAATAAAATACACTTCATGACCAAACTTTAAAGTTTTTTTTACTGTTTTTTTAAATAGGTTAAAATACCACGTGATCTAAATAGTTTGGACCATTCAAAAATAGCAATTTTCTATCCATCTATATATACAATAAAAAAAATTCTAACGTAATCTCTTAGAAAAGAAGTACTTACATATCCAATTTTGTTCTCTTGCACTGCTATTATTTAATTTACAGAAAGAAGAAGAATATAACTGTAAAAAAAAATAGCTGCTATAGCCTACAACACTGTCGTACTTTTGGCAATTTCATCCAAATGTTCAAATTTGAACCATTTCCAATTTGCGTATAAAGAAGCTTCATCATCAAAAGGTGGTGTCTCCTCATCTGGGATAGCATCATTCGCCTTCGCCGTACCTGGCACTGGAGGCAAATCAAGAATCCTTTTCTTGTACTGTTTTGCCATTTCTTCAGCCTCAGCATACACTCTCTGTAAAGTTCAAATAATACAGCAATCGTCAAATATAAATAAATTTCATTAAATATTCAGAAAATCTGTATACAAGGACACGTCACCTCCTTGTTGGAAAGAAATAATCCTGGTTCGCTTTCAAGCTCTGCAATACTTTTTACAAAAAAAGAAATAACAAAGAGATCAAATATATTAATTGAAAAGGAAAAGAAAGAAAATATACAGAATGCATAAATAGATTGTCACATTTTCCAACGGAATGGTTTTTAAATACGAAATCAATCAATAAAGAATCACACAAAAAAAAAAGCAATATACTATCAGATTCGGTATAAACAGTGCTGGTGTAGTGGTATGTATTTGGCATTCTACTGTCTACACTACTTCAGAGTAAAATTTTTTTTTTTTTAAGTTTTCCTGGATCTTTTGCTCTCCATTAAGCTTATTAGTGTGGTTTCAGGGTATAATCAAAGCTAAAATCATTGCATGAGATGTACCTGAGATATATTTTGTCAGCAAACATAGACTTGATAACAAGCACTTTCACCTCCTCACCAACCTTTAACACATCACTTGCTGATGTAACATGGGACCGTGATATGTTTGATATGTGCAGTAGCCCACTGAAATATCAGAAAAGGGTAAATGAAAAAGGAAGGGGCAAAGGGGTAAATTTAGCAAGAAAATTCCAGGGGCAGACAACAGTTTGCTTACCTTCTAATGGTGTCACCTATCGCAACTTGTGCACCGTATGAGAATATTTTGTTAACAGTCCCTTGTAAAAGAGTTCCAGGTTTAAGGTTCGTCATATCCTAAGAAAAGTGAAATACAAAAAATTTTAGAAGACAAATGTTTAATGTTTTAGAGTTTTTCCCATATCATACTTGATATTTAAGTGTCTAATAATTGTTAATATTTCCAGTGTCTTCAGAATGAACAGCCCAACAGTTTCTTCATAATTTGGAATAACCCAAGAACTAGAACAAAAATTAAGTTGAGAAAGATCAAATTCACCTATTTTCTATACATCATATGATTAAATGTCGTGTTGCAACTAACATTAGAATCCACTTGGGTTTTTTCCCTTTATTTGAGCTTGGGAACAAAAGGTAACTTTGAGTAGGTGGCAAATTTGTCATAATTAACAAAAATGTATTTTTTCCATTAAAGTTAAGATAATATAGTAGTTTGCAGCTATTTGCAACTATCGCAAGAAAAATCGGGACTTGTTTGCAAAATTGAGATATGGCAAGCAACTCACCCAAATACCAACAAATATTGGCGTCACCTATTATATAAATATCTAAGCCATCTGTATAATTCAAGTAAACTTTAATAAAAAAGACAGATTCATGAACTAACCCATGCTTCTCTCTCGCTGATTATTAATACACTGGTGGCTTCATCTATCCTGACAATAGACACACGCATCCTTCGACCTACCTAAAAAATAAGTTAAAGCAAAAATTAAGCTTGTTTAAGCTCCGCAAACAATTTAAACTAACCAACAATCAGAAAACTGAGGAAAAGAAGGGGGACAAACTGGGAAAAAAAAGTGGGGGCAAAAGTGAAGGTGTTTACATTCTTTTTGAGATCAGTGAAACTTTTTACTCTGTTCATCAATTCAGTTTTAGGAAGGAATGCTCTTAACCCCTGTAACATTAAGAAGTAAAAGTATATGAAAATTGAGAGTGTGATAACATAATGGAAGCTAAGAAGCGAAAATATGGTATAACAAAAAACTTGTACCTCAATTCTAGTAAGTAGGCCACCTGTATTCCACTCGGAAATAGTGACTTGAAAAGGTTCTTTTAATTGCATAATCTGAAAAAGTTTCCTTATATATTAAAAATGTATACAAGGAAATAAAGTACAATTTTCTCAGGTTATTAACTTAAATTGGCATTCATGTCATAGTCATGGATTTGTCATAATTTGTTGTACCATAGTTCGGACTAATATGCTGCAAATAAACAATATATCTTTAATCAGGCGAAATTGAGAACTTGAGAGGTACAGGTGCAAAATATAATTTCTTTGGTTCAATTTTGGATCAATGTTGAGCATCAGAGAACATCATGGAGACACTGAAGACTATAGTGCGGGGTATGATTTCAAGGCTAAAAATTGTTCCTTTGCAACTAGAGGGCCTACCTGCAGTGGCTGTTTATAACTCATGCTTAAATTTGAGAAAACAGTGGCCGTATGTGTTTCTCTGATAACGCGTATATGTGCTGATAAGATAGTAACTTGTTTGAGTGGTTGCATGGCAATATGTGAATATGTGATGTAAAAAAGTGCTGCTTTATAGGTGATGTAAAACATGAACATCTAGTTGAGGCATGATGAATCACTGATTGCTACTTGAAATTAAGCTGAAAATATTTTGTTTCTACCATATATTTCCGTGTTTTGTTATTAAAGTTATTTGGCAATTTTGTAAGAGGATGGAGGAGGTAACTTGGTTTATGCAAATGCAAACAGCCAAACAGTTTTAGTTGCTACATTTTCTTTTAAAAAAAAAGAAATATGGTATTCATGACGTGCACTACACTAATTTACAGAAATGTGAATTCATCTGTACACCAATGCCTTGAACTGTTGAATTCAATTTGACATTACAAGGTGGAAAGTGTAAACCCGGAGTAAAAAATTCAAAAGCAACTTATATGCCAGGTATTGACATATATATATCATTTCCAACCATGTCAGAAATCAAAACCGTGTTGGATTTCTATGTCCACAGTTCAATCTTGTCATGACTAAACTGTGCTATAAAAATAATTTAAGAAGATTTCCAACCATGTCAGAAATCAAAACCGTGTTGGATTTCTATGTCCACAGTTCAATCTTGTCATGAGTTACTAAACTGTGCTATAAAAATAATTTAAGAAGATAAAAGGATCTGATGAAAAAGAGAACCTGCCTCACACGATGCCATGCGATTCGCCGAAAGAGCTTCCTACAGGACAGCAATGGCCGGCCACCCAGAGTTCTTCCAAACACCTCGGCAAAAACCACTGTACCAGCCTCCATGGCTCCTCTTTCTTCCTCTCCCTTCTCTCTAAAACCCTCTTCATCTCTCACTATCCCTACTTTTGCTTTGTCAAACAAACCCTTCTCTCTCTCCTCTTTTAAATCACACACCAATCCATTCACCTCCTCTTTGCAAAAGGGAAGCGCCTCCTTCGCCAGCATGGACCCCAGCATGTCAGACCCGATGCTCACGTCTAACTTCTTATCGTTTCCTGAGAGAACTACTCCCACGACGAAATCGCCAGGTTTTGGATCGTAATACTCGACCGTTACATGAGCTGATTCATGCTCTTTTTCTTGGTAGGTTTGTTGACTGGAGTTTGATTGAGTGAGAGTGTTAAAGAGGTTGACAAAGGGAGGAGTGGAGTCGGTCGGGAGGGTAGGGAACTGGAGAGGGGAGGGTTTCTGGAGAAAATGGAGAGGAGAAGGAGGAGGAGGAGGAGAGGGTTGTTTAGGAGGCGATGGAGCGGGGAGGGGTTTGGGGTTGCGAAGAGGAGGGAGCCGAGACTGGGATGAATCGGCAAGGACGATATATCGGCGTTTAATTAAGCATTTATTCGAGAAAATTGGAGAAGGTAAGGGGCAGTGGAGTCGCATGGTTACCTTTGCTTGCCACTGTCCAACACCAGATGGCAATGGACAAAATGAATTGCCCGGCTACATTCATCAGTACTGGTCCTCGGGACCTTATCTTTTCGGTTAGAATCGGATTTTAACGGGTTTGGCAGCTTCGACTCCGACTAAATAAAAGAAATTTACATCCAAATTGTTGTAAATTTTAACGGGTTTGGCAGCTTCAAACCGGATCGTATGTAGTACTCCACGGTGGAGCTCACTACTTTACGGTTTGAGATTTACTCTCAGACGCTTTAAGATTCGAGTTAGCGCAGGAGCTGGATTATTTGTGTTTTGAGATTCGTGCAAAGTTAAAAAAACGGTCCGGATCCACTAATTAGGAAATAATTACAAAAAATTCTCTTGTGCGGTACCCTACCGGATACGAATTGGATCGTATCCTCTGCATTAACACAAAAGGGAATCTTTTGAGTTAATGAATTTCAACCGTCTGATTTTAAACGGAGCCAATCCGGATCGTGCCTATAACATAGGATCCCTTTAATATTAGTGCAGATTTAGTTCACACGAATCTTAAAACAGATCAGATGGTCGAGATGCATTAACTCAAAATATTCCCTTTTGAGTTTAATGCAGAGGATACGAATTCATACGAATTCAGCCCAACCCTGCGGCTCCAGTTGAAGAGATGTAACTAAGGCACTAAGCCCAACTTTGGTGAGAGCATAGAATAGAGGTGGCCCATATACCTGACAGATAATAACGGGTTCAGATCTGAACCGTCAAACAAGTAACTAACGGTCAGCGTTGGTGGAACGAATAGTAGTAGACCTCTAGGCTCCAGCTTCGTTTAGATCAGAGGTGACCAGTGACGACAAGGGAAGTAGAAGGGAGGGAGAAAGGAGAGGGATCGGAGTTTTGGTTGAATCGAGGGGGTGATGATGGGGTACATGTGGAGAGTACGCCTTTCGTCCTTCCTAGTTGGCGCCGCCACCGCCTCCGTAACAGGGTTATGCCTTCTCTACAGGGATTATGTGATAGCTCACGACTCTATCTCCACTCAGGTCTCTCTCTCTCTCTCTCATTGATCTTTTATCTGAGTCTTATTTATGTTTTGTTCCCAAGTTGCTGGCGCCTAGCTATATTTTCCATTTCAACTGTAAGCACAGTAGCAAAGTAATAATTGGGGATTATCTGTGGATGTCTAAAATTCGTAACTGGTAAGAAATTCACAGATTTAGAACTGCATATGAATTTGATCCATATATTAAGTATCATGTTGAACTTCAACTTGCATGGTGTGTGAGAGAAGAGAATCAAGAGATTGAGCAAATTTGTTAGCATCACATAAACCTTGGGAATTTCTCAGAAGCACAGTTGTCCAAATCATTTTGAAAATTCACATTTTTTTTTTTCGAATCCAGGAATATATATTCTGAAATTGCTTGAATTGGAAGCACTGTTGGATGAGATTCTAACTAGGGAACATACACAATTGTGGCATTATACTCAGAAAGATGCTTAGTGGCGATTGTCAGTGAGGTTATCCATGCTTTGATAGAGCATGGGTCTAATTTAAGTTCTTGGTTATTAGGTTAAACTGCTTGATTGATTTTTTTTTTTTTATCACTGCGTGAATATGTGGCTTTAAGGTAAACTGCAAGTGAATAGAATAAAATGTAGTATTGAAGTTCTTCCTCCCAATAAGAGGAGAACTATTAGAAGCTAGCGAGCAGTACTGTTTAAAAGGTATGGCTGGAGTGTTAAAATGACTTGTTGCATATCATACTGTATTACAGACTAGTAATAATACCATTTCTCATATTTTGTATCTATGTAAAGTATGAAGAGAGTGGTTTTGAGTCCTTTCGTCGCATATGGGACATTGAAGGGAGGGTTTTTAATTTTACGGGGGTAATGCATGACATTTCTAATAATATTTGTAGGGGTATGAATGGTATTTTGGAAGATTGCCAGGGGTACATATGAAAATAATAAATTCTTTCCTAAGATGAGATCTTTTATAAATAGTATTGCAATTGATTTCAGCTGAAGGGAATTTCAGAAACATTCAATGAGCGGCACACAGCACTCGACCGACACATCACAGCATTGGAGAAGCTACAGAAAGCCGATGCCTCTAAACCTGTGGAGTCTGACTGAGCACTGCAAACGTGGGGTCTCTCTTCTTTTCATGTGTTTGGAATTGTTGTGCTCCTGTTGCACTTGGTGCCATTTTGTTGCCTATAAGGTGCATGTTTTAGCACCTTTGTATTTTTTGAGATGTCACGTTTTATTTGTTTTTTCTCCGCTGTGTTTCCGCCTGTACTGGTCTCTTCAAATGACGGGTCTTCAAATAATGGAATGAAACTAATATTAAGGCAACCTTTTGTTATGCATTTCAGGTTCTGTTATTGAAGTAATGTTTACGGTTGTTCTTTTTAATCCTTAACACTTTTATGTACAAAATTCTATTTCATGAAGTTCAGTAATAGTTTCTTTATATATTTTGCATGTAGCAAGATTAACATATGTTATCTGACACAGTAATAGTGGCACAAAATTTAACAAATACAATAAGAAAGATCTTTAATTGAGCTATTTTAAAAGAAAATACACAAGAAAAACCGACGTCTCTGTGTGAGATCAATAGAGTATTACTGCATTTGTGCAAATTCGCAGTGGGACCCACGTGTCTGAGAGTCAAAACCAGATAAATTTTGTTTAGTTCAATTTTACAATTTTTTGTAGTCCAGAAAGGATTTTGATTCAAAATAAATTGGATTGGGATTTGGATCAAATAAGATCAGGGTTGACAGTTAACAGAGCAGTAAATAAAACCAGTACAGACTTCTGTTAAAGTTCATAAAGTTGGATTCGGGTTAAATCAAACAACATCCAATCCAGGCCCTACAAAAATTTGAATCATCCAAGATCCGGGTTTAAAATTGAGTCCATTGAATATTTAAGGTCATCATCTCTGGCAGGATTTATTTGGATCAGACTTTGAACTTAAATTCTTGCTTCAGAAATTACAAAAGAAGTAATCTAACAAATATTTAAAAAGAAGTAAAAAAAGAAGAAGAAGTAATCTAACAAATATTCTTGCTTCAGAAATTATTTGAATCAGACTACAAAAATTCTTGCTTCATAAATTATTTAAAATTTAAAAAGAAGTAATCTAACAAATATTTAAATTTTTTTTGAATTTTTAGTGTTAGATTTCAGCATCAATTTCCTAATTTTCTCTAGATCCTTAAGACCTAATCCTTCAGCATAGGAAGACTCTGATACCACTTGTTGGGGAATCATAAAGGTCAAACAATTACGCCTTATCTAGAGATCAAACAATTACATCTAATCTAGGGGTCAAATACTTATACTCCGGAAAAGGAGAAACAATTTTTCACCTTAACATAAGGACCGTCCTATGCTAAAGAGACCCAGAACATAAATCATAAGTGCATAATACAATACCTGATTCCATAACGTTGGCCATGGAATCCTCAATTGTGAAGGCCGTCTCCGTGTGCACGAGACAAGTCTTCAATGGCAAGAAGCCCTCTTCTTGCTTATGCGTCGTATGGTTGTGGATTAAGTCTTCCAAGACAACAAGACACGCATTTCAGAAATCTCTTCCAAGTTTCCTAATGAATTTCTCCTCTTTTAGATCTTTGATGGTGAAAGAAAAGATAAGACACTCATATTCTGTCTAAAATAATTGTTGTTCAAAAAACTGAGTTGTGTGTTGTATCTTGTGCCTTGGGGATCCATCTTTATATAGGGTAACACATTTGGCACTGCGCGTGTAGCTCGCACAAACGCCTACAGAACTGCCTTTTCTCTGAATAACTGACTTTCCTGATTTAACAGTGTTTTGTGCGACCCGCAAAAACTTATGGCTGTATGCCAACTCTAAAAAGATATTTTATGCATTCGCATCAAAATTCATGCGGCCGCAAAACTCTCTGGTTATGAGCCAACTTAAGTGAGATATTTTGTACGGCTCGCACAACTCTCCAGACAGCGGTTCTTCTTATTTGCAAATTTCATATCAATCCATCAATAATTAATCTTTGCCCAAATTGTTCTACACATTTATGGACCACATTCTATTAAGGGAAAATTGGTTATTTGCCACTCCAAAACCTTCTAATTCTAAAAATGTCATTCCAAAATTTGAAATTGTAAAAATGTCACTCTAAACTTCATTAATTCCTAATTTTGCCATTTATGTTGTATTCTTATGCTTTTTTTATTAAAAAATAACTGAAAAATACTGTTTTGACAAATAACCTTGAAATTGTATGAAGGGTATAATCGGAAATACATAAATACGTATACCAAAACAGTATTTTCAGTTAATTTTTAATAAAAATAGCATAAAAATACAATATAAATGGAAAAATTAGGAATTAATGAAGTTTAGAGTGGCATTTTTACAATTTCAAATTTCGAGATGGCATTTTTAGAATTAGAAAGTTTTGGAGTTGGCAAATAACCAATTTCTCCTTCTATTAAATACATAGATTGTCAAATACCTTAATTTCATATTAGATCACTTAATTAGGACAATCATACATGACAGTATACAATTTATAATTATATTACATATATATGCTCAATCGTTTGATTATAATCCAACAAAATCAAGGTATGCTACGATTTTTTGTTGTTGTGAATGCTGAGATCAAATATCACGCTATCGCAAAGAAAAGAGAAGCTATAGATGCATATTGTTAGCTTGTAAGGCTAAATTATTATCTCAATTTATAGTCATAGCTAAAAGTACATGGTTCATAAAATTATTTGTTATATTTTATTCAGCAGTCGCCTCCTATATATATTTTGAGAGTCGTAAATAGTAATTTCTTTTTTATTTTAGTAATCTCAGCAAAAAAAGTTAAAAATATCTTTTACATAAAGATATTAGGACTAACCTGCATACCAACATGCTTGATAATTATCTTTTTATATTAAAAGATTTTCCTTTCATTCTTGAATCAGATATATGTTGCAACGGAATATATGATAAGATAATAAAAATAAATTCTCATACAAAATGACAAATTAAAAAAAAATTAGAAATATATTCTACATTTATCACAGTAATATGTATAGAAATAAGGAAGTAGATAAATAAGGAAGTGAACAAAAAATTAATTTGCATTGTGATCCGCCGTATAGAAAATTTCAATTGGAGAGAGAGAAACAAGGAAACAAAAAAAAAAACGGAGAATTATATCACTAGATTTTAGAGTCTGTTAATTTTAATTGTAACGCATCGTGTGGCGGTATGTGTGGTGAGTATGTTTGTAGCTAAATTTAAATTTCTACACATAAAACATATGCATTTAATCAAAAGAATATAGATTATGTGATTGGAGAGCTGAGATTAAATCCAAAAATTAATCTTTCAATCGTAGCCGTTGGTGGATTGGACACCCAACGTGTTTAATAATGGAATGGATATATATATATATATATATATATATTTATATATATATATATATAGAGTGACTAAGGTCAAAGTGGTAGTTCCTAGCCCCCGGTGCTACCAAGTCGTTTTCGGATTTCCAAAGTCCAAATGGCCGATCCGAACCGTTCAAGTTGTTCTCCATATTTAAATCTGCTTGGAGACCAAATTTTACATTTTTTGGAATTTTTTTACTATTTATTAAGCCACTTTGAAAATTGCTGATCACATGGTCCAGAATTTGGTTGCACTGTTTTTACTGGACCATGTGATCAGCAATTTTCAAAGTGGCTTAATAAATAGTAAAAAAATTCCAAAAAATGTAAAATTTGGTCTCCAAGCAGATTTCAATATGGAGAACAACTTGAACGGTTCGGATCGGCCATTTGGACTTTGGAAATCCGAAAACGACTTGGTAGCACCGGGAGCTAGGAACTACCACTTTGACCTTAGTCACTCTCTCTCTCTCTCTCTCTCTCTATATATATATATATATATATATGAGATGAACTTAGCTACTCTATGGAGTAAAACGACTTTGTACTCCACGCCATATCTTCATTTTCAAAGTTCAAATAGTCGATTCGAACCTTCCAACATGTTCTTCATATTGAAATGTACTTGGAGACCAAATTTTACATTTTTTGGAATTTTTTTACTATTTATTAAGCCACTTTGAAAATCTGAAAATCTGGATGAACAGTAAAAAACAGTAAAAATTTCTGGACCGCCGGATCAGTGATTTTTAAAGTGGCTTAATAAATAGTAAAAAAATTCCAAAAAATGTAAAATTTGGTCTCCAAGCACATATCAATATGGAGAACAACTTGAGCGGTTCGGATCGGTCGTTTGGATTTTCAAAATGGAAATAATAAGGCGTGGAGCACCAAGTCGTTTTACTCCATGAAGTAGCTAAGCCCAGCACACACACACACACACATATATATATAATTGTGCTATTGTACTTCGCGAAGTAAAACTTTGTTTTACTTCGCTTTCATATTCCCATTTTCAAAATCCAAAGCGTCGATCCGAACCGTTTAAGTTGTTCTCCATATTGAAATGTGTCTGGAGACCAAATTTTTACATTTTTTGGAATTTTTTTACTATTTATTAAGCCACTTTGAAAATCGCTGATCCATTGGTCCAGAATTTTTTACTGTTTTTTACTGTTCACAATGGATCAACGATTTCAAAGTGGCTTAATAAATAGTAAAAAAAATTCCAAAAAATGTAAAATTTGGTATCCAAGCACATTTCAATATGGGAAACAACTTGAACGGTTCGGATTGACGTTTTGGATTTTGAAAATGAAAATATGAGCGTGTTCGTTTTACTTCGCGAAGTACAATAGCCCTACTATATATATATACAGAGGAGGGTTCCAATGCACCCACTCTTTTATCTGCATTTTCAAAGTTCGAACAGTCGATCCAAACCGCTCAACATGATCTCCATAATAAAATATGCTTGGAGACCAAATTTTATATTTTTTAGAATTTTTTTTACTATTTTTTAAGATAGGTACAAAATCATTGTTTTAAGGAGATTCTGGACCATCCGATAAAGTGATTTTGTACCTGTCTTAAAAAATAGTAAAAAAATTCTAAAAAATATAAAATTTGGTCTCCAAGCATATTTTATTATGAATATCATGTTGAGCGGTTCGGATCGACTGTTCGGACTTTGAAAATGCAGATAAAAGAGTGGGTGCATTGGGAGCATAGAAATTTGGGTGCATTGGAACCCTCCTCATGATATATATATAATTTTGCTATTGTACTTCGCGAAGTAAAACCAATATTTTACTTCACGCTCATATTCTCATTTTCAAAATCCAAAATGTCAATCCGACCGTTCAAGTTGTTCTCCATATTGAAATGTGCTTGGAGACCAAATTTTACATTTTTTGGAATTTTTTTACTATTTATTAAGCTACTTTGAAAATCGCTGATCCATTGGTCCATAATTTTTTACTATTCACAATGGATCAGCGATTTTCAAAGTGGCTTAATAAATAGTAAAAAAATTCCAAAAAATGTAAAATTTGGTCTCCAAGCACATTTCAATATGGAGAACAACTTGAGCGGTTCGGATCGGTAGTTTGGATTTTGGAAATGGGAGTATGAGCGTGAAGTAAAACTTCGTTTTACTTCGCGAAGTACAATAGCCCTACTCTATATATATATATATATATATATATAGTAACTCTTCCTTCATATTCTGGATCTAATATTATTCCAAAGAAATAAAGGGAAATTATGAGTTTTTAAGTAAAACATGCGCAAGTTAATGTAATCATTAAATGTTGTTGTTTTTTTCAGTTTCTTTTCTCTATGTACGATTTTTTGGAGCCTCCATTGATGTTTAAGACTATAAAACAGTTGTCTTCTAATTTATGTCTTCTTGAAATAGCCACCAAAATTCTAAATATCTCATTTCAATACTTAGTTCTAACCAAAACCATGGTCGTTATGAATGAAGATCATTATTGGTAAATGGATCATGGCTTGTGGAATAGGATCCAAATCAACTGAAATTCCAAATCCATGAACAGTACATCTGAAATTTTTGAAATTCCGAATCCAACCGTTCAACTTTTTCTGTGCACGTATCTCAAAACAGTTTGACGATTGGATTTGGGATTTCAGAGTTACTGTTCATGGATCTGAAATTTCAGTAGATTTGAATCCTGTGGAATATTGTCAAGAACGGCTATGAAGAGTTAGAAAAATACTTTATAAATAAAAACAAGAAATGGAAATCAAAGTGCTCTAAGTATTATCCATTAAAAGTTGAAGTTGAAAAATCAAAGCGTTAAGTTTGAGTCGATTGTCATGAAAGATATCGAAAAATAATGTAAACATATATGTATAAGGAAAAAATAATTCAGATATTTTTTTTATCTTAATTTTTTTTAAGTAATTTGAATTGTTCCAAATAATTGGGAGCCCATAAATTTTTTTATAAAGTCGAATGGATTTGGATGATTTTGTGTGCAAGGAATTCTCATGTGATGGCATAATTTTATACATGCACATCTAAAGGTGGGAGGCATTTTTTTTTTGTTCTTGCCTTTGCGGTGGTCAGAAATCTAATATAATTAGCCGGAATACTTTTTTTTTAAGCAAAGGTTTAAATAGCGTTTATTGCGTTATAACAGAACGATTAAAAAAAAAAGCCATTGGCATATTGCGACGTTATAGCGCGATATTTAGAACCCTGTTTTTAGTATTTCGTTTCTCATGCGTATTTATATATGTGGTTTGATTTTGTATGAATTCTACAATTGTATAAGTAAACATATTAAAAAAAAATACTTGGGGAATCACAAATTTATATCTTCACGGTAAGATGCTTCATTGACACTGACACAAATACATAATACGAAATAGTTATGTTAAATAATTTTAATTTATCTTTTTGTAAAATGTAAAATCACCAAATTTAGTAAAGAGTAAAGACAGTATTATTTATGGTAAAATCAATTTGACTGTTTTATTTTTGTTTGAAACTTCTTGTGCCAAAATGGTAAACCATCAGAAAGATTTTGCTAAATGTAATTTTTAGCGAAAAACAGGGGAAAAAAAAGGAGGCCCAAAATGAATTCCTTGGTTTGAGGGCCCATCTAGAATTGCATAGACGTTTAACCCTAAACGGAGCACGTGCTTATCACGTGCAGATGGATAGCCCGTCACAGTCTTATCCCCCTCTTATTTTGAGCATTCCATTTTCTCTATTTATCAATCTGTAGCGAGTTGATTTTATCATATTAAGCAACTCTTTACACGAAAATTTGTACCGATATGTCACTCTATATTACGGTTTACTATTTCTCGGGCAAAACGATTCCCCAGATGCAATTGCTATATATACTCCCCTGATCTGAAAATTTTCGACCCTTCTCGTTGCGCGAATCGGCACTCTCTATCGATCTCTCTCAGTCACTGGATCGGTTTCTGAAGGTTTGGTTCAACTCGACTGATCTCCTTTTGCTTTTGAATTAGTCTGATCAATTGTTGTGTCGGATCGAATTCGATCGGTGCTTGCATGCACTTGTGTCAATTTTAAAGTAGTTTCGACTGGTTTCTCAAAAAAGAATTCTGAATTATGCGTGGTCTAACCTGTCTGTTCTCTTTATCCAATTCCAATCATGTTTTTATATGAAGATCAGTTGATTTTGGAATGTTTTCTAATTTAGCACTTTCTTGCTTAAAGCAGTGGTCGTGGAATTTCCATAATTTGAATATATAGCTTAAATTCTCCTCCACTTTATCGTTCAATATGTAAAAGTGTATTTTTCAGTTCTATAATCTTCGAATTGATTCAATTTCCGCTGCTTAATCTAATTTTTATCAACGCTTGATATCTGGATTACTAAAAAGAGGTATTTATTGATCAATTGATAAACGGTTTGGCAGAGATCAAGCTTATGTGGTAATGGGGGCCCCAAAGCAAAAATGGACTGCCGAAGAAGAATATGCATTAAAAGCTGGAGTTAAGAAGCATGGAATTGGCAAATGGCGGAACATATTGAAAGATCCAGAGTTCAGCATGGCCCTTCAATCGAGATCAAATATTGATCTCAAGGTAACATCTCTCTTCCATATCCAGAGTAGATTGGGAATCTCTTTATGGTGGTTGGAGACTTGAATTTATCCCAGATTGTTATTAACATAAATAATCCTTTCAATAGACTGTAGTTTTGTGAGAGTATAGTTCAGTTTAGTATACCACCAGGCACATCCTAATTTGGTACCAAAGCTGACTGTTATACTGGTAGGTAGCAATCTCAGTCCTTCCATGCAGCGTTCAATCAAGCCTCCCTTTTCCTAATAATTAACATTATGTACTGAGACAAATCAATAGTGGGCAAGGAAAAATATAGAGAGAAGTATTTTACAGAATTGGAGTTCAACAGATGTCAAAAATGGTTTTAGTGGACAGTTGTATTACAGGAAAAATATGTATTTAAACCGGTATAGCTTTATTCCATCAGATCTCCTTCTAATTTATATCCTAAACTTTATTGCCAGGACAAATGGCGTAATATGTCTGTGACAGGGAGTGGTGGATCTGTATCAAGAGAAAGGGTGAAGTTGGGAAATAAAAATAGTAGGCGTCTCTCTTTAAGCAAAGTATTAGAGGAAGAACAAGGAGAATACATTCCAATGGCTATTAGCCCAAAGCTAGAAGATAGTGTGGTGATTGATGTGACCCCTATTGCATCTAGTTCTGTGCCACTTAAGATCGAGTCAAAAGGGACTACAAAACCACTAAAAAGGTCTGTAAATCTGTTTTTAGAAAACTCACAATTATTCTGTACTAGTCAGATAACATTTTATTTTATTTTTCTTTCTCGCTGTTTTTGTTTCTTCCTGTCATATTTGGAGGCTCAATTGTATAGGTCGGCCTCATTTGCCCCTAAACATCAAATTCTGGCCAAAGATAAGCCATCTGGTTCAGAAATTCTTGGTTAAGATTTTTCTGAGATAACCATATTATGTATAATTTCTGGTATTTTATAGAACTGATGGTTAGTACAGTTTTGTTGGCCCTTTCTTGTGTCCTTTCTGTCTGTTTTGTTTTTCTAAATTTTGTTGAATTCCTGTGGCCTACGTGTTCAATGCATGCCTTGTCCATGATTTTCAATTTATTAGAAATTTGTGTAATAATTTTTACCTCTGGATCCTTTTGGTTCTGACACAGGTTGGGTAATATGATATTGGAAGCCATAACTCAACTTCACGAATATAACGGGTCTAGCAACACATCTATTGCCATGTACATTGAGGTAGCCGATTAATTATCTCTTTTCTTTTATCCTCTTTTGCAAATTTTGTAAGGACTTTTCAGATAAGAACTCTGGCACTTCTGAGACACTTGCAATGAGCAGCCATCCATTGGCCTGTTGCTATAGTATAAGGTCTATATTTAAATGGCAATTTTTACTAGACTTTTTGTTACTAAGGACCAATGAACCAAAATCAAGTAAAGGGAGTCCAATTTTTCCTTATTACTAAATCTTTTGTTTTGCTTTTCTATCAGTGGAAACTAATGGTCTTTGCCACTACTTTGAATGAAAATTTTACTGTAATACTTCTTACGAAACCCAACTGGTTCTTATATATTTACATTTCTTAGGGAAAATGCCGGGTGCCCCCAGATTTTCAGAGGCAATTATCTGCTAAACTTAAGACTTTAGTCGACTCTGGAAACCTCATCAAGGTACAATTCTAATCAAGTAGTTTTGGACACAACATTAAACTATGATTGGTTATTCCAGTACTAGTCTTGACCATGGGATACCTATTTCTTTAATGTTTTAGGTCAACAGAAACTACAAGCTAGCACCAAGCAGCACAGCATTGCAAGAGAAAACAGCAACGCAAGCAGAACGTGACCAGGCAATGACCATACAGGAGGCCGCAGATTCTGCAGCCAGAGCTGTGGCAGAGGCAGAGATAGCAGAGGCAGAGGCTGAAGAGGCAATTAGAAAGGCAGAGAAAATTGAGGCAGATGCCCAGGCCGCTCAGGCCTTTGTCGATGTCGTGATTTTGCATATCAAAAATAGGAATTCAGCTCCTTTGGTAAGTTAACTCTTGTTAAGTAGGAGCTAAAATTTGATGTGTACACTGAACTATGATCTATTCCGCTCTAATTGTCGAAATATCATTTGCAACCTGCTTCCTCTCCAACTCTTTCAAAAGTACCTGGTGTGCTTCATATGTTATTATGGGGGGAGAATATGTAGGGAATTCGGGAACTCTTCAAGCAATAAGTTCTGACCAAAGAAAGCTTGTTTTGTTTTCCTAAATTTGGCATTTGAGTAATCTGATTATGTACTTTTGTAGTTGATGTTTGTTGCTAGCCTACCTGCTACTTAGGAAAATTTCGTATGTACCCCTGTATGACCTGAAATGAAGAACTTATTGCATTTAAGCATGTCTATCCTTCCCCTTCATTTTCACATAGAATTACTTTGTGCCACTCCTTTCTCTATGACTCATTCATCATAACAGAATTTGATAATTGGAGTATGATTGGGAACTTTTTCCTTCTGGAGGGACAGAAGCAACTGTTTCAGTTCTTAAAGAAATATAGGTTCCACTAATCTGGCAATTCAATTTTGTTCCTTTGATTTATTGTTGGTTTGTGCAGACAAACCCCTGATATTTAGGAATATCTGATGTATATCCCCTCAAGACCTCATAATACTTGCAAATTTGTTTTCAAATTCTTTTCAAAATACCCCTTTTCTCATCAAAACGGGATGGATGCAATATATCCTTTTCCAGTTATTTTTAAAATGCCTCCTAATTCATCCCCTTTTCACTCATTGGTGGGGGTAAGATTGAGAAAGCAGGGGTATTTTTGGGTAGTTGAGGAAATTGGCGAAGAATTAACCATGTTATAAAGTTTTCTCATATTTTGTGTAATTTGGAAAAAAAATTTGCACCAAGTTGGGTGGAATGGATTGTGATTACTGAGGGAAATTTTCTCATGCTTTAGAGCAGCCACAAAGGGGCGTTTTATGGATATATAAACTTCTAAACCAACTGAATTTCCATCTCAAATTTCACTAAAATACTCATTTGTCACTGCTTGGTTTAAATATTTTTTTTTACAGATGATACAGGCTTGATTATTGGATGGCTTGCGCGCATTTTGCCTCAGCTTAAAGCTTATATTTCTGGTGTGCAGCTTTTAAATATATCAATAGGTCGGTATTTTGTATAGCTAAAAGTAAATTACATCTGAAAATTATTGGGGCAGCAAATATGGATTCAAGCAAATTTTTCTCTCTTTATGCTTCTTGTACATCCATAAAGATTTTTGCTTGAATATGTGCTTGTGCTTGAACAGTGTTTATGCAAATAGGCTTGGAATTTAAAAGTTGTTTAGTTTGCGAAATCACTCGAGGAAAATAACGCAAAATTTCTAAATTAATTAACAAAAAGTGAAAACTTTTAGCAGATTTTGCCCTCTTACTTGCATAAATTCAATTTTATTTTGAGGAGGGCTCAAATGCCCCATTACTTCATGTTCCAATTGTACCTCAATATCTTTATCTTCAATTTCAAAGTTTAAACAGACGATCTGAACCGCTCAATATGATGTTCATGTTTAAATATGATTGGAGACCAATTTTTATATTTTTTTGGAAATTTTTTACTATTTTTTAAGAAAGGTACAAAATTCATGTTTTTCAGGAAATTGTGAACCATCTAAAAACAATTATTTTGTACTTATCTTAAAAAATAGTAAAAAAATTTCAAAAAATATAAAATTTGGCTTCCAAAAATATTTAAACTTGGATATCATGTTGAGTGGTTCGGATCGTCTATTTGAACCTTAAAGATGTTAGAGTACAATTGGAATATGAAGTGACCCCTCCTTTATTTTTTATCCTAGCTAAGAACGCAGAATATAAGATTACTCGGATAATTGCACAGCTTCGAATTAATGCGGGCTCTCCCGCTAACAAGTAAAAAGTCGTAGAAAAAAACGTCACGGGCCTGACGACTTTCTAGCCCAAGGCCGGAAACAAACACAGATCAAGTGGGATTTTTTATTTGTTGTGGCATAAGCAAAAAGGCTACACGTGTGCAAGGTCACGAACTATCATAGTCATAGACTCACACTGACTCGCTACACTAATGTTTTCCTGGAACCGCCATAGAAAATTTCCAGAATAAACTGGCGGTAACTTGCACGGTTCTATTTTCAAATTGAAGGGCGCCGTATTCCGTACACAACTTAGAAACTTCATCGAATCTTTCCGGTGTACGTGCGGAGCAACAAAAACCTTCGTTCTTCAGTGGCCTTTCTCAGAAGTTAATTACGTAGCGGGTTTATTTTTCGCTGTAAATTACCTGCTACATTTTCTTTGCACGACGACTTAACGCTGTTACGCACCGATCGATTATTATTTGATTGGATTTCTTCTCCGTAACTCGATGACCTAATGAAAAGAAACCTACCAACAACAAGTTATTGATTCGAATATAGAAACTGAGATTCTTGATCTTCACGGATCTTTATCTCCTGTTCATGCCTACGTAGCAAGCATAGTAACAAATTAATTATTCGGGTTCAGTTTGGCATAGTCAAAAATTTGTAATTCAGAAATAATTCGGATATAATTCAGAAATGATTCAGAATTATTCGAATCAGATAGCTCAATCCCACATGGGGGGCAAAAAAAAAAATCAAAAAATAATGTTATGGAAAAAGTTCGGAAAAATTCACAAATAATTTGTAAAATTTGGAAATTATTCGCGAATAATCCGGTCAAAGTTTGGTCAACTGAATAATTCGACGTTTGGTTCGCCATTACTAGAAAAACAAATTATTCCCGAATAATTCACGAATCTTGTGACTATGCATAGCAAAGACAGTATCCTATTCGAATTCAGATCCCCTGATGTAAGTGAACTTTTGAGATTGAATTTGGTCCGTCTGATCAGAATACGTACGAATGTTAAGGGACCAGTGAATTTGCAAATTAGACTAAATTGGATTGATTCTGATTAGACGGTCCATTCTATTCTGCATGGATTCAAATCTCCTAAGATATCTCAAACTTTGAGTTGAAACGTGAAAAATCCAGACCGTTCAAATCCTTTATGCACGAATCTCAAAGCACAATAATACCTTCCCTGCATTATGAATAGGCACCGGAAAAATATTTACCTGACTAGATAAACTGAAAATTTGAGATATCTCAGATGATGCGGACTCATTCTAATGATCAGAGGCCGTTCCCTATCCTGCAAGTACCTTCGATCCACACCATCCATTTTAGATCAAATGGTCCAGATTAGGATCGCATTATTTGCCCTCCTTACCTGAATTGCAGCTGATATGAACCCCAAGTTCACATGCTGTTGTTGGAACTTGGAAATTTGCTTTTGTGTGAATTGATACGACGAATAAAAGGTATATTAAAGACTCAAGAGTTGTGCAAAAAAACGGGGGAAGATTTTAGGATAAATTTATTGATAGGATGAAAACATCCTCCAAAATATTATTCCAAAACAATATCACTATTCCAAAACTATATCATACAAATGTCGACAGATACAGCAATTATCCCAGTGAAATTCTAACAGATTTGTACAAATTACAAAATGTCTACAAAGAATTGCTCTGGTACTCTAACAAAAACATATCAAAAAATGAAGAATGATGAATAAATGGCAAAAAAAAAAACTTGTGCAAAAAGCCACATAAACATGTAGGATCATTACCAACTTGATATATATGTTAAAATAAACTTATACATAGACTAGTCACCATTCATGATTAAACAAAAAAGGCAAACAATAAAGAAAAAGGAGAGTAAACTAACTTTAGATCACAGACTGCATAACAAGAGACCACACTAGAACCCAAGACCATATTACATGACACCACTGGTTTTCGGTTTAATTAACCAACCAAACTGGATATACCGTTTTCACTGCTTTTCAATCGACCTGCTTTACTACTGAATTCACCCTCTTTAGTCTTTACTACTCAATTCCACCCTCTTTCACTACACCAACTGAGAAATCCATCCATCACCTCAGGAAAACACCAGCTCTTTGAAACACATATTTTCTATGGCAGTATCCACGTCTCTTCAATTAATAATGGAGGTCTATCCCTTCCTAACGGAAGGGACTGTCTGAGACCATGTCCATAGATGAGTCGTTGCAGCTCGAAGAATTGTTCTGGCCTCCAGAAGCAGGGTGGCTGTCACTGTTTGAGCAGTAACCATCACCTTGAGAGAGGTGGTACGACTGAAGGCTCCTGCGCACTGGACTGGAGAGCGCATTGGAGAAGACAGCATTCCTAGACTGGTCAGACAAGTTCAGCCGTGGTTGAGCGAAGAGATTAGCCTGTGGGCTGTTGGAGTTTGGGTTCACCAATTGCACGGCCGGTTGTGAGTGCACTCTAGGAGAGACTGGTCCATCATTGCTACCATATTCCATGTCATGCTGCAAAAGGAAAATAAAAAATTGTAAAATATAAAAACATTTGAGGTTTTGGAATTTGATAAATATATTGGTTTTCAAAATATAATAATAATTAGAGTTACCATAGCAATGCTGTTTAATGCAGGACCTGATTTACTGGTAAGAACTCAGAACTGGATCCATATTGATCAGTACTGGTACTGGTGGCAATAATCTTATGAAGTCATGCACAAAATACCTTCAACGATGTATAAAACAAGCTCTTGGACCATAGTGTTCAAATTTATATATAAGCTAAAAGGAGCTCATATCTTGCATCAAAAAAATAATTCAAGGACCTGATTTACTGGTAACAACTCAGAACTGGACCCATATTGATCAGTACTGGTACTGGTGGCGATATTCTTATAAAATCATGCACATAATACCTTCAGTGATGTATAAAACAAGCTCTTGGACCATAGTGTTCAAATTTATATATAAGCTAAAAGGAGCTCATATCTTGCATAAAAAAAAATCATTAAAAAGAAATATAAAATGTCGAACCTGAATATGAGATAATATATCAGAAACGGTGACCCTTGAACCTTCTTCATGCTGTCTGACTATCCAGTGGTAGAGCTTGTCCTACAGGCACATCACAAATCTAATCTGATTAGATGCAGGTGAGAATCTAGCAAAAATAAAGGGTAAGAACAATTCGGTTGGACCAGTTACCCTTCCCTCCCCCTCCTAGTGGAAACTTCTAATCCAGGTTTGGTATTTCCCTCTCAAGGGAAGTAACCAGTGCAAAAACTCGGCTTGACCCAACCTAATTAGAAAGAAATAATCAATGGCTGTTTAAAAACTTGTTTTTGGAAATATCGGTCTGCTTAGAAATATGAAAACCTCTTTGAACCGACCTGGAGTTCTCAGATGCAAACCCTAAAGAGTAGTACAGAGTACGGACTTAAAATTAATTTCTCTGAGGCATTTGTAAACAATTTTGCTTCTTTGCAAAATTTCCTTTTCCAATTACAATCTTGCAGTAGTACAGGCACTACTATGTGTCTCTAGAAATATTTGCACAACTAGGGCATTTCAATTCTAAAATTGACAGAATTAATCTGATGATTCCTTGTCAGAGTAACCAAAGGAACAATAAAATTAGCGCCTGCTTCAAATAAATGTTAATCTGTGGAGAAATTCTTGAAACACGTATAAACCTATAAAGGCTAACAAAACAACCAAGAGAAAAAGATAATCGAGCGATAGTAGAAACCAGAAATGCACAGATGCTTAATTGCTAAGGCACAACCCTAAACCAAGACTTTCTCAAAACCTCATATCAATCTCAAGTAAACAAACAAGTTCAAACGACTTAAATTTACGGGAACAAATTAGGGCAAAATATATACAAAATTCTACAGAAAACAAAGAAAGATAAAAAAAAAAACTAACCATGGCATGGCGCTCGCCGGCCTGGAAGGAGAGCTTTTGCTGCGTCATCGAATGGGTGTAGAGCTGGGACAGAGCGTTGGCGGCTCCCCTGAACGTCGAGTAGAGCGTACGGTCGGCCTCATCTAGGCGAGTCGAGTTCTCGTTCTTCCTCTTCCTCCCCATGCTATGGCGCCAATCGATCGATGCTAGCGAGCGACCGAGCGACCGAGCGATCAATCTCCGATCGGAGGAGAGGGGGAGAGGAGGAGGGAAATCGGAGAAAACCCTAAATCGAAAGGGGAGAAAGAGAAAGAGAGAAAGATAGAAAGAAAGAATGAAAGAGAGGAGAGGCTGTTGTCTTGAAGCCTATTTTTATTTATTTTATTTTAATCCGTCTGGGAGACGCGAAGAGGATTAAAAGAAGAAGAAGGAAAGAGAAGGGGGCTAGAGAGAGAGAGAGACTGAATCGGGTGCGGCAGTGAATGCGTTTGCACCAGGGTTATCAAATTATGGTGGATCCATGAATAGATCCAGCCAATCAAATTATCCACGTGCTTATTGACAAATAACACGACACACACAATCTGACTTGATTATTTGTCGAATTTTTTTTAAAAATCATAATTAAAAAAAAAATTAGCAAACCAACATGATTATTTTGATTTTTACAAAATCATAAGAACCAAAATGCCAATTCGGTCCTCATTTTTTTTTTCTCTCTGGAACCGAATTGACATTTCAGTCCTCTCCTGATTTTACACATTTTCAGAACAAATGTTGTGACCTTTGGTGTAATACCTTGGGACCCATCTCGGTCCAGGGAGCCATGGGGCTTTGGACCTGTGCTTTGGACTTCGTTCCATTATTATTATATTTATTGGTAAGGTTGAAACCGAATTTGAATTGTTCTCTGATTTGTTCTTTTTATCTTTTGTAGAATCGGCACCCATCGGGAAGGGAGCCAAGGGGGGCTGTCAGGTAAAAAAAAAAAAAAAAAAACTATTGGGACCGAAATGACAATTCGGTCTCCTGTCCATTTAGATTTTCTGTGGCGGCTCTCAGAAAAGTTGCGGAATCATGGAGGACTGAAATGCCAATTCGGTCCTGAAAAAAAAAGATACTAACCAAATTGGCATCTCGGTTCTTATGGTTTTTGTAAAAACTAAAGTAATCATATTGGTGTGCTAATTTTTTTTTAATTATGGTTTTTAAAAAAATTCTTATTTGTCACTCACGTGATTAATTTTTTCAATATTACCTTTTTATTTTTTTTTGCAAATTTTTCGTACTTTAAAATTTAAGAAAAATAGTTAACCGTCACCATTTATACGTGGTGTGATTATATTCATGATGTAATTGTCTTTTATTATTTTAGAACGCCATTGACTAAAGTAAAGTTTGTTGTCCTTAACGGCATCTAGAAAGGAGTGAATATGGGATATTTTAAAATTTTAACCCTAGATGGTTGATATTCACTACAATTATATATCTAACGCGTGCGTAAGTTGTTCTTGGCAGAAATAATAAAACTTAAACTAAGCAAGTGTATGTAAAGTAAAGTTATCTCTCTGGTAAGATACGTCGTAACCGTAGACGTGTATTACTGGGAGATAGATAGAAGAGTAAAGAGACACTTGACACGATATATGTTTACGGAGTTCGGTACTAACGCCTACGTCGGGGCTTAGCGACATTCTTGATGGCGCGTCTTTATTTACCCAATGAGAAAGGAGTACAAGGTGGAATCGGTGAGCCCTTACAAACCTTGAGAAGTCACACGGCCCGAACACGGAATTGGCTCTTGAGCACTAAAGGCTCTAGTGTTTGAATCAAACAAGAGATCTCACACAAATCACTCTAATTCCCACACAAGATTGAGTATGGTGGAGTATGTTTGAGATTGTTGTAAGTATATTGAAGTTTGATGCACAAGCAATAATGAAGAATTCTAAATCTGAAAAAATATGAAATATTGCAATTTGAGGCGGCTAGATTGTTCTGTCAAACCTAAAATTTGCTTCTATTTATAGAGAGAGAAACAAAATAAGGTAATTGGCATCAACCGTTCTAACGGTTAGTCCCAGTTAGTACTGCGCTGGAAACCCCAACGCTCAATAAGCGTTACAACGGTTGGTACAACATAACTCTCTGGAAGTTTTTGGGGTCCGAAATGATTTATTCTGTTACAACGTTTGATTAACCATTATAACGAAATAAATCGATTCCTTCTGTGGATTTCGGATATGAATTGTTCTGTTGCAATGCTTTCTTAACCGTTGTAACGGTTTATGTCAATTGCCTCAATCTCAAGCATATTTTACCAATTTCATAGATTTCTATTTAATACTAATCTTGAGCTAAGTCTTCTTAATCCATTCTTTGGTTTATTACAACACATCCTTGATATGTATAGCATTTGTAGATGCATCATTGCTGTTTATTGAAACTTTATATCTTCATGAACCTGTATAATATCTCAAGACAAGAAACTGTAAAATTTAACAAATATATGTTTTGCAAATTTAGTCAAATAGATTAAGTTGATTATTGCATAGTCCAACAATCTCCCCCTTTTGACGATTTGCAAAACATATATCTCAAGTGAGTGCATAAATTGGATATTCTAAAAAAAATTAATTTTTAATTTTTCGTGTGTTAGCGAATACCAATTTTAACGAGCTTGTAATATCTCTCCCCTTTTTTGGAAATCGGAGAAAGGGAGAAAATATCACAATTAAATCAACAAAAAATGTGAGCCCCCCCCCCCCCCCTAATTCATGCAATCCCCCTTAATTTTATAAAAATGTAAATAAAAAATAAAGAAAATTTGCAATGAAAGCATACATATATGCACCACTCAAAAATATAGAAGTTTAATATTGTGCAATATATGTATCTACTCTATTTACTTTATCTGCACACACTTGCTTGTTGAATTGATTGACTTGTTGATTTAGAGGGTTAAACCGAAAAACGACTAAAAGTCTTTAAGACTACTTACTCACCCTCTCTAGATGCCGTCAGGGACAACAGATGTAACCACTTTATATAGCCTAATTGGTGTAATCTTCATTAGATTTGGTATTAAATTTTAGATTTGATAATCCATAATTGAGTGTTGAATTTTGGTATGATTGACAAGATAATATCAAAGGTTTTGAATATGGAAGGATTCGATAAATACAAAATTTCAATTCTTAAGATCAAATATAAACATATTTGGAAGTGGAATTTTCTGATTAGGAAAGTAGTAATGCTGAATATTCTCCTGGAGTACAGCGTTGCAACGTTTTAGTAACCGTTGCAACGGTTAAAGAGTTTTTAGTTCAAAGTTGCAGCATTTAATGTATTTAATGTAGTTAAAACATAGATAACGAATATAATCGTTACAACGATTTTCGAAATCACGCTTGTCTCTGACTCAAGACTGCTCAAACTCGATTTATTTCGTTATACAACGCTTGTTAAGCGTTACAACGTTTTAATAGATGAATTTTATTCTTAACGACCTATTTTCTTCTCATTAACCTTAATTTAATTATTCCGTTACAACGGTTAATTAACCGTTGTAACGTTTAATGCTGTTTTGCTTATTCTAAAGGTTATTTCGTTACGAATTCAACTAGATGATTGCTATGCTCCCTATTACTTATGCGTAGACGCTATCTAGTGATTTATTTTCATAATATTATATCTATACGTCTATGCTTGTCATAGTAATAATGGAAGTTATAGCACACAAATTATTTCCAATGATTCAAACATTTTTTTAAACATAGTTAACCAACCATATGTACTTAGATATATACTATTACGAATTACTAGCACATATCAAAGTAAAATATCTTAACTAACAAATTACTATTACGAATTACTAGCACATATATACTATTACTATTGCGAATTACTAGCACATATCAAAGTAATAATGGAAGTTATAGCACATATCAAATCAAAATACAAATATGCAATTAATTCTAACTAATAGTTTTTTATAAAGCAAAAAAAAAAATCAAAATCACAAATATCTCTTCTAACAAATTCAATTTGTTAACTAAATAACAAAATATTCAAATAAAAAAGTAAAATGTTTAGCATAATATTCTTCTTACAACAAAATACATATAGTTTCTCATGATATAATTTATTTTATATAATTACCCGTTACCTAATGGGTACGAAATAGTCTTTACCCGTATCCATACCCATTTATCTAACAGAAAAAATCCTTACCCATATCCATACCCAATAAGCTAACGAAAAAAAAATCTTATCCATATCTGTCTTATCGAATACGATACGGGTAGGATATACGGGTAAACGGGTGTCATTGACACCCCTAATTAAAATGATATGGTGCGAATTTTGTCTGACGTGGACAATCTAATTTCCTTCGTATGATTTTAGCCAGTAAATCAAAACAAGTTAAGAAAATATATTAATTTATCTGCATTAAAAATTTATAATTTTCTTATCCCGTGGCCTGGTCCGAATAACAGGAAATTTATAATTTCTAATTTCAGGGAGTAACAGGAAATTTGTGGACCGGGTGCATGCAATACCATACAAATTGGCATGTGGATTCTGAGTAATCTGGATGGTGGTCCCCCCTATACTCTTAAGGGGCCAAATCAATGTCAGCCGTTTGATTCGATTAGAGAACTCGACGGTCGTGATTCCTTATTTAAGAAAGCCGAGCCATTAACATCGTGATTCCAAAGCTGCTCCTAAATCCGTGTCTCCGTGTCCAGAGTCCAGACACGGATGATGTGTCCTTTGTTTTTTTTCTTCCTCTTTACAAGCTTATTGACTCGGATCTTCCCTTCTAGCATTCTTCTCTATGGTTGTTCCTGTATAAGTGTATAGTGTAATATGAGGCGAGTTGGATTGAGCATTTTCATGGGTTAACACATGTTGTTGGTAAGTTCAGTTACTATATTTAACCGAACTCGCTCCGTTTAACACCTTATTTGGATGGAGAGTAGATGAAGAAAGGGGAGGTGAAGAATAGAAATGAATGAAATGGAATAGAAAGGAAGATTAATATATTTAGCTTTCCTTTCCGTCTTATTTTTTGTTTGGTTGATTAAAATTTACAAGGTTAATGAGAAATTTGGTAGTTGTTGTAGGTTTGTGACAGAAAACTTGTATGAGAAATATATAGGTAAGATATAGGGTTAGGCAATTGTGTTATTTTTTCTAAAAATATTTGCAACAAAATTTTTTTTCATCCGTTACACTCCAAATCGGGAGGGAAACCGATTCTATTGATTACAATTATATAAGGTTAAACTTTTCACCTCCTATACCTTTCACCTCCGACATAATTTTATCAACCAAACACGATTCAACGGAAAATTTTCTTTTCTTTCCATTCCCTCCCTTCCTCTACTCTCCATCCAAACAAGGTGTAAATCGTTAGACGGAAATGCTCTCTCTCGAATATATGTTGGACATCAAATTAAGTTTAGTCAGATGTTTGATCAAAACCGTTTGATATGCATCGAGATTCGTGTGTTGGAGCTTTCTGGGTAGAGCGGTAGTACAGTTGACTAGAATGAAAAATTATAAGATTGTGATTATCCAATGATCAAGAAAAAAAAAGCCAACTAAAGAAGGAATTTCAGCTGCTTGGTGCTTCTCAATCTCTTGCTTTGATACATTTGTTTTTACTAAAATAATATTTAATTGGGATTAATGTTTCATGAATATGAAATCACATTACTTCCACTTTCCTCAATGGTTTTCTTGGAATTTTCTGGGTTGCTAATTTCAACTAATTTTGACGCTAAGTTAATAAAAGCTCTTCTAATTTAGTTTTCCAACAAAAATATTTTACTCGTCAGGTATGAATTTTGCGTGTGTGTTTTGAACAAGGGTGGAGATTTTTGTCCAAAGGGCTGTGGACAAAACTTCATTCAAAATAAGTAGTAAACCGTCTAATCTGTGTTAAAATTTACACGGATGGTTTAGATTTACCGAGCCATTTAGAGTTATTAAGTTTTAAATATGTTAGCACGATTCTTAAAGCAAATCAAACGGTAAGGCCCGGCTTTAATCTGTCGAAAGCCCTTTGGACAAAATCCAATTCCTTTGAATAATAGCTACGTACATAACATGAGTCAATACAAGGTGATTTTCTTAATTTTTTTTTATCGTCATCGCAATCATTATTATTAATAATCGTAAAGTTATTATCATCATAATCATCTTATGAATTCTAAAAGCTACTCTAGAAATCTATTTACTATTTAGGTGTTGTTTTCTTACATATTTTTTTATTTTTAAAATATTGTTCCTTTGAAAATTTTCAAATATAAAAGGATATTTTGTACGGTCGTGTGTGTGTGTGTGTATATATATATATATAATTTTCGAATTCATATTTTATGTTAATAACTGGGTTACTGGTTTAAGGTGATATTATTATTAATTAAATATTTATTGGTGATTATAAGTTTTTTTTTTTGTTTACTAATTTCCTCTGTTTGTTTTTTTCTTAATACTAGTCAAGTGCCCCACGCGTTGCAGTGGGAATTAAAAATTTATTTTATTCACTTTATTTAAATGTGATGTTTGTACTGTAATGAAATTAAATGTTTGTTTTAATCCCTCTTCCTGACTGAACTCTCGATCCACGAAAAACCTTGTTCACTTATGTGAGCACCCGGTGGTCTAGACAAGCGAACAAACATATTGCAATTGACCCCTTCGCTCCTGAACGTCTTTACTCCACTGCTCCAATTAACTCTATTTTGTTTTTATGGTAATTTTGTAAATTAATTGTTAGTTGAGGCTCCTTAGATATTTGGTATTTGATAAACTTAATATTAATTATATGATAAGTCTGAAATTAATTGAATTATTTGATTAGTCTAAAATTAATTATACAAAACATAATTGAACAGTACAACAAGTTTTAATTAACACAATTTAACAACTCTTAAACGCAAAAATCAAGCACAAAGACTAAAATTAATTAAACAAGTGCAACATAACAATACAAGAAAGTATTTAAACAAGCATCATCCAATTTGGGAATCAACAAATTAATGTTAAGAATCTCATTCCCAAAACCATCAATTCCCATAAAATTTCCCCTATGCCAAACAAGCCCTAACAGAAAAAAGGAGGCGAGAATGCAGTAATGGTGCTTGGGTTGTAAAAGGATTGGTCACGTTATTCGACAATGTCATAAACAATCTAATGTCAAAACATCGCTTCGAAATCAACCTCTTAAAAGAAGGCACTGCTGTCTTCTCCGCCAAAAGCTTCAAATACAGTCTCAAACTCATAACAAACCTAAACCTCAGAAAATATTCAATCAAAAGAGGAAGAAATGGATGTTCCGCATAAGCCTCCGGAAGAAATGGACTGAAATCAATCATTATCAGATCTAGTGCATTGCAACAGGAGACACGCGATCAAAGAGAATGAGAAGAGAGAGAAGCAAAAACCCATCTTAAGACAAATAATGATAAATACTGGTAAGTTGTGGAAGCACAAATCCTGTTGCATAATGCATCATTACCACTAAGAGATATCTTGTTGAGCTTTCATTTAAGTTAAATTCGGACTCTTTGGTTAATTAGGGTATAAACTGAGGCTCAATACAAACAGATTTGACCAATCTTAAATGTCAAAATTCAAAGGAGATTCTTTCAATGCATCTATGGATAATATAACACTGAATAGATTAACCGGAGCCAACCGTAAAAATAAAAATAAGATTAGCTGATCATAATTTCTTGTTAAAATAAAAAGAGAAAGAGAAGAAAACAAAAGGTAATACAAAACAATTTAATTGAAGCTCCTTGATACAAAAAGCATGAAAAACAAGAAACAAAACCCAAATGTTTGGGTTATAACAACTACCATATCAGGGTTGCCCGACTTACCACTTGCAGATTCACCTGTCAGGTTTATTGACCCACTGGTGGTCAGGTCAACCAAAATATTGTTCTAAATAAATATTTTGGACCAACACTGACTTAACCTTGGTATTTCATATACAACATCATAAATATAAAATATGCACATGTTAGACTGTCAGAAGCTCCTAATCCTAAATTTAAAGTCTCAATGAGTACTACGTTATTGCATTTGGTCTTCAATTTTGGTGCTCAGTAAACTTAGTTTATGGCATTTGAAGGCCAGTAATGTCTTAATTAGGGTGAAGCATTGCACTATTAAGTAAATGAGTATAAAAAAAAATAGAGTTGTTTAAACCTCAAAAATAATTCCTGTGTAGTAGGCAAGGCCACAAACAACAGATGCATCAAAACAAATCCAGTCAGCATAACCATAGCTCTCGGCAAAAGAAAATAGTTTTTTCAACTCAGAAACAGCTTCTCCCTCAGAACCCAACACCTCTATAAATACAAAAGACTTCTCACATTGTATACCAATTAGAAAGTTGCAACTTCAATAGAAAGAAAGGAAAAGAATATTATAAAAGGAAAGTTGAGCATGACCTTCAAGCTTCGATAATGACTTGAGGGAAAGCACCTCAATTAGTCCATTAACTGCTTTGGTTGAAACGCCTAATGAAACCAACTCCTTCTCCATCTCTTCTCATGTAATTTTGCCAAGCTGGCACGCATAAAAAAGGTAAGTACATGAACCAAACAACATGAACAGATAATATATAATATTTTAATATGGCATAGACAGAAGCTTACCTTGTCAACAATTACACAGACTTGGGTAAAAAGATTTTCTGGAATAGCATACATATGTAGCACTGCTTGTAAAACCTGTACAAAAAGATAATTAAAGCCTAAGAACAGATAACACCTGTCTAAATAAATCTGGATAACATGTACATGAATCATAAGATCAATGAAAGATCTTGAGGAAGTACCTTTCGGCTACATACCCTAATCCCCACATCTGACGATTTTATCCCAAGCCGCTCAAATAATAACACAACTGCTAAGATGAGCTCTGCCTCAGCCTGTATAGAAAATTGTACAGAATATTCAAACTAACGACCTCAAGGATTACATAAGTTGTACTGGACATGTCAAATACAGCTGGAAATACTTTTGCTTACCTCAGCCTTAACCTTCAACTTTTGACTGAATTTAAAAAATGTTATATATGTGAAACTCCGAACTTCTGGCTGTGCAGCCAGCAATTACCAGGAAAATGACAATTATAACTCAAAAGTAACACTTGATCAATAAACTCATTAGTATTATAAAGAGTCATTAGATAAAAATTAGTTATTCGTACCCGAACTTTAGAAACCCCAAAAATATCCATGTTCCAGTGGTAATGCTCTCTCCTCCTCCCCCGTTTCATTCTTTCATACCACCAGCACTGCCCTATCGTAAACCACTTCAGAGGAAGGAACGCAGATTTTCTAATAATTTGGTGTGACCTAGAGCTCCTTTTATTTGAACGTGTCTCCCCAACTTGTCTTTGAGCTATCAAATAACACAATACATAACAATGCAGTTGAATATATAATAAAAATCCATAAAAGAAAAATAGTGAAGGATCACAATTGTGTTGTGCATCACTTATTTTGTAATTAAGGAATTAACTAATTTCGCTACTCATCATTCTAAGAAATCTCAAGGATGAAAATTCAAAACCAGCAAATTTCTGTCTCCTAGTGCTACAAGCCCACAAGGAATATATTAGCTCTATAAGATCGCATAAACATCCCACTCCAATTACAAGTGAAACAGGATAAATAGGTGATATTTGTTAAATTTCAGAGCAAAAGAAACTTAAGCAACCATTACCGTCATTGTCAAGCTATAACATACCAAACTAAATTTCAGAGCACACAAGAATTTTAGATTCGAACCCCAATCAAGCAAAATCAGCTAGCAATTCGTAAAGGCACAGATTTAACTCAACACGAGTTCAGATTTCAAGCCTTACAAGGCACCACAAAGAAGCAAAATAAATAAACAATGAGACATAGAGGGATTTACCAAAGAAAAGCTTCAATTCACGAAAAGGGGCGAGGGTCTGTGCTGGAGGCGACGGGGCGCGTCAGTGCTTGGGGGCGGGTCTGTGCTGAGGTGCTGAGGTCTGAAGCGAGAGAGAGAGAGAGAGAAAGGATGTTGCAGAGAGGGTTTAGGGCTGACGCCCTCTCTTTTTTTCCCTTTCTTCGCTCAACACCCTCCTCTTCTGTCGTCGGGAAGAAAGCGCGCAGGAATAGAGAAGCCCCTAGTCGGTCGGTTCTGCGTTGGGAAGGAAAAATGAAAAAATAAGAAAGCATATTCTGCGTCGGTGTGTTGGGGAAGGAGAAAGGCGCATGGGAACGCGCAACAACAGAGAAAATAAATGGAAAATATGTGGCGATACTAATGGATGAGAATATGCTTCGTGTTGGAATGATTAGTTTACCACTTAATTTTAAACTTCTACACGAAAGACTGTATAAAAAATAATATATAAAATCAAACAGTGATCAATGGCTGAGATTAATTGAATGTGAGGCTGAGATCTTCTATGGGAAGATAGCCTCCTCATTTCTCTAAAATTCAAGGTAGTTTTATAAGGAGTAAGGATTTTTCTGTTTGTCCTATTATACATTTCGAAAATAAATACCATTTTAAGAAGGTACTGTTGAAGTACCCTAACATTTCTAAACGCCACAGATCACTGATCCATTACAAACATCTTTTATGAGGATTCCTATAAGAGTTGACAATTGGAGCGAAAGGTGAGTTCAATGTGCAACCAGCTACATATTTGGCTTCTCCAGTATAGCCACAAAAGAACTGAAACATTGCAATAAAGCACCTGTTGACGACAAATTTTCCACAAGCGGTTATCCACCCAATCGGGTACGGTGTTCAGTCTTAGCTGGAATCTCGCTAATTAATTCAAGTCCATCCTGACCGTCTATGACGGATATCTCTTTACATCGCACGGTGCAGGGCACTTCTACATGACACAAGTACCACATGGGTAACACCTTCTTTAGAAAATCCTATCTGCTCCTGGAATTAAACTACGAATCGTTACGAAGACAATGAAATGTGGGTCCTACTACGTTATACTTGTGCTCTTGGTTCATACAATATGACTAATGTAATAAATTCTATTTCGTCTCCGATCCGAAAGCAACTCGGCTGTGTGTTTCTCTTGGTAACATACTGTTGGCTGCTCGCCAAGCACAACTTAAAAAATCTCTATAGACAATGACTGGTGGGACCTACATGTCCTTTTGTGGAAATAGGTTCATGTAGTAAATGCAAGTAGAAATAACGCCAATTCCTCGCTGAGACGCTGACTCTCTCTCTCTCCTCTTTCTCTCTCACTTACTGTAGGTGCCTAGCTTTTCGCTTCATTTGCTCCATCGCTACGCTCGCTCTACGATTCGGGCGGATCCACCATCCACTAGAAGATTCACTATACGCCGCCGATTCGTCCAAAGAGCATCTGGCGGTTGATTCCTTTTTCATGTTCGATTGATCTCGATCTGTAAGCGTCTTTCTTTTTCTTTGCATTTTAACTAAATTAACCGGTACTGTGGTTAGGGAGATCTAGGGTTTCTTAATGGATCGGATTCAGATTGGCTGCTTTAGATGGCCGAAACGAACTTGGTTTTAAGTAGCATGATCTTAATATTACTTACTTGTTTTACTTAGATCTAGCGATGTTTATTTTAATTTAACCAGGAAAGAATCGATTGATTTAAGTGGAATTAGTTGCTTCAATGGGATTGCTATAGTTTGGGATATTTAGTTGTCTTCTATTTTTAAGTTGTGAATTAATTGTCTGATTTAGCCCGCCTGCACTGCCTCACGGGAACTTATGATATTTAATGCGACAAATTTAAAAGAATTTACTTCAATTTATTGGATCCATAAATAATAGTGTGAATTATCTGGTTTCGAGTTGTGTTAATTTGTTTTGATTTGACCGTCAATGGACAATTCTATCGGAGTCCTCTAATATGTTTTGGTCCTCTAAATTCTCGAATAAAAAATAATTGCCTCTTTTTCTCTCCTCATTCACATCTACAGCTTGTTCCCACACTATGCTACACTAAAAATGAAGGTTATTGGTCTTGTGATACAGAAGATAAAATCAAAAGACTGGTATTGAGTTTAAAATTGAATGGGTGATTAGAGGAGATGCTACTGGCAGTAGAAGGAGGAGGCTTTTTCTCTTCATCAGCCTCTGGCTATAGTCACGGTCTAGCACTTTTGCTCCTTGGGCGTAAAAATGAAGAAAAGCCTGTCCAAGTTTCACCCTGGAATCAGTACCGATTGGTAGAGAGAGAGGAGCAGAGAGGAACCTGCCAGCTGGCTTCTAGTAAAGATCAGGTATCTTGTAAATGCACTGCCTTTGGATGTTTTGGTTGTGTGCCTGCTACACTTGATGATCCGGTAAATACAAAACAGGGCCCGACATGTCAGCCTGAGAAAAGTTTGAGAGGCACAAAGGCAGCGTGCAGGAGTAATGGTGCTGGTGACAAGAGGGGATGCTTGAAAAGCAATCTGAAAAGAGATTCGTCAGATCAGTGTCTGGTGTTCAATGACAGTGCTGCTGATGCAAGGGAATCGGTTGATGAGGGACAAAATGGTAATTTAGGTGTTGAGAGGAGGAAGGTGCAGTGGACAGATACATGTGGGAAGGAGCTTGTAGAGATCAGAGAATTTGAAGCCAGGTAAAATCTTGAGTTCCGATAATATTTCTCTTCCTTAAAATACATTATTGTGTACTGGTTACTGAATTGTGAGATGTGAGAGTGCATGTATGCATCTTCTTTTCTTTTTTGAGTATCGTGAGCTGAGGCTACCTGGGTTTGAAACCAGTAGTTTTGAATAACTAATTAGTCTGTTGATTTTCTATTTGACCTTTTTGATCCTGCACAAAATGGACTCTAAACTTAATAATGACATGCATATGCTGCTCTTTGTTTAGAACAAGATCAATGATTCATATTTGTTGTTCGGAATAATGTCGAAGGGAAAATGGGCAGAATGTGGCCTCAAAAGTGGGTATTTGATCCCTCAAAAAATACTTTGAGCCTCCTGCATTTTCAATAATTTGTGAAACTGACCATAAAGAGGTGATTTTCGGTCAGTAGGAGCCGAGTGTGGTTGGTGCGGCCATTGTGGCCTAGTCTACAACCTGCTGGTACAACAAACATGGATAATATCAGGAAACAATAGTAATACTTACCAGAGATACTCTAGTTATGCTATCTCCATCGATAATATCAGAAAACAGTAATTGATGCCTACCAGAGATACTCTACAAATCCATCTCCTGTAAGACTTTGGTTATCATATTTGTATTGTCTGGGTAGTGTAAACATTTTGTCATTTCATGTTTATCATATTTCCATAATGCTCCATAGCAGTTCTGACCCAAATAAGTTGATGCTTTATGCAGCGAGAGAGGGCAATCAGACGATGAGTTTGAAAATGAAAGCTTCAAGAAATGCGAGTGTACCATCATGTAAATTTTGTCTGTTTATAACCGAATTTGAACATGTTGTGTGCTACACGAAATCAGGGAGATGAACACCTTGTTGTCCTCGATAAAATGCTAGAAGTGAGAAAAGCTAATGATGAAACTAATGATGGCTTAGTTAAATTCCTTTGTTTCTTGATTTCCAGTTACGCTCATCCCGGGTTTGGAATTTTTGTTACTCTTGACTTATTATTTTTTAGTCTCTTGTATTTTTTTTTTTTTTTTTTTTTAAATTTTGTGCTGTTATACTGGTTGTTTTGTTTTTCTCTGTACTATAAATCAGGTTGATTAGTGCTTAATTCTCTCCAGAATTTTGCTTGGTCTGTTTTGATTAATTGTTTTCTCTACTGTATACTGTCCCTTTTTTTAGCTTCTATTTTGTCAAATCAGATATGAGCTCTGCTTATGAATTCTGAACACTAACCGGAAAAAGGAAGGCAATTGCATAACCATAGCAAAGTTATACCCAAAATATAAAAAAAAGAAGATGCATTGCATGTAAAAAGAACATTGGTTTAAAATGAATATAGTAAATAAAAGGGCCTTGTCACCTTATTGGTAGCATCAATGCGGCTGAAGGCTTTACATTGGCAACAACCTCAGCCAGTTTAGAGTTTCGACTGGGCTGCTCGGTAATACAAGTAGGATTAAATCTTAATCTAATCTGTGTTGAGGAGTTCATATTCGTTAGATTTGCTTAAGATTCATACCATTCAATACGAAGTATATCTATTAGAGCCACAGTTAGACGGAAATAAGGGCTAGGCTCCACGATGCATACAGACAGTGTAGGATCCTAATCCAAATATCCAATAGCCATAGTTCGAAATCGGATCTGGATGAGACATGTCAAATTCGATCCGAAAGGGCGGAATCCGTTTAGAAGCGAACGTGGAAGTGGAACGGTCGCTTGGGACTTCTCCACGTGTGCGTGTGGCACTATGGTAGTATGGTCTATGCAAGGAAGCACACAACACAGGAACGGGGCACTCACTTATCCACACACTTCTCAAAATCATCCCCTTCTTCTCCCTTCCCTTGCCCTTCTTCTCCCTTCCCTTGCTGAGATATATCAAATTAAACCAATGTCTCTTGCATCTTCATTCCCTTCTATCAAGCTCAAGCTCAAGCTCTCCCCTCCTTCCCATCCCTGCAAATCCACTTACAGGCAACTCACGGTTGTCAGAAACTCCAAAGCCGATGGTCCTTTAAGGAGACCTTCTCTTTCTCCTCCCCCTTCTCTCTCTACCCCGCCTTCCTTGTCTCCACCTCCGTCGCCGACTGCGCCGGTGAAACCCATGGCTCCGGCGGATCCATCGCCGCTGACACAAGCTCCGGCGAATGTGGCGGTGGCTGAGGTCGATTTTAAGGGGGCTGTGACGTTCGAGTATCAGAGAAAGGTTGCCAAGGAATTGCAAGATTATTTTAAACAGAAGAAATTGGAGGCAGCTGATCAAGGTCCCTTTTTTGGTTTCGTTGGCAAGAATGAGATTGCTAATGGAAGGTAATTAAGCCCCATGTCCTTGAAAAATATTGGCAAAATCAATATTTTGCATTGTTGAATTATGTGGTTCTAGCAAAATTTCTTTTTCTATTTTTAGTCTTTCTAGCTTGTTCAGTTAAATAAGTAACAATATTCCAGCTTATGGTATTAGGACTTTGTTTAGAAAATTGGAACTTTACAGTTTACCAGTAAAAGAGCCAGGGTTTATGTTATAATTTGCCAATAGAAAAGGAGAGGCTTTACAGTTTACATAATTATCCTAGAAGCAGCATTGAAATAAAATAAATAATAATAATTGCTTGTTATCATGTTGAGTTTTGACAGAATAATAATAATGGGATGTATTTATTATTTATGCAGATGGGCAATGTTTGGATTTGCTGTGGGGATGCTAACCGAGTACGCCACCGGCTCAGATTTCGTGCAACAGCTAAAGATCCTTCTCTCCAATTTTGGAATTGTCGATTTAGATTAATTGGTACCTAGCTCGACATTACTATGTAAAAGTTTCTCTTGTACTACTGATTTGAGTGATAGAAAAGATGGTTGTTGTTCGACTGGCATATATATATACACACACAGTTTTTATTGTTTTGTTATAAATGTAAAGTTCTATTGGCCTTTTTTTTTTAACTCATTTTCTTATGAATACAAAGAATAGCTTGCTCATTTATATTCATTTATCTTGCATGGTTGAAGCTACAAAAATCAGATTCACTTCTTGCCATTTTCTTTGCAGATGATTTTAAAGTTGTTCTGTTGAAATCATATATTGAAGTTCTGCAAATCAATTCATTTTTCTTTGGCTTGCTATCTTTCAAAATGTTTAGTTTAATCGATTTGTTAATACTCCTGAGTGTTGCCAGAAAAATAACCAAGCATGTGCAAGTAGCCTAATGTGCAGTACTCTTACTCTCAGAAAAATAACAAAAGCATGTGCAAGTAGCCTAATGTGCAGTACTGGTTTCAGATGTTACCTGACAAATATGTTTCAATCAATTTAGTTTAAGTGATTTAAACTTTGTTTGGATGGAGAGTAGAGGTAGGGAAGGGAAGGGAAGGGAGGGGAAGATAGAAGAGAATGGAATTATATAGAAGAAAGATTAACATATTTAAATCTATTTATGTTTGGATTTTTAATGAGAGAAAATAAATTTAATTTTTCTTTCCGTCTTATTTTCTATTTGGTTAATTAAAATTTAAAATGTTAATGAGAAATTTGGTAATTGTTCTAGGTTTGTGACAAATAAATTTGGATGAGAATTATATAAATAAGATACGAAGTTGGATATTTGTATCATTTTTTCTGAAAATATTTGCAACAAAATTTCTTTTTATCCGTTACACTCCAAATCGGAAGAAAAATTAATTCTATTAATTATTATTATACAAGATTAAAACCTTTCACCTCCGATATTATTTTGTCAACCAAACACAATTCTTTAAGAATTTTTTTTTTTTTTTTTTCCATTCCCTCGCTTCCTTACTCTCCATCCAAACAAGGCGATATTGAGCATATGTAAGAGCTTAATTAACGCTCCCAAAATTTGTATGGCCTAATGTGCTCAGTACTGATATGTACCAGTTAAGATCTCTCCTTGCTGCATTATGAGAACAATTGTTTCTTTGCGTTTCACAAATATAATAACCTTGCATGGATGAAGAAAATGCAAATCAATACAATGACTAAAACTATGCTACCTTCATGTTGAAATCACAAAAAGAAAACTTCTCGAATAATAATAAATAATCAAAAATACAAGACCTGATTCATTCCAAGTACCAAGATAACTAATTTAATTTTTTTATGGCAAGTTCTCAGCAACCTTTCACCAATGCAAGAGAAAAAAGAAAACCAATAATTATTACATGTGCTGCAAACTTCACAAGTCAAAACATCAAAATACCAAGAAGCAAAACAAGCAAAAAAAAAAAAAAAAATACTCAAAATTGAACACATCAATCTCCTTTTCTTATTGCCACCTCATTATTGCTGATCCCCAAGTAAGCCCAGCTCCGAATCCGGACGCTGCAATTATGTCGCCACCTTTTACTTTACCACAACGTACTGCCTCATCCAATGCCAGAGGAATAGATGCAGCGCTTGTGTTGCCATAGTTTGCTAGATTTGATATGATCTTTTCTGATGGGATATGCAACCTTGTTGCAACCGCATCTATTATTCGCCAATTGGCCTATACAAGTTGAAAACCAATATAAATTAGAAGCAAAAAAGAAAAATAACTCTATACATATTACAACCATGCTTTCTTTCTTTTTTTCAGCTGCCTTTTATTGGCTAAAGCTCCTTTAAACTGGCACCATACTATTTTATTTTAGGTGACTCGTATTGGCTTGCTTGCTTTTTGCTTGATATAATATGCATTAAATTAACAGCTTGAGGTTTAAAAACAATCTTTAATCTGCGCCCCCCCCCCCCCCCCCCCCCCCACACACACACACACAAAACCACCACCACACACACGCAAAAAGAAAGAAAAACACAGCTAGAAAGGGATCACAAGGGCCAAATTTGGATGCTGAGGTGAATTGACCCTGGCTGCATGGAACTAAATTTATTTTTCTAGGAACAAAAGCTAGCATACTTGGTGAAGAAGCAGCCAATCAATGTTAGAGCTAGTAAACCCAGCCTCTTCAAGTGAGGCCTCTATAGATTGAGGCACACATCTCACTGCAAACCGAAACACCTCTTTCCCATTCATCTGAATATAAGAGAAATCCGGTTTCTTTGGAGGGAAATTTGTGGAGCCATTGGTGCTTGAAATCACTTCCTCCATTCCGACTTTGCCTGTTTTTGCATTTAGGTGCCTATAATTAAACATGAATTATGTCTAGTCAGTACTGCACCAATCATTTTTGTTTGTTTGTTTGCATTCTGTTGAGTCCAGGCTATACGCTATGAAAAGAATCAACATCTAAATTAAGAACCAGCGAGTATATTTTTGCAATAGCAACATCCTTCAATGAAGCAAACGTATCTAGAATGAATGAAAGATTGTTACCTGTAACCTTGCCCATCACTGTGAATGTCAAATCCCAAAAGGCCATCCTCCTCAGCAGCCGTTGCCTTCAAAATTTCAAGAAAAAATAAAATTAGATTAAAAAAATAGGGAAAGTACATCGAGCAGTTTGAATCCACTATTAATTTTGTGTTGGAATCAAAATTTTGTGTTGTTTATGTATTAGCAAATACAAGCAGCAGCTATATGTATCAAACTCCAACCCAAATTAGGTTTTGACTAATTCAGACTTAGCAAATCACTCGAATAAATTAGAGAGAAGAATAAAAACTTCTGATAAACAATAGTTACCTGAACTAACACGGCACCAGCACCATCACCAAATAGGATGCACGTGCCTCTATCAGTCCAATCAACATACTTTGAGAGACAATCTGCACCTATAACTAGCACATTCTGATAGCCACCACCTATATTAATCAAGTGTTAATGCAATGAACTTCCCAAGATCTAGCCTATAGATATTATTCTCTACTCAAACTACCTTTAATGAAACGAGTGGCAGTGATTAGACCAACAAGAAATCCACTACATGCAGCTGTTGCATCAAAGGCCCATGCATTTTTGCAACCTAAGGCTGTGTGCACCTGTTAATGTTCAGCCAAACACAAGTTTATTTTGGCTATCTTTGAAGTATTTATAAACACATAATAATAAAGTAAATGAGATAAAAATAGTAACAAATTTTAATTTACAATTTCATTTAAAAGACTATTATATATATATTAAACAAACTAAATGTAAAGACTATTGCCAGTATGATTGCAAATCGCCTCTTTGTGATTTGTTTTAGTTTTCATGTGCAGCTTGTACCAGTTGAGATCAATGCTGGTACCATACCAGCCTCACAAATAACGACTGCATTTCCTTTTAGTTAATTAAACTTAAATGCAATATGTTAACTAACTGCCTGCCCATTTCATAGGCTCAAAACAAAAAGAAAAAAATGCCCAAACAAGAAAATAAATACCATGCAGTGCTGTCCTGTCCTGAAACAATACAGCAATGGTATGTTTTCTAATCTGACCGTCTGGTATGTGTACATGACAGTATATGACTTGGTGTTATTACCTGAGGTCCAGAACCAAAAAGGTCGTCAGGAGTAGAAGTACATAAGATAACAAGATCAACCTCATCAGGTTCCACTTGGGCCATTTCAAGGGCATTCTTTCCTGCCTCGATTGCAAGCCCTCTCACTGATTCCTCGCCTAATGTAAGCAGATAAAAGAAAAAAATAAAATAAAAATATAAAGCTGATGCATAGCCACAAGCATGCAAAAAGTTGTGAAGTATATGACAGAACTTGCTATCATAGATCTTGGTATTAAACTGGCCCGGCTCAATATAAGTATTATGTGCCTTGTACAGTTACAGGTGCTGTTTTATGCACAGATTAGAAATTTGGGCCATCAAAATGAAAGTTGTGAAATTAATATGACTGACTGGTACAATTCATAATTTTGAAGAAAAGTGGGGTATCTGGTACTGTTCATAATAAGAGCTAATTGAAGGGCAATCACAATCACTTATTGTAAAACTGAAGAACTACTCTACCTGTTAGAACTCGTCTTTTACGAATTCCAGTGCGAACAGCTATCCATTCGTCAGATGTTTCAACAATTTTTGCCAAATCATCATTAGTTATCTCTAATTTCGGCACAGCAGATCCACATCCAATCAACTTTGATCCCATTCCAGCTACTCTGCACAAATAAACATGTTAGGTGAAAAGCTGGATCCACATATATCAAATTTCAAAGTAAAATGTACTGGTGCAATCAAACCACTGATATACCGAGCACTGTGATTAATACTGCAATAGAGACTATTAAAGAAAACAGGTAAAAGTGAATTACATGCACAGGCAGCTATTACAGATATATGTTGATAAAGCACAATGAGTGAATTACCCCTTACCTAGGAAAGCGACGAGGCTTAGAAACAACCTCTCCAATAGCAGCATCCTCGGTGCCGCTGCCAGATAGCGCCGCGCACATCACCAGGTTCCACTTCCTAGTACGATAACAACAAACTCTAGATCTAACCATCCCCAAACTAACCATGTCTCGAGCTCCTGCGCCCATGCTCAGAAGATGCAATGGCACAGTCCCAGGTGTAGCGTTCGCCATATCTGCTCAGAGGAGAAGCTCGAAAAGTTGAGATGCTTGAACAGCAAAGCAGGGCTGGTTGGGATTGTTGATTTCAGATCTACAGGGCTGGTTGCTTGATTGAGAGACAGACAATTAACTGAGTCGAGAGAGAAGTAATTGAACTTGTCTGATTTTTATTTTTATTAAATTGTAATTCCACTTGTAGGTCTCACTCTGATCGGAACAAAATCTTACAAAAAATTCAAATGATTTCAAGTGAGCAAAAGGAGAGAACCTAGTCAGGTCGGAGCTCAGCTCGTCGCCGCGACGCCTCTATCAAGCCACCTCCGCCGCCGTTGAGAGAAGGAGGAAGAAGAAGAAGGGAACGACGGTCCAGTCACCTCCGCCTACTTCCTTTTGTCGCTAAATTTCACCACGGTCGCGCTGTATGAAGTCTCTCTTCTCTCAAGCGCACAAATTGAGTATCCATTTATTGTTTGGCGGGTGGCGTGAGCATTTCGTCCTTACTGTGTGCTGAGTGCTCCAACTTTGATTTCTCCGAAAGAAGGAAACTTGTGTGACTAATCACTGTACTGTTCTCTCTGTTTTTTTTTTATTTTTTTCCTCCTTCTGGTAATTGTTGATACTTGATATACCCATTAAAATATCAGAAAATATTTTCTACCTATCTAAAAAAATAGTAAAAAAATTAAAAAAAAAATGTAAAATTTGGTTTGTAAGTACATATTCATTTTATAATCATGTTGAACGGTTCGGATCGACCGTTAGAATTTTGAAAACTCAAATATTGAGCCGTAGCACAGATCAAACCGTACTATGCATAGTACCGTAGCCTCACTCTATTTTTATTTATACATAATATGAGAATTTTCAATTTGTTTTTAATCAGAGAACAAAGTATCTTTTTAGGGTTTAGAGAGGTGAGGGTAATTAACTAATTGCATGGCAATGTACAAAACTCAAATGCTGATTCTCTACCTTCACTAAAAAAATAACACGTCCATTGCATTTGCATGACATATTGCCATGAAATTATAGGGACAAAATAGATATTAAAATTTGTATGAGTCCGACACAAAATTATTCAACCCTTGCCTGGCTGTACACGTGCAGAGGTAGGGAACAAAGATTATACAAAATTGACTCTTGTAATATATGTAACTAGCCAGAGGCAGAGAGAAGTGTATACAATACTTTTTATGCATAGTGATAATTAATGAACAAGTTGAAGTAAGAAAATGATAAAAACTGTACAATAAAAGTTAATAAATTACATATATGTTTGACATAGTTCTGTTTGGATGCTACAAATGTTGTACAATTTATGGTCTTAAGTGGTATAAGCTAAGATTGGTCTATGGAATATGTTTGGAATAAGCACATTCTATTCCTTTTGGCCATATTTCAAACACATTTTTTTATTTTCGTAAAATGTGTGCAAGTTTGATAGACAACTAAACATGTTAAACTTTTTGTGTACTTGCGGCTCAGCTATTATTCCTTTCCTTTCCTTTCCTTTGTTGTTCTCGCCACTATAAAAGAGAGAGTATTTTAATTGCTTCTCGATGTGTGCAATAATGTTTACAAATTTAATTTGATATTAAAGAAGCATATGTAATCAATTAAAAAATTGAGAAAATAATTTGAGGAACTCATTACTAACTAAAAAGCTATATTTTCTAAAAGGATCAATAATAACCTAGGTCAGCAGTAATTGAAATCCATTACAAAAACTATGGTTCTTGTCTCTAACTACAACAATATTTAATGAATTGCTGAAATATATATATAGATATATAGATAGGGAAATGAGCAGTTGCAACATTTTTGGAAAAATACACTAAGCTTTCTTATTAGTTTCAATAATATATTTTTCTCAAATTAAAAAAGGTTAGAAAGATACCTTTAATAGTTGTAGACAAAGCGAAAGTGTTGTGTATGTATTGGTAAAGATAGATGTTAAAACTGCAGAAGAAGAAAACAACAAAGAATTAGAAAATGTGAGTGCATAAAGTGGAATTTGTATCAAGTCAGTTAGGATTAATTACCATAAAGTAGAAAAACAAAGTTGTCTAAAGAATATAGAAAAACATATGCAGGGCGGCATTTACCGGGGCACTTTTTATCATCCTAAACGATTGTGTCTATAACCGGTTAATGATACGGCTATGGATGTACATAACTGGTTGCTTTATGGGTAGATGCAATAGTAAAAGGAGTGGTTTGGGAGTATTGGGAGCCTACTTAGTTTTAATAGCAGTACTTTTTACTATTTGAGTTACACTGTAAATTTAGCAATTAGTTACAAGGACTAGTTGGTCCGCGTAACAGCCCTGTAAATTTTTTTTTATCTCAATATATCTTAGTGGAACCTTTCCACTATCCCTCAAAAAAAAAAAAAACGATTGTGTCTATACTTGTTATCTATGTTTATTTCTCCAAATCCAGTAACCTATAACCAACAGTGATTATTTTGTTAGTTTTGACTATTAGTACTATAGAAGGACAATATAGTCTAGTAGAAAATATTAGTAAAAGAAAGATGAAACAAATCTTGAAAATGAGAGAATTTTTTTTGAAAAACAATTAAATAAAAATAATAATCTGAAATTTTAATTTATTTTCTACATTTATGAGAATTATATATTTTGACGTGCTTTCAAATTGCCAAAATCTACCAGCACTTTTTGTATTTATACAGGTGAAGTTAAGAAGTTTTTGTATTTTGGGTGTGAAGTGGAGGATGAATTGGATTTGAAGATGCCATGTCAATTGACACATAAATGCACAATCCATTTATTTTTTGTTATGGATTGTGCATTTCCACCAAATTTTAGCTTATTAAATACATAATCTGAGGAGAAAACGTTTAAAAAGTACAATCAGTCATAATTAACAGTATATGTTTTGTTAAGAAATGATTAATTGGTGCACCTAAACACTTTCTTATCATTTGTCTTGGTATAATCACATAATTAATCCATATAGAATCAATAATTGATAAATGAGACATACTTTTTTTTTTTGCTTTGCATTTTTTTTTTTTACCAAACTTAATAATCTCGTCCCATGTATATATCTAATAAAACATGCATTTTTTTAGAATTATTTCAAAATCGTGTGTAGGTTTTAAATTTAATTTTTTTTTTATGTGATACATAAATTTTTTGAGAAGTATCCATTTATGAGTAGAACTAAGGTGCTCTTAAACTCACCAAGTCCTTTGTGAGCTTAACACAAAAACCTATCGGATTGACTTCAAACGACATTTCCAAACTGTTAGATGTTCAATCTATATTAAAATGTGCTTGGAGACCAAATTTTACATTTTTTGGAATTTTTTTACTATTTATTAAACTGGTTTGAAAACCGCTGTTTTTATTAAATTTCTGGAGCATTGAAAAACAGCGGTTTTCAAACCAGCTTAATAAATAGTAAAAAAAATTCAAAAAATGAAAAATTTGGTCTCCAAGCACATTTTAATATAGATTGAAGATCTAACAGTTTGAAAATGTCATTTGAAGTCAATCCGATAGGTTTTTGAGTTAAGCTCACGGTTTGACTTGGTGAGCTTAAGAGCACCTTAGTTCTACTCTCCATTTATTTCCAAATAAACAGATTTCAGAGCCTTAAATTATCTAGTCTGGTTGGGCCCAGGCCCACTTCGTTTAGAGCACAGACAAATAAGTATCTGTTGTGGGCTTGGCATACTTGAATAGAAATTTGGGTCTATAGACGAATAAGTATCTGTTGTTGGGCTGACAACATAAATTATGGGCCATTTATGGGCTGTTTCATATCCAACTCGGGTAAAGATGTTGGGTCCTATTTGACTATTAGGATGTTAAGAAAATTAAATATCTTGAAACATGACAAATATTTCATGGTTATTTAAATTTTTAATTTGTAAATAAGGCTCAATAAATTAATTTTATTCTGAAATGAAAGATGCAGTGAATTAAAATATGAGGCGGCTTATGGGACTTTGCAAAGTATAATGCAAAGAAGAGTGGTATATTCTTTTACATAATCAAATACATGTTATGACATTTATTGTTAACAATAACATTACTATTTCTTAAAAAAAAAATTAAAATATTGAGAAAGAACCGATTTTTGATCTAGTGGTAAAGAACAACACTTTTTGTGTGAAAAATATTTTATTGACATTAAATAAAAGTTAAAAAACTAGATTATAATCTTTCAGATATTACAGTACCATCTCTCTGAATTAATTTCTTCGGATTTGTTCCCTTCTCTTCTCGAAGAATATTTCGGAATTATATCGAATTGCGAGAAATTATGTGGCTTTTTGTATCCAAAATCATCTCTATCAACACATGCAAATACTCAATTCAATATTTAGTGTTCATGCAAAACAAGTTGAAAATATGAAAACGATGAGTATTGCATGCGAGCTATGTTGCATAGATACGGGTACGGGTATCGTATCGGATACGATACGGATACTGCGATACGGCAATTTTCAAAAATTCCGGATACGATACGCCAATTATATATATTATTTTATTATTATTTATATATTGTATTTAGATAATCATAAAAAATTTAATTAAAGGCTCAAAACTATAAAAAATTAAAGGCTTACTCTAAGTATATATTAAATATTATAGTTATTGGAATAATACACAAGTTAAACTGTGGCGGAGTGGCAGAGGTCCCGACTTCGAATCCCGTTGGGCACCAAAAAAAAATCATTTGAGCGCTGGTGTTTGCGCGGCTCACGGGTGCGGGCCGGCTCACGGGCGCAGTTCACCTACGCGGCTCACGCGTGTCCCGTCGTATCCCGCCATATCCAGACGTAATTGCCGTATCCTGGAGTGTCAACGAAGTATCGGCGATCGTATCAGCTGAGTAAGGATACGCCACGTATGCGGATACCCCAGCTGGCGTGTCGGATACGTATCGGTGCCGTATCGGGCGCGTATCGGTATTGGATACGTGTTCGATACGGATACGGAGCCTATATTGGAGTATCCGAGTAACATAGCATGCGAGTATAACTTAGTGTGTATTTGGATGGAGGAGTAGGTTAGTAAGAATAGTGAGGTAACCTTAAATTAAGAATAGTAGCTAACTCAATATTTTATTAGGTTAGTAGAATAGTGAGCTAATTCACACAAAAAAACAAATAAAAAATAATCGGTAGTTCTTGATTCAAATGTGGGTTAGTTCAAAAAAATAGTATTATTCTGAAGTTAGTTTTATCTTGCTCCAACCAAATGCACTCTTAAAGAGTTGATGTCGATGTCAGTTCTAATAACATAATTCATATTGTCATTTAGTTTATGATCTCAAACGAAAGAAAGAGAAAAGGCCAGAGTTGCTTCTTTAATTAATTACCTCTTCAAAACTAATATTTGATATCTACTGGCAAAATCAATCAGTATTTAAGCACTTGCTTCTGAACAATTTTGTTAAAGGAAGAGGAGAGAGGGGTGTGGAGGAGATGATTGAATATTTTAATTTTTTTATCACAATTTAGTCTGTAGATACTCAACACTCACAGGAGAGAATTTATGTTCAGTCTTGCTAAAGGAAGTAGGATTCAAAACTAGTTTTCATAGGAGGGAATTTATGTCCATTCCACTGCGTTACGCAAGTGAATGGCTGATTGAATTTTATTGGACATGTTTACTTGTTTCGTAACAACAAAATTTGAAGAAATGAGGAAGAAAAAAGAAGCGACTTCTATATACAAACTCAACAAATTTTGTGATCGAGACTCGAGAGATAGATGAGATGAACTTTTATGGTGCTTCTTTCTCTTCTCTTCCTTATTTTTTCTTTAATAAGATTGTTAATTTGTTATGAAATTATTTTGAAAGAGTATTTGCAGTAAACCTGAATTAATCCCACTCCAGCGATTATTTCAGGTTTGCCTTAAATGTACAGGACTCTTTAAGATTAGTGTCAGGATTAAACCTGAATTAATTTCACTCGAGCAATTTTTTAAGTTTGCCTTAAATGTATGGAGCTCTTTAATATTAGTGTCAGGTTAAAATAAACAGTCTGAATTTCATTATTCTGAGGTCCAATGACTAAATTTCAAAATTTTGATATTTGAAGTTCTTTTAATAATCTCAAATGCTTCACTACAGCAGCAATACCCTTCTGCGACCGGCCAAATCTGTCCCAGAAGGGTAAGGCGCCGGTCACAGAAGGCCTAAATCGGACCATGGTGTGTTTGCTTTCTTTAATGCACCTTGACACATGGGACCATGGTAGGTTGTTTTTTCAATCTCCAAATATGAAAATCTTGTAATATTCATTTAAGAGTGAGGCTATGGTGATATGCATAGCACCAATGGCTAGTGTACTACGGCTCAATTTGGTACTTTTTAAAATTCTAACGGTCGATCCGAATCGTTCAATGTGATATCCATATGAATATGTACTTGCAAACTAAATTTTATATTTTTTTGAATTTTTTTACTATTTTTTTAGATAGATAGAAAAATCAGTGTTTTCTGAAAATTCTGGACCATCAAAATTCTACCTATAGTAAAAAATTCAAAAAAATATAAAATTTAGTTTGCAAGTACATATTCATATGGTTATCACATTGAACGGTTCGGATCGACCGTTAGAATTTTAAAAAGTACCATATTGAGTCGTAGTACACTAGTCATCCGTGCTATGTATAGCACCATAGCCTCACTCTTCGTTTAATGCTTGAAACAACGACGTGAACAATAAAAATATATATTCATAGACGTATCCATCCTGCTACCACCATTAATATATAGTTATGACAAATTTTAAATAAGAAAATTTCTAATGAGCCACGATGGCAAATAAGTCACAAACTTTGTCTAGCTTTAATCCGGTGCAAATGACAATATTATTTGGAAATTACAATTTTTTTCATAAATATTAAATAGTTAGATGACTTAACATTTAAACTCATTATTTAATCACAATATACAATTTTGTAATAAAAAAAAATTATAGTAAAAAGTAATTTGGCAAAAAAAGTAACATTTAACAATATATATTTAGAACAAAATATATTATTGTTTTAATTAAATAAATGCGTCACTAATAGTAAATGAGACAAATTGTAAATATAAAGTTAATAAAAATTAAACATAAAATTTATCACGCACCGACGAAATGAAACCTATTGCCAGGGGCGGACCCACATGATCACAGGGAGGCAGCTGTCTCCTCTGGATTTTGAGTTTTAGTGGAGATCTATCGGTTCCGACTAACTTTGCCTCCCCTGAAATTTTTTTTTTGCCCCCTCTAGATGTTTGATTTGTAATTTAGATTAAATTTAGGGTTAAAATTGAAATAAATTTGTTGAATTTTGATTGGTAATTAGAATTATAAGTTAGAGCATCAGAAGTTACAAGTCAAAGCATTAGAAAGTATAAGTTAAAACATTTTTTTTATCGAGTACTCAATTAGTTAATGAATTTAAACCCAATTCGATATTTTTTTGCTCCCCCACAAAATTCCTAAATCGACCCTGCCTATTGCCACCTCCATCTCCAACGATAAAGAAAGTTATTCTGAAAAAAAAAACAAATTAATATTGTTAAAAAAATGTCAACTGTATGGCTGTGCCTCTTTAATATCAACACTTGCATTTAACCCATATGCAAAAATTGCAAATTTGCAACCATGCATAGTCAAGTGCAACATGCATATCCTAACGTACGCTATACATCAGCCATGAAATTGAATAGAAGGTGTAAACATGCAATCTGACTAAAATGCTGGTTTTTTGAACTCTTCTAAGTTTCTAACAGTATTTTGGTGAAGTCGAGGTTTGAACCAATGTTGTAAATAACGGTATGTGGTCGTCGGACGGACATGTTACTGTTAAGCGATTAATTAGAAATAATCGAGAATAATCAGTCATAATTGAGAATAATCAGCCGATTAGTCGGAAAAATCTATGACAGTTTGGTCACCGTCAGCAACTAATCGGCTGATTAATCAGCCTAAACAGACATTTTTACAACACTGGTTTGAACCAGTAAAAAAAAATTATTTATAAAAAATAATTAAATTTTTTAAAGAAAAATAGATGGATGTTGGTAGTACTTCTTTGACAAATTTAATCATTAATTAAGTTCTTTTAAACACTTTTAAAGGAACCGAATTATTGGTGTACCGTCCCGTTGCATGAAATTTATATTGTCTAAGGTAACATAATATTTAAGTTTAGATATGGACCGTCCGATCTGCTTGACACAAATATTAAATGAGCCCGTCCATTCCATCTCGAGCTGAATTGACTTGAATTCTGATCAAACAATATGAATTCAGACAGGGGCGGATCCAGAATTTTCGTCAGGAGGGGCAAAAAAAATATCAAATCGGGTTTAAATACCTAATCGGGTTTAAATCCATTAACCAATTGAATCTATTAACCAATTGAGTACTCGATAAAAAACAATACTTTAACTTATACTTTCCAATACTTTGACTTGTAATTTCTGATGCTTTGACTTATAATTCTAATTACCAATCAAAATTCAACAAATTTATTTCAATTTTAACCCTAAATTTAACCCGAATTACAAATCAAACGTTCAGAGGAAGGCAAAAAAAATTCTAGGGGGGACAAAATCGGTCGGAACCGATAAATCTCCACTAAAACTCAAAATTCAGGAGGACAGCTGTCCCCCCGGATACACCTGGGTCCGCCCCTGAATTCAGACTCAAATATTTTGTTACCTCAGAGGATATGGACTCCTCCGCATGCCCTGCCACAAAAAATCCTCACTACTCCGATGTTATTTAATTATTTTTAAAGGAATTGAATCACTGATCCAAATATTATATTTGTTCTCTATTATTTTAAATAAAAAATTTATAAATAAAAATTCTCTTAAACCAGATTCAAGTCAGAGCAACTTGGATTTTTTTTAAAAACCATAATTAAAAAAATTAAAATTAGGGAACCAACATGATTACCTGCAGATTTCGAAAAACCATAAGAACCGAACAGCCTATTCGGTCCCAAAATTTTTTTTCCCCTGGGACCGAATAGGCATTTCGGTCCCCCCCAATTTCACATTTTTTTGGCAGAGCCGCCACAGAAAATCGAAATGGGATGGGGAACCGAATTGGGATTTCGGTCCCCATTTTTTTTTTTTTTTTTTTTAAGAGACAAATAGCTAAAATAATTAAATATAATACTAAAAAATCGAATTTTTTTTTCCTTTGTCAAATTATTTTTTTGATAGCATATTTGTACTAAAATACGCTAAATTACTTCAAATTATGTTAATTTATGTTGATTTACACTAAATTATTTGAAATTACAATAATTATGTAGAATTATGATAAAATACGGTAAATTACGTTAAATTACGTATGAATAGGACCTATTTTGTACCATCTTTCATAAATCACAAAAAATAGTAAAAAAAATTCAAAAATAATAAAAATTGGTATTCTACAGGTTCATTATATAACTAATTTACTGAGCTACGTAGATTGGAGAATAGAAATGAAAATCTTAATCGGAAACTTCAACTGAAGTTTTGAGGCTCTTCCCTTTATTTTTTGGCGATTCTGAATTCGGCTTCCGGCATCGCGGGCACGGACGATGCGCATTTTCGCAAGCTTTCCGAAAAGTGGTCATTTGCTGAAATCGGACACTCGAGCGCCGTTTTATGGCCGTTTGAAGTTTTGTCGTCGTTTTTCCCCTTCTCAGTGAAGATATCATCCCTATTCGTACGTAATTTAGCGTAATTTTCCGTATTTTAGCATAATTCTAAATAATTATTGTAATTTCAAGTAATTTAGTGTAATTCATTATAATTATTATAATTTAGTGTAATTCTACATAATTATTTTAGTATAACTATGCTAATTGTAATAAAAAAAGTAATCTAACAAATATTAAAAAAAAATTCAATTTTTTAGTATATTTCAGCATTTTACCTATTTGTCTCTTAAAAAAAAATTAACATAATTTCAAGTAATTTAGTGTAAATCAACATAAATTAACATAATTTCAAGTAATTTAGCGTATTTTCATATAAATATGATATAAAAAAAGTAATTTGACAAAGGGAAAAAAATTCGATTTTTTTAGTGTTATATTTTATCTTTTTGTCTCTAAAAAAAAAAATTCGATTTTTTTTCTCAAAAAAAAAAAAAAAAAAAAAAAAAAATTGGGGACCGAAATGCCAATTCGGTCCCCACTGAAAATACCCTGGACCGAATTGGGATCTCGGTTCCAGGGTGCTACACGGAAGGCCGCACAGTTTTTTTTCGAAAAAATGTGAAATTGGGGGGGGACCGAAATGCCTATTTGGTCCCAGGGGAAAAAAATTTTTGGGACCGAATAGGCTGTTCGGTTCTTATGGTTTTTCGAAATCTGCAGGTAATCATGTTGGTTCCCTAATTTTAATTTTTTTAATTATGGTTTTTAAAAAAAATCCGAGCAACTTTGGCGAGCGTACATGGCACGCTCCATAATATATTAATAATATATAGCACGCCAAATCGAGAAGATAAAATTTTGACAAAATAACAAAAAAGAAAAAGAAAAATATTAATTAGAGGCGATAAAATTTGACTTCTTATAAATTCAACTTCCGGGCCATTAATATTATTTGACTTTTGTTTCTGTTATTGGCACCAATCAATTCAACTTCTGACCTTAGTAGTAACGGTATGCACAAAAAAAATTTATTAGGGTTGCAGAGCTTTAAATTTTATCAAGTCAATATGATATTCTGACACGACCCTTCACGTCACCTTGTGCTATTTTGTTTCTATAGTTTGGAGGAAAAATAAAAATATTCTGTGAGAATAAAGGATGGTTTGATGGAATTCGGGCGAATTAAGGGCCTGTTCGGTTGCCAGAATAGGAATGAGCTTGAGTTCGGATCCAATTTGAATGGCCAAAATACTGTGCGCGTGGGAAAAAAAAATTCACTCCCACGGACATAGTAGCAGCTAAACAGACCCTAAGTGTGTATGAATCTTAGTACAAATTAAACGGTTTTGATTGAACGTCAGATCGAATTTGGTCTCCTTTTCTCGGTATATGTAGGTTTTGTATTAGAAAAGTTGCACAGTGTATCTAATTTATTTGTCGACTTGTAGAAGGGACGAAACTAACAAATTTAAATAGGAGGACTGAAATATAAAATGTAAAAATATATAATGTGGTAGGTAGAATTTGAATCTGAATTCTTCCACAATCACGATGAGTAACTTTAACAAAAAAAAAAAATATTTGAATTTGGACAAACATTTTTTTTTTCTTCAAAACGCTAAAGGTGTATATAATAATAAAAATAAAATAAACCGTTTATGTATTATGAATTTAGAAAGATATCATTAATGTTTATGAACAAACTTAGATAGACAACAATACAATTGACTGTTTATGGGATCCGACTCTGCTGCTTTTCTCAGAGAAAAGCAGGGTTCTGCTTTTCCGATCCCAACCATTCAAAATTTTCCATTCGTGTATCTCAATAAAGAAGCTTTTTCATGCACAAATCTCAAAAAATTTGAATAATTGGAATCAGAAAAGTAGAACCCTGCTTTTCTCTAAGAAAAGCAGCAGAGTCCATTCCCTGTTTATGTACAATGATAACAACACAATTGTTATTTTTTTCTTCAATTAATTCTCTTTTAGCCAGTAGAATTAGAAGAGGTCCACAGACTGAAAGAGTAAAATAGACTATTTATTTTCAAACCAAGCTACTTTTGAAATCCATGTTGAACCCAAATAATCTGAATCTTCATTGAATTCTCCACTAAAATGATTAGTTACCATTGTAGAAAATTAAATGTTGCTTGCTCTGTAAATTTGAACAAAAAAAATAAAAAATAAGTGCATGGTTCTACAATTCCTACAATCTTTGACTTGTCAAACTTGTACAATTCAACAGGTAGGCATTGTTGAAAATGATTGTATTTTTTTTTTCTTTTCCAAATAAACACCCTCTTAATTTGCTGCCTATAAATACTCACCTCATCACCCCTTGTGTCAACTCATCTCTGTTCCTCATCAAGACTCACATACACAAAACTCAAATATTCTACAAAAGGATCATAAAATATATAATGGCTTCCATGAAGGCACCTGTTCTCTTGCTCGCCTACGCCTTGCTCGCGCTTCTCCTCCATCCCTGCCTCTGTCAAGCTACACCTGCCTCTGGCATGTCTAGCACCGGCAAACTTGACGGTTGGTACCGTTACTTTCTTCCAGATTTTCTTTTAGTTATTACTTGACTAAAACAATGAATAATTAATTTCTTTTAGTTATATATCTTAATCAATGTGCTTAGGTGAACACCACATTTGAGATAGTTAATTTCTTTTGGTAAACTTGTTTTTGCTTCAAGTTTGTGAATTGTACACTTCAAATAAGTAATTTGTTTTGTAGATAGAAAATTAAGTAAGGAATTTTGAAAAGAAATACAATTTCATTTTTGTTGCTGAATAACTTATACTTGTTTTTGTTTTTGTTTTGTGATGCAGCTAAGGCAATTGATCAAGGGATTGCTTATGTGTTGATGCTTGCTGCGCTCCTAATTACATACATTATGCATTAATCAATTCATGGATATATATATACCTGATGTATTCCTACAGCTTTCTTTAATGCATACTACAAAATAATTAAGTTTTGTTATATTTCATGAGGGCGAATAAGTTGCAACAAGTGCAATTAATCAATTCGCTATAATAGGAAAATAGACTTTTTTTTTCTTGTATACTTCTTTTGTACATTAGAAAAGGTTTGTCATAGGAGATAGGAGTAGGTTCGATGGGCATCGGACCTACTTTTATGTTCAATTGACTCTAGCACCGTACGATTAGCATTAAATCTGTGTGCACGGAAGTTAATACAGACTTGCACGGATTTTGATGCAGAGTACACGAATCTTGATGCTGATCGGATGGTCATCACACCCATCGAACCAAAGTAGCTCTGAATTATTGTCATAGAAGTTGGAAGCAATTAAATAAATAATATGATTTATTATTTTTGTATTCTTCTTTTGTGCTTTTGGTCATGTTCAAATTCATTGTAGTAAAAATGGAAGAAAAAAATTATGAGCATCCAACGTTGTTAATAGATTGATTTCAAGATAGAATTAGGGCGCTCTTAAGTTCATCAAATTTTTTTTTTGTGAGTTTAATTTTAGAATTTATTGAAATGACTTTAAACAATAAATTCTAACCATTCAAAACGATCTATTTCACTAGTGACGTATTTACATGTTGACTTTATAAATTTTCGACTTAATTTAGTATAAAGTCAAGCGGTCAAAAAATAAAGATTTTATAAGTTCATTTAAATGTGTTAATTTTTTTATCATTTTTTTACGGATTGATTTTATACTAAATTAATTCAAAAATTTGTAAGTTTGATATGTAAACGCATCACTTGTATAGTTATCGGTTTCAACAGCTTGAATTCGTCGTTTGAAGTCATTCCGATAGATTTTGAAGTTAAACTCACAAAAGACTTGGTGAGCTTAACTCAAAAAAATAGAATAGAGCCATCATTTGTCATTTGTCAATGCGGTTCTGATATTTTTCGAATTTTTCAGTTTTAGTGATCTTTTGGTTTATTTTTTTTTTGACAGTGATATATTTAAAAATTTCGGGTGCCCAAATTAACGTACTGTCAAGATAACAAAAGCACAACAGAGAATAGTAAAAAGATAAAAAAATATGCAAATTTAGAGAGGAGGGATATAAATCTGATGTTATTCTAAAGGGATCACAGGACCCTGTTATTCCTATACCAACTGTTGAAAGTTTCTCATGTGCGAATCTCAAGAAATAAAGTATTCACTTAGTGAAACCTTCGAACCTTCAAAAGAAATAAAGTATTTCATGCCCGAATTTCGACAAAGATCAACGGCTGCGATCAGAATAACATAGTCCTGTTATCCCTTTGAAATAACAGCAGATTTATTTCCAGAGAAGAGGGATAGGAGTAACCAACATAATCGAAACGATGTTGATGAGCAATAGCAGCTAGGTGATGTACCTCAACATTGTCGTCTCTATCTCTACTACGATACTGACATCACATCTGTATTTACTATTTAGTTTGTTGAGAAATAAGAAGCCCGATTTGCATTATTCAGAATAGGCTCGCCAGTCGTGGGTAGGGATGTAAACGGGTCGGATACTATCCGTAAAAATCCGGATCCGATCCGTATCCGAATTTTCGTGGATTCGGATATTCGAATACGGATAGTTACGGATTCGGATATGGATACGGATATCTTTTATGCGGATTCGGATGCGGATACGGATTGAGTTTCGGAATCGGATACGGATACGGATAATTATCCGTATCCGTATATTTTAATTTTTCGGATATCCGATAATAATCCCACCTCCTTACCAAAATCTGTCAATGATCGTTGATAGCAGCAATGTCTAGTGCTCTGACTTACCGCTCTTTGGTCTACGAAATATTATATGACTGGTACGCTGCATGAAGTGCAAATATCTCTGTCAATATATTAACCCGCAAAATTTGATTATGTTTGGGCCAACCGACAGATTGACCAGCTCCCCCAGCCCAAATCAGTTTCAACCCCTTTGTTTCTCTCCTCATCGACTCCTCGAGCGCTCTCACAGACGCACTCTCTAGGTTTCAGCTCGTTTCGCTCTCATGGATGAATTGCGAGCTAGGAAGAGGCTAAGATACGCACCGCCTAGTGATCGACAGGTTCTTTTCTCTGCTACTAGGGTTATGTTTGGATGTATTTTCCCTATTTTTTGGTTTTTGACCCGAAATGTTTGGGTGAAATTAGGCGGATCGAGGGGGAGCGTCGCCTGCGCGCAGAAAAGATGATCCGGATGGCCATTTCGTTTTTGAGCTGGGGGAGAATCTCACCCATAGATGTAAGTTTTGTTATAAATTTTGAATGATTTTTATTTCCACTCATTACTCATTTGGAATCTCACAAGATCCGAAATTGCATTAAAAATTCTCTGCAAGATGTAAGAATTTATACATTTATTCTCAATTCTTGTTGATTTTATTTCCCTCAGTTTTGTTGTTTTGAAAGTTATATTGAAGTCACAGTCCATTTTTGCTGTCCCAATTCATTCTCAAAAATTCTTTTTAGCTTTTGTTTTCATCAGCTAAATTAATGTTGCAGTCAATGGTAAGTTTGACTCTAATATGTCCAAGAATTGACAAGAAACCAAAAATAGCAAGAAAAAGCTTCACTCTTGGATCATCACTAAGCTTTCGAGCTATATTAGGATAAATATATGAATATCAAGTTTTGTACCTTAGAAATTTATACATATTTATTTTAAAATGGAGATAAAGGTGCGGGCCACATTGCATTTTTTTAGTATAGTAATGATATATGAACAATTGAGGGGTTCACACTCTGAAATGAAGATAAAGGGGAAGGGGGTAATTGTAAAGTCTGTGATAGTGTTACTTATACAATACAACACTGGTAGTAAAGAAAAATAAATCAGAGACTTTGTCTGTGAACCAGGAAGCGATTAGCAGAAGATATTTGCAAACAACCTAGTTTTCAAATTTTGTGGCTTCGGGTTTTTTTTCCATCACGTCTCATTTTCCTGTTACTTAGAAGAAAAAAATGTCGCACTGCCACATATTGCCAATATTAAGGACTAGAATTGAACCTGTGAAATTTATGGAATTGCAGATTATTTAAGGATCACTTGCGTAATACCTCCAAGAAAAAGGATATTTTGCTTATCATTTTTTCTCACTTGAGTAATAACTCAAAAAAAGAAAGGATCTTTTGCTTATTACTTAATTCTAACTATTTCTTGTTTCTCTTCTTTGGAACTTTTCTCTTCATGCAGATAAGATTCTTAATAAAATGGGTGAAGGTACAGCTCATTTCTGATCATAATTTATTTTTGTATTTTCGGGTTATTTATATTTTTCAACTTTTGATGTATAAGAAACCCACAAACTGTAGGCACTTTTGGCCGAGTTTTGGAATGTTGGGACCGGGAGAGGCAGGAATATGTTGCCATAAAGGTGATAAGAAGCAAGTCCAAATACAGAGATGCAGCCATGATAGAGATTGATGTATTAAATCGCCTTTCGGAAAACAAAGATTGTCAATCACAGTATGTTCATTTCCTTCACTTTCCTTTCCTTTTCTTTTTTTAATATTTCACTCACTTTTTTGTTTTATGCTTACTTGTCAACTCTTCTCCTTTGTAGTTGTGTCCAGATCAGAAGGTGGTTTGATTATCATGACCACATATGCATTGTAAGTTCTACTCATACATCTCTCTCTACATGTTGATGGTTCTTTGACATGTTGTGTTAGTGGAGGGACATATGGTTGGTATTATTGTTCTTAGAGATAAATGAAGTTTGAAATATATTTTGTTTGGATGGTATTGGATGCTAATCTCAGGTTTTTGAGAAGCTGGGGCCGAGCTTGTTTGACTTTCTAAAGAGAAATAAGTACCAACCTTTTCCTCTGGAACTTGTGCGGGAGTTTGGGCGCCAACTTTTGGAATCAGTAGAATGTATTAATAAATACAGTTGTTTTTTTCTCATTTCTTATTATAGTTTTAAACCAACTCTGCAGAATCTAGGTTTATATTGATTTTCCTTTTCTTATTCTCCTTGTTTTTATTAAGAGCATAAAAGCCCTTGGCCTTACACTTCTGCTCCTTTGATCAAATAGATATGCACGGCATGAATCTGATTCATACGGATCTAAAGCCAGAAAATATTCTTCTGATGTCATCTGACTGTATACAAGTTCCTGCCAAAAAGGTGTCATATCTTTAACTGAATATATTATGACATTAAGGATTGCCCTACAAAAGGGTTGCTATGATCTAAAATGAAATTCTTGCTGGGTTTGTTATACAGAGGAAATATTCGGATGATACAAGGTTCAAGCTTTTGCCAAAGTCAAGTGCAATTAAGCTGATAGATTTTGGGAGCACTGCTTTTGATAACACCAATCGCAGCTCTATTGTTTCTACAAGGCATTATAGGGCTCCTGAAGTAATTTTAGGTATCCAATTGGTTTTGTTTCCCTGTACCTATTAAACAAGGTTCCTTGTCAACTATGAGTCCATCTAATGGTATTTCTGAATTCGGATCTTTTATCATCTGTATCCAAGATCATGCCAACCTTTCAAATAGCACCCAAGTGTTCTTTTTTATCTGCTTGTTTACCCAGATTTATTATTCTCAATACAATCCTTAGATTTTTTAATTTGGAAGGAAGTGTGCCTTGCCTTTTATTGGTGGCAAATATTGTGCTCTTAAGAAAAATAAAGAACATCTACCTGGCATGGCTACCAGTGCCGCTGGCATTTCTCCCACCTCCCTTCCTCCCTTCCTCCCTCGTCCCTCACATTCACTCCTAAATTGTGTGCTCGTCCACCCTCACCTCCACCTTCACCCACTACCTCCTGTTAAGCCCCTTTAATTATGTTGGTGTTTTGCGTTGCTACAAAACAAGTCAGAGCTTGATAATTTTTAAATTGGTTAGGCAAGATATAAATAGCCAAAAGAAATGCAAGCAGGTAAATGTGACAAGATGAAAAACATGATATATATCTTATATGGGAGTTCAGATGGCACACTTGAATTCCTAGGAAACTTTAGACATCTTGCTCTTGGCTTGAATCTAATTTGAGAAAAGGGCACTTCTTCCCTTTGTCGTAGAATGATCTGACCTTTAAACATTTCAAACTAATGGAGTGTTAGTTCCAAATCAGAGAAATGTTGGTGTTATTTATAAATTGCAATCCCCACCTAATATTGTTGTAGCATACAAAAACTTCATACGAATTTTATGGGCAAAATATAGTTTTTGATATGTTCTTGTTTGCTCTTGTTTTTTGTGATAATAAGATAATCATTATTTGTGGTATGTTTCATGCATTCTAAATTGAAAATATTATTTTGAACAGGACTTGGATGGAGTTATCCATGCGATATATGGAGTGTTGGTTGCATCCTTGTTGAGTTGTGCTCAGTTAGTCTTCACATTTCTTCAAACAAGAGAATGCAATTTTTTTATTCCTATTTCTAATTATGTATCATTTTTTTAGGGGGAAGCACTGTTTCAAACTCACGAGAATTTGGAGCATCTTGCAATGATGGAGCAAGTTCTGGGTCGAATACCTGAGCGCATGATTCGTAATGCTAGGTAGGGCTCTTCCATTATTTATTCATTCATGGTTTCCCTTTTCATAGTTTAGTTTTCTTATGCATACAATTTGGTATTTTATAGTAAATCAGTATCAAAGTACTTTAAAAGAAGCCATAGGTTGAACTGGCCTGAAGGTGCTGAGTCAAGGGAGAGTATCAAAGCTGTCAAGAGACTGGATCGGCTCAAGGTTTCTGTTACCTTTTCATATGTTATTCAGAACCAAAGAGACCTGCGTTTTGAAATTAATTGGAAACCTAAAACCTAAAATGTTACGAGAAAGGTAGTTCGTGTATCTTATGAAATAGGTAGGTACAGGGGAACATATGATATATCGGTTGAGGAGGGATCCACTTACACTTTTTTTGGTGACACCGAATTATACCCTACATTTTCAAAGTTTTCAAAGTCCAAACAGTCGATCCAAACCGTTTAACATGATGGATATATTAAAATGTGCTTGCTGATCAAATTATATATTTTTTTGAATTTTTTACTATTTATTAAGTATTTTACAAAATTAAGTTTTACAAAATCGTTGTTTTCAGACCATTGAATTTTTGTACCCATCTTAATAAATAGTAAAGAAATTCAAAAAAATGTAAAATTTGATCTGCAAGCACATTTTAATATATCAATCATGTTGAACAGTTTGGATTTTAAAAATGTAGGGTGCAATTCGGTGTCACAAAAAAAGTATTAAGTGGATCCCTCTTCATATTGGTTTTATAGGTTTTGTGTGTTTTTCTGTTTTTTTTTCTTCTTGTTTTCTATGTTATAAGAAACTTAATTTTTGACAATTTACAACAGTATATAGGAGAAATAGCCTCTCTTTCAATGGCATTCCTCTGTTATAGATCAACTTCTGATCTGCATAACAAATCACAATCCCTCTAACTTTGTTCATTTTGACAAATAAATTGACAGGACATGGTTGCAAGATATGTGGATCAATCGAGTGAGTCTCTAACTGATTTGTTAAGAGGGTTATTAGAATATGAGCCATCTAAACGGCTCACGGCAAAAGAAGCTCTCGACCATCCTTTCTTTCAGGACGAGTGATCTGCAACTTTTTATGTCATAGGACAGCATGCCACTTTCTCATGGGTCTCACAAGTTTGTTGCTGAGATAAATTCATTATGCAAAACATCACTTCTTTCTCTCTCTGAAAAACTCTTCCTTGTTTTATCTTTTGCAAACATGTAACCGGTTTTCTAGGAGCTTGAAAGAGGCTAAATAGGATTGGACTATAGAGATTAGAGACCTTGGTTTTCTAGTCTGTGCCATAACATTGTGCACTAGTCTTTATATTTATGCATGTGCGCACCAGACGTGCTCGACTATTTTGTTTTTGATGGTTTATGAGTTGGTTAAAGTAGTACATGTAATATTGTACGGCTATGTTTTCCTTCCGAATTAAAAATATACATGATGCCTACTCAATATTAATATGTGCATTTATACAATCAAATAAACATAGAAATTGTAATGGAACAATGCAGATGGTGAACAAAATTAAGTCACAATTCATTATTCATACTGCTTATTCCATTTACAATCTAGTAATATGTTAGCAAGTGTACGAATCTACTGATCGAAACAGTCAGTTTTCATATCAAAATAAGTGATAACACTACCACTAATATTTGTCGAAGCTGCGATTGCGACAGGTAAACAACGGAACAAAAATAATAATAACATTACGAAAATTAAAAACAAAAAAACAACTCTTGTAAAAAAAGAAGAAGATCAATTTCTACAATTTTACTCAATAATAATAGAAGAGGGACCTACTTGTAAAAAGATGAAGTTTTATTGCAGAAGTTTGAAATCAATTCAACGTTTTCAAGTTCTTCCTTATTCAGCTCGAATAGAACTTCTATTCTAATTTATTTATTTATTTTTCTCTCCAGAGAACAGGCCAGGTAAACATGGGAGGCCTAGCTTCTATTGTATTTGTATGTGCCCCATGATTCTTCCTTGTTTGGATGGAGAGTAGAGGAAGGGAAGAAAGGTGAAGAATATAAGGGAATTGAAAAAAAGATTAACATATTTAACCTCTTTGTATTTGGATGATTAATGCGTGAAAATAAATTTAACTTTTCTTTCTGTCTTATTTCTTGTTTGGTTAATTAAAATTTAAAAAGTTAATGAGAAATTCGGTAGCTGTTGTAGTTTGTGACAAAGAAACTTGGATGAGAACTATACAGATAAGGCATAGGGTTGGACATTTGTATCATTTTTTTCTGAAAATATTTGCAACAATTTTTTTTTCCATCCGTTACACCTCAAATGATTTGAGAAAGAAATTGATTCTATTGATTATAATAATGCAAGGTTAAATCTTTCACCTCCAACATAAATTTGTCAACCAAACACGATTCGAGAGAAAATTTTCTTTTCTTTCCATTCCCTCCCTTCCTCTACTCTCCATCCAAAACTAGTGGAGAAATTATTTGACAAAAAATTTAAATTCGTTCCGTATTGAAAAATAATTTGAAAAATCCTCAAAAATAATTCGTTATTTTACAATGTAAATATATATCAATAAATTACTATTTTATATAGTAAATAATTTTTTTATAAATTTTGTGACTGGTATATGATGAATAGTGTATTGTTTTGTACAATTTGTCAAATTCAGAAAAGATGTTGAAAAAGAAATAATTCCAGTAAGTACGAAGATATTAATAATAATATATTTCTTTTGATTAAGGATTTCTTTCGGATTATTCGCATTTTTTTTTTCTCTAAGAAAATCCAGCTATTGGTTAGGAAACTTTGTCAAGATATTAAATTGATCATTTGATTATTTTTTTTCACCGAATTAGATAATGAAACATTCACAAAGAAAAGTTCAGTCGGTCGTTCTATTAGCTCTCTAACTCTCCTAAAATATTTTTATTTATTCAAATGAGTCTTCAAACTTAATTGTAATTTAATCAGTCCCTCCTAGGGGTGGCAACGAGCTGGCTCGGTCCGAGTTAGGCCCTAGCTCAACTTGTTAATTCTGGACCGAACTACAGCCGAGCGAGCTGGACCTAGGGTATATAACTCCCTCAGGTAGCTTACACTGACTTTCTCTCTACCGTTTGAAAATACTAATTTTCAAACTTAATTGTAATTTAATCAGTCCCTCCTAGGGTTGGCAACGAGCTGGCTCGGTCCGAGTTAGGCCCTAGCTCAACTTGTTAATTATGGACCGAACTACAGCTGAGCGAGCTAGACCTAGGATATATAACTCCCTCAGGTAGCTTACACTGACTTTCTCTCTACCGTTTGAAAATACTAATTTCTATTCCTAAAAGGTAGAACCGAACCAATGATTTGGTTCCGTCGGGGTATTTTTTTTAGGTCGAATAGTTGGTTTGGTTCCAATAGTTTTTGTTAGTTGAAACTTATATTTGTCACAAAAAATCCGAAAATTACTGGTTAGGAGCTGTGAAATCCATGGCCCTCTCCTCTCCTTTTTTTTTTTTTTTTTTTTTCTATCTTCCACCTGGTCCCCCAATCCATTAGGAAGAGACCAAGTTCGACTCATTGATTTTCCATACTGTGTGATTGTTAGTGTTATAATTGTGAAAATTAGTAGAACCAAACCCTCTCAATGAAGACCAAACCATAAGCTCGGTTCCAACTATTTATAAAAAAGAAAATCCATCTTATTTTTTTATATTTATTTTTTAATTTCTAAAAATAAAATAAAAATGAAACTATCAAGATAGCAAGCAATTCTATCAATCTCTACCACATAACAGTAATTTGGAAGAACATATTTTATTTTTGCTTCGCCTAATGATTAGAATATCAAACAAACATAATGAAACGGAAATATATATATATCTTTAGTGTGAGAAAATTAATTTCATTTGTTTTAATATTTTATTAGCACGTTTCTTATTATTTTGACGGTTATTACCAACAACTTTTACTATCATTAAATAACATAGGAGGGTTAAAATGTCTCATATCTAATTATAGTTAAAAAAACAAAGGAAAAAAATCTTAAAACTTGAGTTAAAGTTTTTAATTAAGTTTTTTCAATTTAAATTTTGATTTTCTTGTCCTTTACTATACACTTTTTTAGACACTGTTTATGTAAATGTATGAAGTCTTATATCTACAGTTTTTTTTTATTATATTTCATTTTTTTAGTTTAAATGTTTTCATTTTAAAATTTAGTATAGCATTTTTGGTAGTCGGATTTAGGGATGCTATAAAAAAAAAGACAATCGCTGAGATTTAGTTTAGTATTTTTATTTTGAGAATTAAAAAAAAAAAAAACCAAAACTGTTCGAATTCCTGGCAGTTGGGGCATTAAAAAAAAAACCAAGAATATTTTTGTAATTTTTTTATATAATTGTGAATAGAAATTGCCCGTCATGTGGGACGAATATTTTCTTTTCTGAAAATATTACTCGTGATCTCATGAATATGTTTTGATTTTTCATAATAGATGAAGATTGATAAACAATTTCAAATGCTTACATGCAAAATGCGCGACTGAAAAGCTCTTCAAATTATTGTTTAATTTTTTCTAAATTCTATTTGAATATTGTATCCATTTTATTGACCTACATGCTTAATTATTTAGATTTTTCTAACAGTACCAAAAAAGCTAGAAATAATAAATTCACTTCAAATCAAAACAATGATGTAAAATTGAGGAAAAGTCTGTTTGCTAAGGAAAACAAAAAAAATGAAGTATGAACATTTAAAATCTGATCCACTCAATCAATATGAGTGTTTTTGTCTTAATTGTTAGTTCTCTTCTGATTTTGTCAATTATGAATGCTTTTTATAAGTGTAATTTAACTTGATTGGGTCCCACTATGACAATGATCAAATACTTGCTGTTTTGTATCATATGGTGTAACTCTGAAGATGATGATTAATTATTTTAATTTACCAATTGCAAGATAGCATCACTTCAAAATAAATTAACTTTTGCAGGGATTTATGTTTGAAGGACATTTCCGTCCATTAAATTTTTAATAGAATTTTGATGTCAATTTTAATTGAGATTGAAGAATTTATTAAGATATATCAAAGAAATTGATATTTTGATGACTAAGAGCATTTACATCCCAGCAACTCAAATGAGTTTCTAAATAACTGTTAACTATTTTTTTAGAAATTAAGGTCTCAAAAATTTCTAAACTCTACATCTCTGAAATTAATTTTAGAGTTTCTATTAAGCCACATCAATAATAAATTAAAAATGAGAAATAATTTGAGCCAATCATTTGACCAGCATAGAGTTTATAAATAGTTTCTTAATAATAAACTTTCATGCATAATTTTTAAATAAAAAACTCTCCCACATCCCTGAAACTGAATTAGATTCTGTCATATCAGATTAGAAACTCTAATAATACCATAGATGTAAATGCTCTAAATATTTAAATTTAAACTTTAGAGGGTCCTATTGAAAATGAGTTTTGATGGTTATACATATATACCCATTTTTTTGTTTTTTCTTCTTCTTCTTCTTCTTTTTAAATTAGTCTTTCTTGATTTGTTAGTTTAAAAAAAGAGTGATTAGTTTGGTGTGACATGTTGGTGATGTGAGCAACAAAAGACATTAATAGAAACAAAGATGTCAAGTTCATTGACGGAATGACTGATTTTGTTTGTCGTTCTTAAAAATTCAGAGATGAATTTAATACAAATAAAAGTTTATAAACCAATCTGATTTATTTTCATTTGGAAAAAGTAACTTAAGAACTAATCTGCACGGTGATGGAAGATAGAAATCAAGAGTGCTGGAGATAGAATTACAAATTAAGCTTAGAATTACAAAAGGCGGTGCTGCTTAAGCTTTAAGCGATTTCTCAATCGCCCATGGCGATGCCCCCTCCCCTTCCACTCACACCTCCTACTTCATTCTTTCACTCTATTTTGTCTATCTGACTGAATAGGTGCTTCCGTCTGATAGATCTGACTCTTGGTGTTTTCGCTTAGTAGATTTGACTATTGTTCTATGCTTCGCCTTTGTTCAAGTAGGTGCTTCCCTCTAGTGAATCTAACAGCTATTCTCGATGCTTTCACTTGATGGATCTTGCTACTGCTCTCTATTTTGGAAGTTTTTATTCTCCAAGATAAGTTTTTTTTTTTTTCCTATTCTCCTATGCTCTTTTTTTCTCTTTTTTACAATGGAAGAGTAGGTGAAGTGAGTTGTACATATAGTTATTTATATTATATGTTTGTTGTTGTTGTTGTTACTGTTGTTTTGTGTTGGTTGTTTGCTTATGTCATGTTTCTTCTTCTCTTCCTCTCTTACTCTAATAAATTTTTCTGGCTTCAACCTTAGCGGCTCTTTCTATGAGAGGTGACTTTCCTGATCCGGTTGATTCAGTTTCCGATCCGGTTTGATTCAATGCCTTCTCAGTTGTGCACCAGGAAAAGTTCGACGCAGTGTAACATGTTAGAAGGAACAAGATAAATATGCACACAATGGAAACAATCACTAGCCTTCCATCATTACAATCAAGCAATGATGATCAAATTTGTATCCATATAATACACATCTCTTATGTGTGTTTATTTGTTTACAGCTGAATGCTTTCAAAAATACTCAGTTGTCTAATATTATTTAACAGTTAGCTTGTAACTTTTTTGAATCAATACAATCATCTAAGAATTAAAAAAAAATGCTGAAGATGTCATGTAAGATTTAATTCCCAATGAATTTTGACTTGTGAGGTTTTATGGTTGAAAACACTACCTTGATTTTCTAAAAGGAAGAGGAAAAACCAAAGAAAACAACACTTTCAAGTTATGTCACATGTTTTGTTTTAATTCTCACAGTACTTCACTTCCATCATTACAATCAATCAATGATGATCAAAATTGTGTTCAGATAATACACATATCTCTTATGTGTGTTTATTTATTTACAGCTGAATGCTTTCAAAAATACTCGTTATTTAATATTATCTAACAACTAGCTTGTAATTTTTTTGAATTAATACAATAGTCTACGAGTTTTAAAATAAAAAATACTGGAGATTTCATGTAAGATTTAATTCCCCAATGAATTAAAATGCTGGAGATGTCATGTAAGATTTAATTCGCCAATGAATATTGACTTGTAAGGTTTTATGGTTGAAAACGCTACCTTGATTTTCTAAAAGGAAGAGGAAAAAACCAAAGAAAACAACACTCCAAGTTATGTCACATGTTTTGTTTTAATTCTCATAGTACTTCACTTCCATCATTACAATCAAGCAATGATGATCAAAATTGTGTTCAGATAATACACATATCTCTTATGTGTGTTTATTTATTTACAGCTGAATGCTTTCAAAAATACTCGTTATTTAATATTATCTAACAACTAGCTTGTAATTTTTTTGAATTAATACAATAGTCTACGAGTTTTAAAATAAAAAATACTGGAGATTTCATGTAAGATTTAATTCCCCAATGAATTAAAATGCTGGAGATGTCATGTAAGATTTAATTCGCCAATGAATATTGACTTGTGAGGTTTTATGGTTGAAAACGCTACCTTGATTTTCTAAAAGAAAGAGGAAAAACCAAAGAAAACAACACTTCCAAGTTATGTCACATGTTTTGTTTTAATTCTCACAGTACTTCACTTCCTTCATTACAATCAAGCAATGATGATCAAAATTGTGTTCAGATAATACACATATCTCTTATGTGTGTTTATTTATTTACAGCTGAATGCTTTCAAAGATACTCGTTATCTAATATTATCTAACAACTAGCTTGTAATTTTTTTGAATTAATACAATAGTCTACGAGTTTTAAAATAAAAAATGCTGGAGATTTCATGTAAGATTTAATTCCCCAATGAATTAAAATGCTGGAGATGTCATGTAAGATTTAATTCGCCAATGAATATTGACTTGTGAGGTTTTATGGTTGAAAACGCTACCTTGATTTTCTAAAAGGAAGAGGAAAAACCAAAGAAAACAACACTTCCAAGTTATGTCACATGTTTTGTTTTAATTCTCACAGTACTTCACTTCCATCATTACAATCAAGCAATGATGATCAAAATTGTGTTCAGATAATACACATATCTCTTATGTGTGTTTATTTATTTACAGCTGAATGCTTTCAAAGATACTCGTTATCTAATATTATCTAACAACTAGCTTGTAATTTTTTTGAATTAATACAATAGTCTACGAGTTTTAAAATAAAAAATGCTGGAGATTTCATGTAAGATTTAATTTCCCAATGAATTAAAATGCTGGAGATGTCATGTAAGATTTAATTCGCCAATGAATATTGACTTGTGAGGTTTTATGGTTGAAAACGCTACCTTGATTTTCTAAAAGGAAGAGAAAAAAAAAAAAAAAAAACAACACTTCCAAGTTATGTCACATGTTTTGTTTAATTCTCACAGTACTTCACTTCCATCATTACAATCAAGCAATAATGATCAAAATTGTGTTCAGATAATACACATATCTCTTATGTGTGTTTATTTATTTACAGCTGAATGCTTTCAAAGATACTCGTTATCTAATATTATCTAACAACTAGCTTGTAATTTTTTTGAATTAATACAATAGTCTACGAGTTTTAAAATAAAAAATGCTGGAGATTTCATGTAAGATTTAATTCCCCAATGAATTAAAATGCTGGAGATGTCATGTAAGATTTAATTCGCCAACGAATATTGACTTGTGAGATTTTATGGTTGAAAACGCTACCTTGATTTTCTAAAAAGAAGAGGAAAAACCAAAGAAAACAACACTTCCAAGTCATTGTCAGATGGGAAACATACAAAGGCTATTTATTATTCATTGTATAGAAAGGGGTTCAATTATTTTTTCTTTTTTCTTTTGGAACAAATAGTATGTACACCGTTGATTCCATTTATAAAAATCCAATGTCAAATACAAACAAACAATATAAAAGGATTCTCTACCCCTTGTTCTCATCCTGTAAGGATGGGACCAGAAGTTCAGAACAAATTATAAAAAACAAAAACAGAGAGAAGGAAACAAATCAACCGGAAACTACCATCTCAATTCCATAAATACTATCACCTTTTACAGTACAAAACAATTATAAGGCTCCAAAAGGATAGAAAATTGAGCAATGGAAATCACCAACCTCTCCGTTAATGCCCGGCATGTCTCCATTCTTATATTAAGTACGTAGATGTTCTTATTATCTGTCAATGGTTTCGATTAAATGGTAAAATTTCAGATTGAATATCAGCCCTTCAGATAGAAATCTAAATTTATTTAGACACGTATTCGACACACATACTCTCCATATGCAAATTATATCATCTTTTCTGATTGGTCATGATTTTTTTCTATTTTTTAAATGTCATTTAAGAAAATTTTGAATTAGTTGATAATTGATTGATCATGTCTTCATCTATTTTATATCATTTAAGGAATATTATTTGTCATTTAATATGTCATTTTATTAAAAAAAATTATATGAAAATATGTAAATATATATATATATATAGAGAATGGCTAATATCAAAACGTTTGTTCCTGGAGCTTAGAGCAATCAAGTTTTAAACCATACGATTTGCGTTCTGATTCGTGCTTGATCAGATCTGATTGTGTCGCTAATTTGAATTGAGCGGAACGGAGAAAATTGAAATTTGGCTCAATCTGCTAGTACGCAAAACTGGATTGGTCCAGTTCAACCCTCCCTCTCCCTCTCTCTCAAATAGCCAGGCGATATACCTAAACCCTTTCTCCCCCGCTCCTCTTCTCTCTCGGTGGCAACTTCTCCAGCGACAACTGCCGCTCTCTCTCGGTGTCAACTTCTCCAGCGACAACTGCTGCTCTCTGTCCTCTCTCTCGGCGAAGCTCTTCTCTCGGTCCTCTCCTCTCAGCTGAAACTAGGGTTAGGTAGCGACAACCTCACGAGTTTGTTCAGGGTCTTGTGAAATTGGTAAGATCTCTCCCCTCTCTCTCGTTCTCTCAAATTTTCTTAAAATTTATAGCAATTTTGTAGTTTGCTGAAAAGTCTTGATAGACCATTATATTTGAATAACTTTCTTTGATGTCAGGAATGTGTACATGTATAAAGTCTTAGCAATACTAGAATTGATCATGTTAACTTTTTAGAGAGATTACAGAGAGAGAACATAAGAATTTTAGGTCCTCCCAACACGCCAGAATTTTATCCAGTACATACCAGTACTGGTCCTGATGGTAAAACAAAATATAGTGGTACAAAATCAGTTTTTTTACATGGTAAAGTTGAGCAATGAGTATTAATTAGGTAATTATGCTTCAATCACAACAGTTTGTTAAACATGAAATTGATGCAATATGTATTGTGAATTGTAAATTAGGGTTCTAAAAAAATATGGTTTAGCTTTCCTAAAGAGAACTCAGAAATACCAGTAATTGTGTAATAGGTACAGCTTTAAAGGTTTCTACCTTTTTCTCAATCATTTTGTTCTTCTGTTATACAATTAGTCATGTATCTATGACTTCAACTCTTTCAAGTCCATATATTTATTTGTACATATTGATTGAGACTCTCTTTTTACATGGTTTATTTGCAGGAGATGTCAAACCCTACATGCTTCGCCTATTTGAAGAAAAAATGAATATGATGTATAAGAAACTAGTAGGATTATTTCTAATCGGTTTTCTAATTATGTTTTTTTTTAATAGCATGTAATATACTTGAATGACATGTAATTGTAATGACTATAGCTAAGTGATGTTAGTTTTTGATGTAATGACTATTGTTAGGTGATGTTAATGACTTTAGCTAGGTTTTCTAAGTTGACGCTTTTATTTATATGAAAATGTTGTAGTTAATGAATGTTGTAGTTGACTACAGCTTTTTTTAAGGTGTTTTGATATGTTTTAGGGCTGTAGCTTTTACTCCACCTTCAAATTCTAGTTACTTTTATTTTTATATACACCATATTTGGTAAATCATATCATTAAGTCTTAAGCTAATGGTCACATTTTTTTTTTACTTTTGATTTTATAATCTTATATCTATACATTACCCAGGTGTTTTTATGTCACTGTTTTGGCAAGAGACAGTTTCTGGCACTCAATCTTTGAAGGGCAATTGCGGGAATTCTACTCCACCAAAAATTCTGTTTTTGTTATGAAAACTTATGTTGTAACATGATCTATTCACCCATAAAATTTTAGATTTTTATTTAGGTTCTAACTATGTAAAAAGGGCAATTTTGTGAGGTGTTATTTGTAAAATAACAACAGTTTTTCTGATGGTAGTTTCATTTTTATGTTATGAACTTTGGACAATGATTAGAAATAGTTAAAAATTCTTATAAATAGAAAAAAATTTGGTAGTGGACTCTGTCTCATGAGAGTGTCTTCTTATTATTGTATAAAGGGTTTAACTACATTTTTCAAACACACTTCTATTTTTATTTTACTTTAGTACTGTTTTTGAGGTTTCACTGTACCAGCAGCTCCTTTTTATTTCCTTTGTTTGTGTTCTGGTACAGTACCAACTAGAGCTTCACTATCATCTATGCATGGTGTGTAATATTTACAAGAGGCTGGTTATACATGAATGTCCGTTTTGAAATTTATCAATGATAGGACAATATATACAGAAAGAAAAATAAAAGCACAAAAACTGCTTTGAATGTAGTTTTGGATATAACTTTAGATTTACACAAAAACTGCACAAAAACAACACAAAAACATCACATAACCTGCACCAAAGAGGGTATTGCGAATTTTACAAAATGAACCCTATTGTTTCTTAATATCACATAATGGTAAATTTGAATACTATGCCCTCAAAATAAGTCTTCTTCATTCCTATAAACTGCATCATATTTGTACGCACTTTGATCTTCGCCATCTTCATCATCTTCACTTATAAATTCAGATTCGTCTTCACTCACATCTTCTATGGAAATTGGTTTGTTTCTTTTACATTTGTCGTTTTTTATGAAAATTGTGTCTTCTCCTTTACTTGCCTTTTCATCCTCTTCCTTCTACAATTAGAAAATAAGGTAATAAGTATCATTTAAACAATCACAAACAATTAAAAGTACATTAATTCTGGCTGTGACTCATAAGTTACGAAAATTCAGTAAAATTGATGGTACTGTGCATAAACGAAATTATGTTGGTTTTGATTTTATCTCAATAATTGCAAAAGAGAAGAGACAACCATAAGAAAACTTCCTATTTTTTATACAACAAACAAATTAGAGTTTGCTAATTATAACAATTAGTTTATCACAATTTCATTCAGAAGTGGAAATTACACCGAAATTCAGCAAGTACACACAGAACTGAAACATTGCAAACTAAGTACCAATTTCAGATTTTTCTAACCCTAATCTGAGGTTATCGATTATATTTTTCTAACCCTAGTTTCAGCAGAGAGAACAAGAGAGAGGAGAGTGAGCTTACCAATTTCACAAAACCCTGAACAAACTCGTGAGGTTGTCGCTACCTAACCCTAGTTTCAGCTGAAAGGAGAGGACTGAGAGAAGAGCTTCGCCGAGAGAGAGGAGAGAGAGCAGCGGTTGTCGCTAGAGAAGTTGACGCCAAGAGAAAGAGGCAGTTGTCGCTGGAGATGTTGCCGCTGAGTGGAGAGGAGCAGGGAGAAAGGGTTTAGGTATATCGCCTGGCTGCTACGCGGGAGAGAGAGAGAGAGAGAGAGGGAGAGGGAAGGTTGAACTGGACCAATCCAGTTTTGGGTACCAGCATATTGAGCGAAATTTCAATTTTCTCCATTCCGCTCAATTCAAATCAGCGACACAATCATATCTGATCAAGCACGAATCAGAAAGCAAATCGTACGGTTTAAAACTTGATTGCTCCAAGCTCCAGGAACAAACATTTTGATATTAGCCATTCTCTATATATATATATATATATATATATAGAGAATGGCTAAGCTCAAAACGTTTGTTCCTGGGCTCAGGAACAAACGAGTCGGTTCTCCAATTTCCGAAGTTCAAACAACAAATCCAAACCGTTAGATGTTCAATCTATATTAAAATGTGCTTGGAGACCAAATTTTACATTTTTTGGAATTTTTTTACTATTTATTAAGCTGGTTTGAAAATCGCTGTTTTCTAATGGCGCAGAATTTTAATAAAAACAGCGATTTTCAAACCAGCTTAATAAATAGTAAAAAAATTCCAAAAAATGTAAAATTTGGTCTCCAAGCACATTTTAATATAGATTGAACATCTAACGGTTTGGATTTGTTGTTTGAACTTCGGAAATTGGAGAACCGACTCGTTTGTTCCTGAGCCCAGGAACAAACGTTTTGAGCTTAGCCATTCTCTATATATATATATATATAGGGTCCGGCTAATTTGCTGCCGGCAGCATTTTAGCCGGAGGTGCTGCCGCCCAAACCGCTGTTTTGTGATGTCCAAACAACAAATTCAAACCGTTAGATGTTTAATCTATATTATAATCTACTTGGAGACCAAATTTTACATTTTTTGGAATTTTTTTACTATTTTTAAAGCTGGGTTGAAAACCGCTGTTTTTAACGCTGCAGAAATTTACTGAAAATAGCGGTTTTCAACCCAGTTTTAAAAATAGTAAAAAAATTCCAAAAAATGTAAAATTTGGTCTCCAAGTAGATTATAATATAGATTAAACATCTAACGGTTTGAATTTGTTGTTTGGACATCATAAAACAGCGGTTTGGGCGGCAGCACCTCCGGCTAAAATGCTGCCGGCAGCAAATTAGCCGGACCCTATATATATATATATACATACATATATTACGAGTAGAACTAGAGTGTAATGTGCTCACCAAACTCTTTGGTGAGCATAACTCCATAATCTATCGTATTCACTTCAAACGAGATGAATCCAAACCGTTGAAACCGATGTACTTCACAAGTGATGTGCGTACATGCAAAATTTTGAATGTTTCGGATTTATTTAGTACAAAGTCAAGTGGTCAAAATTGATGAAAAATGAATGCATTAAAATAACTTCTAAAACTTTATTTTGGATCATTCATTTTTCATCAATTTTGACCACTTGACTTTAGACTAAATGAATTCAAAAAATTCAAAATTTTGCATGTACGCACATCACTCGTGAAGTATATCGGTTTCAACGGTTTGGATTTATCTCGTTTGAAGTGAATACGATAGATATGGAGTTATGCTCACCAAAGAGTTTGGTGAGCACATCACACCCTAGTTCTACTCATATATTACATTTAATATTTAGTTTTAAGAAATGTTATTTATGTGTAGATGTCATTTAAAAAATGTTATTTATCATTTAGTCTAACTTTTTTTAATGAAAATATGTCATTTTGTATAACATAATTCTTATTCTCTTATAACATGTTTCCGTTGTAACGCACGGAACGATACGTATTACATTATAAAGAGTAAATAATTAAAGTCAGGGATATATTACATTATAAGAGTAAAACTAAAGTGTACTATGCTCACTAAGTGGACTTGTTAAGCATAATTTTAAAATTTATTGAATTGGTTTCAAAACGACAGATTAAAATTTTTAAAATTTTGCATTAACACACATTACTCGTGAAGTATATCGGCTTCAACAACTTGGATTTGTCTCTTCTAAAAAATACAGTTTGCATTTGTCGTTTGAAGCCAATTTGATAGATTTTGAAATTATGCTCATCAAGCACTCTTGGTGAGCATAAGACATTAGCTTTACACACACACACACACACACACACACACATATAAATTAAGATAATTTTAACATGCATTCAAAATAATATCAATTTAAAATAATTTTAGTAAACATGCAAAATAATATTTGAAAATTCTTAAATAAGGAAAAGTAATTTATGATTAATAATATCAATTTAACTATCTTTTATAAAAAAATAACAACAGTTTATATCACAATTTTTTATCTCCAATTTGATTGATATTCCAATACATATTTTTTTTCTAAAATAAAATAATAATAATTATTCTCTGAAGCTTAATTTTGCTAGAACCCTTGGTACACTTACCATGTTCTAATCAATAAACTCAATCATCTTTCATGTATAAGCTGTTTGGTAATATATCATTTTAAAAGGAAATTTTACATTATTGGTGTTTGCTTCGCATAGTTGTATAAGTTCACTTTCTTAATTAATCTTAATAATAACATTAGTTGGTTTGCAACCTATTGGTTGGTTTCAATTATGAGAAAAATGTTTAAAATTGAAAAAAAAAAGAGTAAAATCAGCGTTCTTAATTATCTTGATAGGATGTTTTTAAAATTAGTGTTAATTTATTATTATGATTATTTTATTGGTCATTTGATGTTATTAAAATATAATTAAAAATTTATATTATTTGATATATGTACTATTTAAAAAATTAAAAAATATGTTTATAATTTTAATTTTCTTGAAAATATTTTTTTTTTTCAAAATATCAAATAAATAAATATACATAAATTGAAGCTACCGTTTGCATGTGCTCAGCTTGTAGTCACACTGTCATTTTTCTTTGCTTTCCCTAATTTTTAGTCCCTATGTCACTAGGAATGAACTCTGCTGTTATTTCAATAGAAAAACAGAGTTCTGCTTTTCCGATTCCAACCATTCAAAATTTTCAATTTGCGTATCTCCAAAAATTTTTTTTTTGCATACACAAATCTCAATAAATTTGATGGTTGGGATCGGAAAAGCAAAATTCTGTTTTTCCATTAGAATAACAGCAGAGTCGTATCCATGTCACTAACCACACAAATGGCATGCACCAACGAACTAAATCTTTCTGCAATAAAGAGCTTGTTCCATTTTGGGTAATCTTCAATTTGTATCCTTTAAAAAATAAAAATTGTCTTGTTGTTACATCCATCCCATCCAACACGCATTATGCGTGCAACTTAAACAAAAAAAAAAGTGAAATTTGTAAAATGAAAAAAATATTTGCGTACAAGTTGTGTATATATTTCAGAACAAAGGTCAAGAGAAAAGGTTGCAGTTTCCCTATCTTTTTCTAAAAAAAATGGTGATCACAGTTTAATAAGACAATATTATCATATAGCATAGGGCCATAGGGATAGGGGTGTTTTGCAACCTTATTTACAATTTAGAGACAATATAGGGGTGTTTTTGCAAACATTTCTCCCAAATAAAACGACAATCTCTATCATGCACATCCATCCTGTTCATAAACGGAACCAAGAGCGGTTTTCGCTACTCCCTTCAACCCTCTCTCGCCCTCTCTCTCTCTCTCTCTCTCTCTCTAGTTTGACATGGGAAGCGAGACGAACGGGAAAATGGCGGAGGGATTTGAGATACCTGAAATCAACATCAAGTTCACCCAGCTATTCATCAATGGTCACTTCGTGGATGCATTATCTGGTTCCATTCTCTCTCTCTCTACTATTTTATCTCTAGAATTTACTACAATCTTTTTTATTCTCAGTTTTCTGTTTCATACCACTTCTCTAGCTACGAATTGCGTAATATTAACAAGGCAACAATTACTGTTGGCAGTTTAGCTCAATTTTTTTTTTTTTTTCATGCTGGAATAAATTAATTGAACTAAAAATTCAAACGGCCTCTTACTCGAACTGATAGTAAAACATTTTTTTTGAATTTTTTTTTTTTTGAAACTTTTGGCCTTCATTAGGAGTTTTTTTTTCTTGCAATAGGTACTGTATTTGATGATATTTCAGTTAAAAAAATTGGTGTTTTCTTTTTACTTCCTAAAGGAAAAAAAATTGGCTTGTTCCCCAAGTAAGTTGCAGATTCTTCTGTGCTCTCCTAATAATTACTCAGTGGTACCTTTATTCTGGGGAATTTTTTATTGGTAGAAATTAATGACAAAGAAGAGAGGGAAATAGAAATAGTGCATGAGTTGTAATATTGGTAGAAAGACTGGTAAAAATTTTACCGGTCTAAAAAATCAAAAAGTTTGGACCGGTAGGAATTCTACCGGTCCAAACTTAGTTTTTTTTTTTTTTTTTTTAAAATCTGATGTATAGATGGAGAGAATTCTTATATTAGATTTTTAGTAAAATATGAAAAGGTTTTCAAAAAATAGATATAATATTTCTATTATATCTAAATTTTAAGATACTCATCGATTTTTATAAAACAAATTATATTTTACTAGAAAAAAAAAGAAAAAAAACTTTTAAACCGGTAAGAATTTTACCGGTCTTTCTATCAATATTACAACTCATGTACTCTTTCTATTTCCCTCTCTTTTTTTTCATTAATTTCTACCAATAAAAAATTCTCTTTATTCTGGCATAGCAATATTTGAAAAGTAAAAATTTAAAGCAGAATGAGTAGCAGGCATGAACTTTTGTGCATCTTTAAACCACCCAAAAATGAGTACGAATCGGCTGTTAATTCTTTTTGAAAAAACAGGTTCTTGTTTTTTTTTTTCTCATCTAACCGTTCAATTTTTTTCATGCACAAATCTTGATGAAGATTTAACTGTTGGATGAGTGAAAACAGGTTTTTTTTTTTTTCCAAAAGTAGTTGGCGAACTTAATAAAATTCTACGAGCACTTGTTTAGAATAATGAGAACCTTTAATTCGTAAATTGAGAATGCAATATTAAGATATTAACATTTGCACGCGTAACTTGATACGATGATTTTTCTTTTTTAGTCTTCCAATGGTCTCTGCGTATCTCCGCATCTAATGAAGTAGTGGGGATCCCGTATTCCTGTATCAACCTTCCTATAACAAAAATAGTTGACCTCATAGGTATAAATATTTCAGTGCATAGGTATCAATACTTGCAAATTAAGATATTAATACTTTGATGTGTCATCTAGTATCATATGTAAAAAAATATTAAGTATTGCAGTCCCTCCATATAATTATGACAATATTGATATTTTAAAACACGTGTATGGTCCCTTTGTCTCCCCATTTAGTTTGAGTGGTCCCCCACAGGTATTTATGGTGCGGAAACAATTTGTGATTTTAATCGGAGTTTATGATTTTTTTATTTTTCTGACACTTTTTTTAAACTAAAAGTCATTAATTGCAGTTGTCCATTTGTACACAGACAGAGACATCTCATTTGTTTGCTTTGTATACAACCAGATAGCGTGCACATCTCATTTTATTATTGTGGATTTGGGTAGGATCCAACCCGATAGAGGCTATTTGCGATCCATAGTTTGAATAAGATGAAACATAGATTTTTATTTATAGAAATAATAGAAAAAAATATAGTATATTGGATGAATTGGTTGGTTTTTTCAATTTAATAGAAGGAATCGATTCCTGGAGCTGGATCCTTTAAAAATGTCTAAAGGAACTGATTCCTATAACCAGTTTCTTTAGCTGCCACACAAAATCAGTTGTTCATGCAAGAGTGACATATAAAGAAATCGGTTCCAGTGATCGATTCCTTTAGGGCCTGTTCGGCGCACCAATGGGAACGGGAATGGGTCTGGAAAACGGAAATTTTTGAACTGCCGATTACTGTGCGCGTGGGACAGAAAACATGAAGTTGAACTGAATTTTTTTTTCCCACGCGCACAGTAACTACGCCAAACAGACCCTTAGACATTTTTAAAGGAACCGGGTTTTAGTAATAGGTTCCTTCTATTAAATCGAAAAAACCAACCAATTCATCTAATAGACTATATTTTTTTATATTATTTCTATAAATAAAAAATTCTGCAGATAAAATCTCTGGATATGAACTGCTCACATGTGAGTTGGTGCACTCTCCCTTTCGTTGAAAATTTCTGTAGCTAAATATTCTGGTAAACAAAATATTTACTCTGTTCGAAACAAAATTTGAGACATTGTAAACTGCAGAGAGCTTATTAAATATTTTATTAATATGGATGCACTATTGTAAAAGGGATAATACCTAGTTGTGCAGTGATGATTTTTTTTTTTGGAATTAAAAATCTTAATTGTACATAATTCTAGAGAAATATTGTAGAGGAATCTTACTGTAACACGCCCTCTGTTGGATATTTTTTATTGGTAGAAAGAACGGTAAAATTTTTACCGATTCAAAAATCAGTTTGTTTTTTTTCCTTTCATTTTTTCTAGTAATTTTTTTTACGAAAATAGATAGAGTATCTTAAAATTTAGATATAATAGAAACATTCTATCTATTTTTTGAAAAACTTTTCATATTTTATTAGAAATCTAATATAAGAATTCCCTCCATCTATACATCAGATTTAAAAAAAAAGAAAACTAAGTTTGGATCAGTATAATTTGTACCGATCCAAACTTTTTGATTTTTAGAATCGGTTTAAATCCTACCGATCTTTCTACTAATATAAGAACTGATGTACTCTTTCTATTTCTCTCTCTTCTTTTCTATTAATTTCTACCAATAAAAAATTTCCCTCTCTGTTGGTCTTGTGATGGTATGGTATCATTAGGCAAACATGGACAAAAAGCTTATGAGGTCATTGAGGGTTTAAATATTTGTGGGCTACACATATTTTATTTATCTACACAAATTTGTGATGGCATGGGTAACAATTATCAACAAATTGACAAATTTGTAAGTTTGTGTCTTGTAAGAATTGATAGAATATTTGTGGGCCGTTCATGGTGTCATATTTTGTCATTGATTAGTTCCACAATAATTTGAGTAGGTACTTGATTGCTGTAAAAAAAAATATTTTTCATATCGTCTCTACTATGTGGAGCAAAGATGCCTTTTGTCCTAGGACAGATTCAAGATTTTTGTCAGGGTGCAAAAAAATATCGAATCGGGTTTAAATATCTAATCGGATTTAAATTCATTAAATAATTGGGTACTCAGATAAAAAACAATGTTTTAACTTGTACTTTTTAATAATTTGACTTGTAATTTCTGATGTTATGACTTATAATTCTAATTACCAATCAAAATTCAACAAATTTATTTCAATTTTAACCCTAAATTTAACCCGAATTACAAATCAAACGTTTCGCACTTTACCTATTAAAAGAAAGGGATCCCCTCTATTGGATTTCTGTTATATTAAAGTCACAAAAGTCTAATAAATCGACCTAGTTTTTATCGGCAAAAAAAATTCCAGGAAGGGACAAAGTCAGTCGAGACCGATAAATCTTCACTAAACTCAAAATCTCCGCCCCTGTTTTGTGCAATTATAGATTTCAGAAACAAAACCTTCAATTTAGCTATGGCTACAAATTTTATTTTTAGTACAAAATATATAGTTTCATTTTTTTCAGGTCCTTTGTTATATTAGGAATTAATTGTCAACTTGTCCTATGTCAGGGAAGACATTTGAGACTAGGGACCCACGCACAGCTGAGGTGGTTGCCAAAGTGGCGGAAGGAGGCAAGGATGATGTGGACCTAGCAGTGAAGGCAGCACGCGAGGCCTTCGATCATGGCCCGTGGCCCCGCATGTCAGGCTATGTATGTCTATTGCTTACAAATTCATTTTTCATATACACATTCACATTCTTCTCTTTCTTCCTCTGGATTTATGTTATTATTTTAACTTTTCCATTGATTTTACTTTGAAATTAATTTTGTGTATGGATGCCTCAAAGAATTGAATTAAACAAAAGAGTTTAGATCTAGGAAGGAGAGTCATTTGACTCGTTGTAAATACGTTTCTTATAAATGAAATCGTTAGTAGGCATTTAAAGCCACTAACCTTCAAAAAAAAAAAAAATTTAGTTAGACAAAAGAGTGAGGCTATGGTAATATGCATATTACACAATGGCCCCCGCTATGGACTCATATCTCCGTCTTTAATGTCCAAACTGTCGATCTGAACCGTTCAACATAATTTTCATATGAAAATGTACTTGCAGATCAAATTTTCTATTTTTTTTTGGTTTTTTTATTAATTTTTTTGAAAAATTTGGACCGTCCAAAAACAGTGGTTGTCTATCTTAAAAAATAGTACAAAAATTCTAAAAAATATGAAATTTGATCTGCAAGTATATTTTCATATGTAGATCATGTTTACCTAAACTTTAAAAATAGTGATATGGATCCATAGTACGGGGCGATCCGTAATATGCATATTACCATAGCCTCACTCTAAACAAAAGAAAAAAGAAAAAGAAAAATGGACCTTACACATGGTCATGTTTCTAGCCGTTATCTGAGGCCTGTGCTAAAGAAGTTAAGAGAAAACCTAAATATAAAAAAGTTCAATTTAATAAATGGGCTTGCCCAAATTAACGGAGTAGGATTGTAACTTGAGTGAGGCTATGGTACTATGCATAGCACAGATTGGTCAGTACTATAAGTCAATAGTTTCGTTTTTAAAGTCCAAATAGTCGATATGAACCGTTCAATGTGATTTTAATATGAAAATGTACTTGCAGATTTAATTTTATACTTTTTAGAATTTTTTACTGTAAAATTTTCATATGGAGATCAGGTTGAACGGTTCAAATCAATTTTTTGGACTTGAAAATAAAAATATCGATCCATAGTACGGACCAATATGTGCTATGCGTAGTACTATGGCCTCACTCTTGTAACTTTGTATCAGTATATATCAGGACTATTTCTATTTCTTCTCTTTTTCCAACACAATTATCCCCCTTGAACAATGCTTGAACTGGTCTGACAGCATGTAAAATGTTATATTTTCTGAACAGGAGAGAGGGAGAATAATGATGAAATTCGCCGACCTGGTGGATCAGCACACAGAAGATGTAGCAATACTTGACACCATAAATGCCGGAAAACTGTTCAAGATCGGTAAATTAGTAGACATCCCCAGTGCCTCCCACCTTCTCAGGTACTATGCAGGAGTGGCTGACAAGATCCATGGGGAAACCCTGAAACTCTCAAGGGAATTGCAAGGCTACACTTTAAAGGAGCCTATTGGAGTTGTGGGGCACATCATACCATGGAACTATCCAACCACCATGTTCTTTTTCAAGGTTAGCCCGGCCTTGGCTGCCGGTTGCACCATGGTTGTCAAGCCGGCCGAACAAAGCCCCCTTTCAGCCCTGTATTATGCTCACTTGGCTAAGCAGGTGTGTGCATTTTATATTATTTTTTTAATATTGATTGTTACATTTATACATGTCAACTATATTTTTCATGTAGCACATCTGAGACCACAGCCCTTGAACTAGTTTAATAAATTCCGGTTCTGTATGTACAATGTTCTATTATATTTTTATGTAAACATTTTTTATTTCCTATGATGTTAGTGTACACTTGTAATTAATTTTTGGATGAATTTATTTTGAAAAAATTAGGCAGGTATACCTGATGGAGTGCTGAATGTTGTCACTGGTGGCCCCACTGCTGGTGCAGCTGTTGCTTCCCATATGGACATTGACAAGGTTTCTCCTCTCGGTTACCTTTTATTGTTTGGAGAAAATTTTCATGTCATACTGAGAATACAAGAAATGGAGCAAAGCATCTTTTATATTAATAAATTGAAATCATTTGCCGTATATGATGGTAGGTGAGCTTCACTGGCTCGACAGAGGTTGGCCGGCTTGTCATGGAGGCAGCTGCGAAGAGCAACTTGAAATCAGTTTCTCTTGAATTAGGAGGTAAATCACCTCTGATTATCTTTGATGATGCTGATGTGGACATGGCTGTTAATCTTGCCCAATTTGCCATTTTCACAAATAAGGTTGGTTTTGTCATCCTTTTTCTTATTAACTTCTGTGCCTACTGTTAAAAAAAAAAATCCTCATTTGTTAATGACTTAAAATAAGTCATGATTTAAACTGTAAAAAGAAAAAAAATACACAGATAAAAAATGCCATGAATTGCAGAAACAACTATTATGGATCAAATACTAAAACTACTTCCCATGACTCAGGGGGAGATCTGTGTAGCTGGGTCCCGCGTGTATGTGCAAGAAGGAATATATGATCAATTTGTTAAGAAGGCAGCAGAGGCAGCAAAGAATTGGTCGGTTGGAGACCCGTTTAATCCAAATATTCATCAAGGCCCTCAGGTTTATTGTATTCCTCATGATTGTTACAAAAATTTCACCTTTTTCTGTCAATTTTTATTGACTCTTTGTATTTCTGTTTGTTTGACAAAGGTTGACAAGGCACAGTTTGAGAAGGTACTGAAGTACATTGAAATTGGTAAGAAAGAGGGAGCCACAGTACTTACTGGAGGAAATGCTTGTGGAGATAAAGGTTACTATATTGAACCCACCATTTTTACCGATGTCAAGGTGAATATGTCGTTTTCCTTTCCTCATTTTGAAGATAATTATCAAGAGAAATAAATTGCAAATTAATGGTTTTACATTTATCAAGTTTCTGATTCTTTTCAGGATGACATGAAAATTGTGCAAGAAGAGATATTCGGACCTGTCATGTCGCTTATGAAATTCAAGTATGCCTTCCTTATTTGATTTCTGTATTTATTTACTGCACATATTATGATGATACTGTTATATGGTACAAGTTCAATATTGATTAGAGCAGTGCCATGCCCCCTTCCCCTGCCCAGACATACACATGACATTAAACTTCTCTGTACAGCATCATATTACATTCTAAGTATGTTGAAATCTGAAAGCAAAATGAAAAAAAAAAGAAGACAAAGTGAATAACCCCTACTGGCACTAGGTTGCCAGTAGGTACCAGTATGGTATCAATATCCAGCACAGATAATCTAACCTACATAAGATACAATATAACATTGAATTGCAACCTTACCTGAATTATCTTTTGTTTCTTGTATATTTTTAATAGGACAATTGAAGAGGCAATAGAAAAGGCAAACAATACAAAGTATGGTCTTGCAGCAGGAATTGTGACAAAGGACCTGAACATAGCAAATCGGGTCTCTAGATCGATCCGGGCGGGTGTGATTTGGGTCAATTGCTTCTTTGCATTTGATGCTGATTGCCCCTTTGGTGGGTTCAAAATGAGTGGGTTTGGCAAGGATATGGGGCTAGATGCCCTTGACAAGTACCTCCATTCCAAGTCTGTTGTCACCCCAATTTACAACTCCCCTTGGTTGTAAATTTGTATCTTTACACCAACATTATGTTGAAAAATAAAAAAAATAGAACTATAATTGAATTCATGGAGTTGTTTCAGAGGTGTATTTAAGGGAATGGAATTTAGTTTTGGGCTTTTTGTTAGTTGATGGCCTTTTCTTGTGTGTCTCATGTTTAAATTAGAAGAGCCAGAAAAAATAATTCTATGAAAAAGAAAGACATTGCTAAGCATATGTATTGATAATTTCATTCCAATTTTAAGTGATAATTTTATTTACAATCAGAGATGTGCGTAATTTTATAATAAAAAGATTTGTTTTAATGAAATTATGTTGGTAGAAATTATAATTTCTATTCGATCATCCATTTAATAAATTAATTTTTGAAATGTATGTGATTATTCTTTTTCAGTTTTTAAATGCTAAAAACAATCAAATGAGTGAAGTATTTTTGAATTAATATCATTTATTTAAGGTATTTACCGCTCAACATGATCTCCATATAAAAATTTGCTTATCGATCAAATTTTATATTTTTAAGAACCTTTTTTATTAGATAGGTAGAAATTCACTAACTATTTAGGAAACAATAAAAAAAATTCTAAAAAATGTAAAACTTGATCTTTAAGTAATGAATTGACCGTTTGAACTTTAAAAATAAAAATATAAACCCACAATGTATAATGAAAATTATCCATAAGAAAGAATATGTGTTTAGTATATAAAAATTTGGACAATCATTTTAGACTTGATCTAATGATTGTTATTTGATGAAAAAAATATTCGGACAATATTATTGTTCAACTAATATATATATATATATATATATATAGAGTAGAACTAGGGTGCTCCTAAGCTCACCAAGCCCTTCGTGAGCGCGACTCGAAAACCTATCGAATTGACTTCAAACGACATTTTCAAACCGTTAGATGTTCAATCTATATTAAAATGTGCTTGGAGACCAAATTTTACATTTTTTGGAATTTTTTTACTATTTATTAAGATGGTTTGAAAATCGCTGTTTTTATTAAAATTCTGCACCATTGGAAAACAGTGATTTTCAAACCATCTTAATAAATAGTAAAAAAATTTCAAAAAATGTAAAATTTGGTCTCCAAGCACATTTTAATATAGATTGAACATCTAACGGTTTGAAAATGTCGTTTGAAGTCAATTTGATAGGTTTTCGAGTCGCGCTCACGGAAGGGCTTGGTGAGCTTAGGAGCACCCTAGTTCTACTCTATATATATATATAGAATTTTGCTATTGTGCTTCATGAAGTAAAACCCATATTGTACTTCACGCTCATACACCCATTTCCAAAATCCAAATCGTCAATCTGACCGTTCAAGTTGTTCTCCATATTGAAATGTGCTTGGAGACCAAATTTTACATTTTTTGGAATTTTTTTACTATTTATTAAGCCACTTTGAAAATCGCTGATCCATTGGTCCAGAAATTTTTACTGTTTTTTACTATTCACAATGGATCAGCGATTTTCAAAGTGGCTTAATAAATAGTAAAAAAATTCCAAAAAATGTAAAATTTGGTCTCCAAGCACATTTCAATATGGAGAACAACTTGAACAGTTTGGATTGACCGTTTGGATTTTAGAAATAGGAGAATGAGCGTGAAGTAAAACTTCGTTTTACTTCATGAAGCACAATAGCCCTACTCTATATATATATATATATATATAGAGAGAGAGAGAGAGAGAGAGATGGGCTATTGTGCTTTGTAAAGTAAAGCCATCGTTTTACTTCGGCCTCCTTTTTGGATTTTCAAAGTCCAAACAGTCGATCCGAACCGTTTAAGTTGATATACATATTGAAATGTGCTTGCAGACCAAATTTTACATTTTTTGGAATTTTTTTACTATTTATTAAGCCACTTTGAAAATTGCTGATCATATGGTCCAGAATTTTTGTTGCACTGTTTTTACTGTTCACCCGGATCAGCAATTTTCAAAGTGGCTTAATAAATAGTAAAAAATTCCAAAAAATGTAAAATTTGGTCTGCAAGCACATTTCAATATGTAGATCAACTTGAACGGTTTGGATCAACTGTTTGGACTTTGAAAATCTAAAAAGGAGGCCGAAGTAAAACGATGGCTTTACTTTGCAAAGCACAATAGCCCATCTCTCTCTCTCTCTCTCTCTCTCTCTCTCTATATATATATATATATATAGGGATGGGCTATGGTGAGACGTGGAGTAAAACAAGTTTGTACTCCACGCTATATTTCGAATTTGAAAATTCAAACAACTAATCCGAACCGTTCAACATGATCTCCATATTGAAATGTGATTGGAGACCAAATTTTACATTTTTTGGAATATTTTTACTATTTATTAAGCCACTTTGAAATCGCTGATTCGGGTGAACAATAACAAAACAGTAAAAAATTCTGGACCAATGGATCAACGATTTTCAAAGTGGCTTAATAAATAGTAAAAAAATTCCAAAAAATGTAAAATTTGGTCTCCAAGCACATTTCAATATGGAGATCATGTTGAACAGTTCGGATCGGTTGTTTGGATTTTCAAAATGGAAATAATGAGGCGTTACTCCACGTCTCACCATAGCCCATCCCTATATATATAGAGTCCGACTAGCGTCCAAACGTTTGGATAGAGGCCTATATCCAAACGGTTCATTTTTGTGATTTCAAAGTCCAAAAGTCGATCTGAAGCGCTCAACATGTTTGGAATATTAAAATGTGCTTGGAAACTAAATTTTATATTTTTTGGAATTTTTTTTAGAATTTTTGAAAATCGTTGTTTTGATATGGAAAAAAAAAATAAAAAATTCATCAAAACACAATATGAAAAAACTCGGTCTTGGATACAAGAAGAATAAATCCTCGTTTGAATCCTATCACTTGGAAAGCCCGAAAGATAAAGGGGAACAAACTCGAATTTTCAATAAACAAAAATTTCAAAAACTTAAAATTGATAGTGAAAAACTTACATCTGTTGTCCCTAAGGCACCACTAATCTACTTTAAAAACTGAAATTAATTGCAAATAAATTAAATAGAAGAGTTTAGAGAAATTGACACTCGGGATGTTAACGGAGTTCGGCAAAATGGCCTACGTCTCCGGGGCGTCGCAACCGCTTCTCGGTGCGCCTTTCTATTACCCAATGAGAAAGGTTACAACTTGTGAACCGGTGAGCCCTTACAACCAACGGGAAGTCACTCGGCCAACTAGAGTAGAGAACGAAGTCTCTAAGTTTATAATCTCGAAAGAAACACTCACAAAAACTAACTCTAATCTAATCTAGCAAGATTAGTGAAGTAGATTTGAGGTTGTGTAAAGGAATTTTGAAGTTTTGAATTCTCACAACAATGGAGGGATAGTGCACAGAAAAATCGCTTTTTGAATAGCTGGGGGCGGCTCTAGTTTGTTTGGAAGAAAACCTAATTGCTCTATTTATAGAGGCAGCTTCCAAAAGAGTATTCTGCCCATAATCGTTACCAACGATTGATTAATCGTTACAACGATTGATACTCAAATGCAATTAGGGTTTCAGCCAAATTCAAATTTCTGCGAGACTTTCATAATCGTTACAACGATTATATAATCGTTGGTAACGATTACTCTCTGGAAGAAATGTGTTATTTCTCGCTTTCTGATTTTCTGTGCAGCTATTTTAATCGTTACAACGATTAGACAATCGTTTGTAACGATTGTTCCCTGACTTCAACATCAAATCTATTTTACCAATTCTATGAATTATACAAATTAAAATATTGATAAAGCTTGATGATTTCTTCAGGATAACAGATCCAAATTGCAATTCCAATTATCTTAAACCTGCAAAGCATCTTACCTCAAAGGAATTGTTAGATTCAAGTATTGTATGTTTTGCAAATTAGTCAAATAATATATTTAGAGTATTGCTTACAACAACAACATCTTCTTAATCAAATAAAAACACAACACTTGATCTAAAGACACCAAGTAAGAATTATTTTAGAAATCAAAATGATACATGGGTCTACAAAACTAATAAGAATATTTGTCAAAATAGAACCCAAAGCAATGGGTCAAATAGAAGTGTTCCCCAACATCCCAACAAGTTTGAGTCTAATGCAAGCAACAATTAGAGTATTATAGTTCTTTATCTATATTTATATATAGAAAAAATAGCATAATAACTTGTAAATGATTTTGAATTAATATATATTAAAAAAAAATTAAGTTATTAGGAATTGTAAAAATAATTAAATTATGAAAGCATATACAAAATATTTAAATCCTCTTCATTATTTGTCAAACGAAGTGACTATTTATGATGGATGCGGTTTCTTTAACTACCAAAAATAACTCCAAGTGATAGTTGTCAAGTTATCTTGTTTGTGTTAATCTGTACATAATACACTAGAAACTTTTCTTAATCTGGTCTTCAAGATTATGGGATTGTTGAAAAATTAAAATAATTTGGTCTAAAAACAATGATTTTGTATCTATCTTAAAAAATATAAAATTTTCAAAAAATATAAAATTTGGCCTACCATCATATTTTAATGTGGATATCATATTGACCGGTTCGGATTGTCTATTTGAACTCTGAAATTGAAGATAAAGATGTTGGGTACGATTAGAGCATAAAGCAATGAGACATTTGAGCTCTCCTAGTCCTTGTCACATATTACATTTTAGTTTTCAATCTAAATTTTATAATCCCGCCCCTGATATTATATTATCTTCACTAGTTAGCTTTATATATTAAGAACTTTTTTATTTTTTTTCAATGGGGACCTTCCGACGATGGCTGCATTTGTCAAACTTGAGGAGCCAATAAATTAATACATGACAAGCACAGAGTGTCATTTTCAAATGGAATAAATTTTTTAATAGTTAGAAGTTAGAACGAACGAAACGGCACAACAATTAATGGTGCATTATTAATTTATGAGTCTATAGGTGTAATTTATATTACTTATTATATATATGTGTGCATAAAAATTAAAATAAATTTTATAAGCACTTGGGGCACGAAAAAATCAATGTCTAAAGTTGGGATATTAGTAATTTTTTGCAAACTAGCAATGCTTACTACAGATAAAAAAAAAAAAAAAAAGAGTGCTCAAATACCTCTATTATTTGTGCCTCTACCACGCCTTCATTTTTTAAAACTTTGATAACTCAAAATTTAAAACTTAAAAAGTCAAAATAAAACCATTAGATGTGATTTATGTTATTTTCTCTATGTGCTCATAAAAAATTATCACATTTCGATTTTGTTTTTATGTGAATCAATAAGTTGAAAAATCAACGTTTAGAAATTATCCACATTAGTACTTTTTTTGCAAGCTCTTGATGACAACCAAAACAAAATTGAAATGTCATAATTTTTTACACGTGCATAGATAAAATGATGTAGATCATATCCAACGGTTTTGTTTTGACTTTTAAGTTTTAAATTTTGATTTATTAAAGTTTTTAAAAATGGAGGCATGATGGAGGCACAAAAAATGAAGGCATTTGAACCCTCCTAAAAAAAAAAAATACTATATATAGTTTTTTATCTATGTATAGAAAAATAATATATATCATATGTAAATTACTTTGAATTAAAATTTATTTTCTTAAAATTTTAAATTTTAAAACTGATGAAATAATGGAACTATAAAAAAATAAAAATATTCAAACCTCTTCATTGTTAATACAATGAGGTACCTAAACTTTTTTAAAAGTAGAGACAAAATAAATGCATACGCATCTTTCTCATTGTCAACTAACTAATTGCTTCCTTGACAAATTTGAAATGATTGAGGAATTTCTCTAACTATAAATTAAAACCTAGGTTATTAATTAATTAATTAAGAGTACAGGTCATGTCAGTATGTCGTGTTGTGTTTATTTTAATGGAGAATATGGTAACAATTTTTAATGGAATGAGAAAGATAGCATGAGGTTTGAATTTGATGGAACATCTATTGCTATTTTTCTTCTAATGAAAGAGCATTTATTACTTATAAGCAAGCATCATTTCTGTTTTGGTACAAACAATACTAGTATATATATAGAGAGATAGACTCTGGTGAGTTGTGAACGTTTTACTTCAAGCTCATATTTCATTTTGAAAATCCAAATCATCGATCCGAACCGCTCAACATGATCTCCATATTAAAATGTGCTTGGAGACCAAATTTTACATTTTTTTTTGGATTTTTTTACTATTTATTAAGCCACTTTGAAAATCGCTGATTTGAGTGAACAGTAAAAACTTTTGGACCATTCGATCAACGATTTTCAAAATAGCTTAATAAATAGTAAAAAAGTTCCAAAAAATGTAAAATTTGGTCTCCAAACACATTTCAATATGGAGATCATGTTGAGCGGTTCGGATTGGTTGTTTAGATTTTCAAAATAAGAATATGAGCGTGAAGTAAAAATGACATCTTACTTCGCAACTCACTAGAGCCCAACTCATATATATATATATATATATATATATATATAGAATTATGCTATTGTGCTTTGCAAAGTAAAGCCATCGTTTTACTTCGGCTTACTTTTTGGATTTTCAAAGTCCAAAACTTCGATCCGACCGTTCAAGTTGATCTACATATTGAAATGTGCTTGCAGACCAAATTTTACATTTTTTGGAATTTTTTTACTATTTATTAAGCCACTTTGAAAATTGCTGATCACATGGTCCAGAAAAAACAGTGCAACAAAATTCTGGACCATGTGATCAGCAATTTTCAAAGTGGCTTAATAAATAGTAAAAAAATTCCAAAAAATGTAAAATTTGGTCTGCAAGCACATTTCAATATGTAGATCAACTTGAACGGTCGGATCGACGTTTTGGACTTTGAAAATCCAAAAAGTAAGCCGAAGTAAAACGATGGCTTTACTTTGCAAAGCACAATAGTCCTACTCTATATATATATATATATATATATATAAATACATAAAGCTGTGGCTACCTGGTAAATAAATTTTCAGGATTTGTAATGCAAAATATAAATGAGCTTTGAACGGTTCAGCATGAAATGGCACAAACAACCCTTCTTGATCTTCTTCTTCTTTTATAACAAAAAATAAATAAATTAGATCACATCATTCAACTTTTAATTTTTTTCGAAAAATTATATATATATATATATATTCGAATTTCAAATCGGTGAGACATTGTTCTTAAATAAAAGACTAATTTTTAAAACAAACCCTTCTTTTAAGTTAAGTGCTTAACCATTTCTCCTTATCTTCTTTCAATTAAATTTAATTTAATCTGCCGCCCCTTTAAAATAAAGGAGAGTCAGTACGAAACATTTTTATTTCTATATCTTATAACAAAAATGATAGAGAATGTTTTATAACACAATGCCACCTACGGACAGCTCTTAGTCATAGTGACAAGGTTCGCGTATAATATCCGAATTATATCTGAATAATTCGTTTTTTTGGTGATACCGAACCGAATGCCGAATTATTCGGTTGACCGAACTTTGACCGAATTATACCCGAATAATTCGCGAATTTTACGAACTTTTTCCGAATTTTACGAATTATTTGCAAATTTTTCCCAAAAAAAAAATTTTTGGTTTTTTTTTTTTGCTTCCTTGTAAGACTGAGATTTCTAATCCGTATTATTCCGAATCATTCCCGAATTATACCCGAATTATTCCCGAATCACAAATTTTTGACATCGCCGAACCTTTTCCGAACAATTAAGTTGTGACTATGCTCTTAGTTAGAGGTGTCAATGGATACGGTAAGGGTCGGGTAGAAGTATTTCATACTCATACCCGTTACAAATTATATACCGTTATTGCTACGAATTATCTTATCTGTATTCTACCCTTATCCGTTATGGTTGCCGGATAATGAAACGTTAATGGGTAATTAAATAACGGATAATGTTATTATAATAAAAATATTATTTACTAAATAATACATTAAAACACATTTATTTCACAAATATATCTACGTGTGTTTTAAAGGTCTAAATTTTATTGAGATTTACTAAAATTTATTTACGTGTTTTAATAGTTAATTAAGTGTAACGTAACTATAAAAAATAGTTGGAAAATTAATATTCATTATTCATTAATATATATATATATATTTTTTATAATTACCCAATCGGGTAACGGATATGAAATAGGCTTTATCCGTACTCTTATCCGTTTAGATAACAAAAAAATATATTTACCCATATCCGTACCTAATAAGTTTACGAAAAAAAAATCTTACCTATACTTGTTTTATCGAATATGGTAGGGATCGGATAAACAGATAAAAGGGTGTCATTGGCACCCCTACTCTTAGTTAGGGTTGGCAACGAGCTAGCTCGGTCCGAGCTGGGCCCTAGCTCAGCTTGTTAATTCTGGACCGAGCTACAGCCGAGTGAGCTGGATCTAGGACATCCGAGCTAAAACCTTAGCTTAAAATTGTGACAAGCTAGCCCGAGCTAGCTGGCGAGCTGGGTCTGGCTGGATCTTGTTTTATGAAGAAAATAAATTCTACAAACTTTTTGGATCGAGCGGAACTGAACTGGACCGAGCTAGACAGTATAAAATGCACACAAATTCATAAAAATTCACAAATTGATGCTTACTCGAGCTGACAAGCAAGCTAAGTCCCAGCTTGAACTCGTTAAATTGGGACCAAACTAGTTACGAGATTGCTCGTTAACAACTCGGTCCAGTAACGAACGAGCTGTTAAATAGCAAATAATTAAATAGCAAATCAGGTGCGAGTCATGATCTAGCCGCGAGTCATGATCTTTTTTTTGCCACCCCTACTCTTAGTCAACTTTTTGGTTTGTGGTAAACAAATATAAAATCTACAACCAAATTATTGTGCCTCGATCGAATTGATTGTGCAACTGGCACTGACCTTCTAGCGATTTTATCAATGCATAATCTTTTTTTAAAAGGAAAATTGACAGATGCTGCCAAAGTTTTCAACCGATTTTATCACACACTAAAAAAATGTATAATGTTTTGCTCAGAAGTTAGATTGTTAAGCATTTAAGCATCATTTTTTTATTAATTTTATATTGACAAGTATAGGGGCACAACTAAAAAAATTGAGGGGTTGAAATGTAAAATACATATTATAAAATAACTGAATTTGAATTCAAGTTCACAATTACAAAATGGAGTTATAATTACTAAGCTACAAGTACATATTTAGTATTTTATAAAAAAAGTTGAACTATATAAAAAAAAATATTTCAATATATTTAATTAATTTTTTTTAATTATGGAAGTGACTAAACACCTCTGAAATTGTGCCAAATATATTATATTAGCTCATTCAACTCTAAAATGTGTCATGTGGAAGGTAACGATTGTAATATTAAAAATAATATAGTAAATATATAAATATTAGCATGTAAGGTTATCCTTATATATCCTTATATATCCTTATATATCCATATTTTGCATTTAAGTAGCAATGAGACTTGTAAAAAAATGAGAAATTTAAGAGCATTTTTATCCTGTCATGTCAACACATTAATTATTTTTTTAATTAATTTGAAAACATTTTCATCCTTACAATTCATTTTAATTTCAATTTCAAAACTGATGTGGTAATTCATAAGATTGTTAATTAAACAATTTTGCAAAATTCTTTAATTATTCTATACTATAATTGGTATTGCAATTGCAACATTTGCAATAGATTCTTGCAATTGGGACAAAGATTCTCTAAACAAATGATTAAAAAAAAACCTTTTCTTTGGCTATTTCGTTTATTCATTTAATTAATCCTACAAGGTTGGTCAGAAATGCGAATATTAGTTGTGCCATGAACTGTCATATTTTATTGTCATGGAGGAATTAATTCCAACCATACAATTATTAATACCTGTCACAAATTTATTTAGGTAAATCAAATAATGTTATTGTAATTACTAATTATAGCAGTAGAAGAAATAAGAGAAACTTCCACATGTTTTATCATTTTTTGACCACTTTATTTACATTAATTTTTTTTACTACTTAATTTTATATTAAATTAATTTAAAATTTTAAAAAATTTGTATGTAAAAACATTACTTGTGAATTAAATCGGTTTTAATAATTTAAATTTATTAGTCAATTTGATAGATATTGAAATTAAATTAATCTGAAGTACATTCTAGTTACATATGTTAGAGGTTAATTTAGACCACACAATATTACGATATCTCAGTTTAAATTTTAAATTAAAGTGTAACGTTTTGGTAAAAAAAATTGTGGAGAGGAGAATTTTGAGCTCAAGTCAAATTTGTGAGCTGTCTCTCTCGAAAGAGAAAGAGACGATATGTTAATATGTTATGTTATGTTATTGTCTTTTTTAATTGTCACTTTGGACTTGGAGGCATCATATAATTGATCCTCTAAGTATAAAAAATTATCAAGTCTTCTCTATCTTTTACTTCTTTTTTCATTTTCGTCGTTAGAAGTGATTCGTTTAGAACAAAAATTTAAATAGTATTTATTGCGTCATAGCCAGTGGTGAAGTCAAAAATTTTGTTAGAGGTAGGCGAACATATATAGAAGAATATATAGTTGCAAAAAAAATCAACATAACAAATTTCAACATATATACTTGTAGTCCTGTACCTGTATCCGATACGTATCATATTGCTGTATCGATACCTGTATCGTATCGCCCGATACCCGTATTGTGTTGAAATTACCGTATCACCGTATCCCATATCATATCTCAATTTAAATTTTAAATTAAAGTGTAACGCGTTGGTAAAAAAAATTGTGGAGAGGAGAATTTTGAGCTCAAGTCAAATTTGTGAGCTCTCTCTCGAAAGAGACGATATGTTAATATGTTATGTTATGTTATGTTATTGTCTTTTCCAATTGTCACTTTGGACTTGGAGGCATCATATAATTGATCCTCTTAAGTGTAAAAAATTATCAAGTCTTCCCTATATTTTACTCTCTGTTTTTTTTTTCATTTTCGTCGTTAGAAGTGATTCGTTTAGAACGAAAATTTAAATAGTATTTATCGCATCATAGCTAGTGGTGAAGTCAGAAATTTTGTTAGAGGTAGGCGAACATATATAGTTGCAAAAAAAAATCAACATAACAAATTTCAACATATATACTTGTAGTCCTGTACCTGTATCCGATACATATCATATTGCCGTATCGATACCTGTATCGTATCACCCGATACCCGTATTGTGTTGAAAATTACCGTATCACCGTATCCCATATCATATCTTAGTTTAAATTTTAAATTAAAGTGTAACGCGTTGATAAAAAAAATTGTGGAGGAGAATTTTGAGCTCAAGTCAAATTTGTGAGCTCTCTCTCGAAAGAGAAAGAGACGATATGTTAATATATTATGTTATGTTATATTATGTTATTGTCTTTTCCAATTGTCACCTTGGACTTGGAGGTATCATATAATTGATCCTCTAAGTGTAAAAAATTATCAAGTCTTCCCTATATTTTACTCTCTCTTTTTTTTCATTTCCGTCGTTAGAAGTGATTCGTTTAGAACAAAAATTTAAATAGCGTTTATCGCATCATAGCCAGTGGTGAAGTCATAAATTTTGTTAGAGGTAGGCGAACATATATAGAAGAAAATATAAAGTTGCAAAAAAAAAATCAACATAACAAATTTCAACATATATACTTGTAGTCCCGTACCTGTATCCGATACGTATCATATTGCCGTATCGATACCTGTATCGTATCGCTCGATGCCCGTATTGTGTTGAAAATTATCATATCACCGTATCTCATATCATCTCAAGTGCGCTGGTGTTTTCATGGGTAGGCAAATGCCTACTCCTGCAAACACACTACTTTGCCGCCGGTCAAAGCGGAATGACTAAAAAAATGATGCTATTGTCATATTGTGCCGCTATAGTGCACTATAGCGTGCTATAGCGGCGTTATAGCGCCATAGCTTTTATGGTCCGAAAACGCTATAGCAGTGCTATTTAAAACCTGGTTTAGAATAATAGTGTATGATACACGCTGCCAAAACAGATTTGACAAACTTGTATTATTCATGATGTGTCCGTTATAACGGAAATTATGCCACGAAGGCATGAAGTCGGCAACAGAAAACACAATAAAATTATGTAATGCCCAAGAATTAAGGAAATGCTCTAGCTATGACTTTTTTGTATATGAAGTTGTAAGATTGAAATTTATTATTTAGTGTTTGCACTAAAGATTAATTGAAGGATTTTAACTCTATAGTTTTATGCTTAAGAAACTAAGAAAAGAACTCTTATTTTTTAAAATTATCTAAACGATGTCTAATTTGTGTTTATATTTTTTTTAATTCTAGTTTAGGAATTGAGATTATATGAATTGGTTTCAATTTCTTTTTAAGTTATTTTCACGTCTAACGGACTTTATATATATATTTTTTTCAATAAACTCTACTATGGTGCATTCTTGGGAATTCATATTTTTTTTTAGTTTGAATATGGTTCATTCATTATATACTAATATGAATCTTAAAATAATACCATATATTACAGATTTAGGCTGAATTAGTCCGAATTCTAATAAGACAGTTCGGATTAAAACTCACGTAAGCTTGAAGTACTTCATTTTTCTTAGTTTGAATCTGATTCATTCATTATATACTAATATGAATCTTAAAAGAATACCATATATTACAGATTTAGGCTGAATTAGTCCGAATTCTAATAAGACAGTTCGGATTAAAACTCACGTAAGCTTGAAGTACTTCATTTTTTTTTAGTTTAAATGTGATTCATTCATTATATACTAATATGAATCTTAAAAGAATACCGTATATTACAGATTTAGGCTGAATTAGTCCGAATTCTAATAAGACAGTTCGGATTAAAACTCACGTAAGCTTGAAGTACTTCATTTTTTTTAGTTTGAATCTGATTCATTCATTATATACTAATATGAATCTTAAAATAATACCGTATATTACAGATTTAGGCTGAATTAGTCCGAATTCTAATATGATAGTTTGGATTAAAACTCACGTAAGCTTGAAGTACTTCATTTTTTTTAGTTTGAATCTGATTCATTCATTATATACTAATATGAATCTTAAAATAATACCGTATATTACAGATTTAGGCTGAATTAGTCCGAATTCTAATATGATAGTTTGGATTAAAACTCACGTAAGCTTGAAGTACTTCATTTTTTTTAGTTTGAATTTGATTCATTCATTATATACTAATATGAATCTCAAAAGAATACCGTATATTATAGATTTAGGCTGAATTAGTCTGAATTCTAAAAAGACAGTTCGGATTAAAACTCACGTAAGCTTGAAGTACTTCCTTTTTTTTTAGTTTGAATCTGATTCATTATATACTAATATGAATCTTAAAAGAATACCGTATATTACAGATTTAGGCTGAATTAGTTCGAATTCTAATAAGATAGTTCGGATTAAAATTCACGTAAGCTTGAAGAGTAGAGACATAGCCATCTAATTAAGATATTTCTGTATTATTTTTTTATGAAAATTTATGAAAACTAAAGTTAGGTACTTATGTTGAGCACATGGCTAGAGGCAATTAAATAACATCTACAAAATTAATGTAGGATTTGTACTGTGGATCGATCTAACGAAAATTTAAAGGGATATGAGAGCACAGCGTTGCAACGCTTCTGAAAATTTAAATGACAGTATAGCTGGTCGAGTTTATTTATTTATTTATTTTTAAAGAAAAGGATCAAATAATGAAGATAGCTGTCCAAGTAATAAGAAAAAGAAAAAGAAAATGAGAGAAACAACCATCATGACAAAATAATATAATAAAAATACCGACAAAATTAATGTTATTCCTAAATAATTCCTAACAATGATAACATTTTTATTCCTAAATTATTACTTAATTTTTTTTTCCACTTGTTGGTTCTGCTCAAGATCTTGTTATCATTTCTACAAGTTTATATTAGTTTTTCAGCTTTGCTTTTTAATAGCCGGCCCTCTTTTATCAGAAAATTAACAAGTTATATTTTTGAATAACTTTCAAAAATGAAATTCAATTGAAATCAATCTCATGTATATTGCTCCCATTTTTTCAATATAGCAATTTAAAACGAGTGTGTTTTTTTTTTTCCTAAAAGAATTGATAAAGTTTATTGGGTAAAATCAGAAACAGAGTTAAGACATTTGAACTATGAAAATCAATTCAACCTCATTTATTCTTCTAATTAGCTCGGCCTCTAGATACAACATTATTTTATTAAAAAAAAAACTGTAGCAGTTACCAATTTTTCATTTTAAGATTAATAGTTAATATATAGGACGCTAATAATTGTCCCCGCACTTCTGTCTCCGTACATAACTTCCATAACTAACCTGGGGAAACCGTCCCCGCACAATTTTCTTATATAATTCGTATCGTCCCCACACAATTTCTAAAGTATTAATACCTATGAACACAAGTATTTGTATCTATGCATGAAAATATTTATATCTATACATGAAAGTATTTTAATGTAAATAATTATCTCCCTAACCAAATCTCCCAAACTATCCCCGCACAATAAATACTTGTGGGGACCACTCAAACTAAATGGGAGGACCAGGGGGGCACACACATTTATAAAAATATCAATATTTCCATAACTATATAGGGGGACCGTAATGCTAAATATTTTTTTACATATGACGCTGGATGACGTGTGAAAGTATTAATATCAAGTATTGAAAGTATTTATATCTATGCCTGAAGTATTTATACATATATACATTGTACAAAGTTTAATCTTCAGGAGTTTGATTTTATTAAGTTATACATCAAAGTATTAATATATTATTTTGCAAGTATTAATATCTTACTTTGAAGTATTGATACCTATGCACTGAAATATTTATAACTATGATGTCAACTATTTTTGTTATAGAAAGGTTGATGCGGAGATACGGTGTCCCCACTAATTCATTAGAAGAAGGTTGACGCGGGACCATTAGGAAATTGGAAAAGGATAATAATCATATCAAGTTATGCATGCAAGTATTAATATCTTACTTTGCAAATATTAATCTGTTATTTTTCAAGTATTTATACCTATGAAAGTTGACACGAGAACAAGTGCAGGGATTGGAAGAGGACCATATAATTAGTGAGGACCATAGTACAACCTTTCTCTATTATAGATACGGGAACAGAGAGAAAACTAGAGTGGAGGATGAATATAATTATTCTAATATATATATATCGAATTACTCAGTAATTATGATATACCATTAGAGAATTTTTTATAGAATGAATTTCCTACATCTGGCTAAGATCATGATTTTTTTTTTTCTTCTAGTAAATTTGGGTACAAACCACCCAGCTGAGTTACTATTCATAAATAATTTCCATTCATATTTTAAATTTACAATCTCCCACACAAAGATATAAACATGTAGAATTTTTTTAAAAAGTTAATAGTTTTATATATCTATTAACAATTTTCTTAATAAATAAAGATATTTACAATGAATTAAATGACTCAAATTTCTAGATCTCAACTCTTTTATTCTCATGAATTAATTTAAACTACACTAATAATCTAATTCTACTTATCTACACTCTTAATCACTCTATTATCTCATTTCTCATTTTTTTTCTACAACCGGATCCGCTTTTCTCTGATAGCCGTTGCACTCCGACGACCGAATTTGCTCACCACCGCGCTCCGATCGAGATGGAGTAAAGACTCTATTGTTCGAGCTCCGATGATACTACACTCGGCTCTGGTCAGCTCGGCTCGGCTCGGCTCGACTCCCCTCTCCCTTATTCATTTAAACTACTCTAAACATCTAACTCTACTTATCTACACTCTTAATTACTCTATTATCTCATTTTCCATCACTTTCCACGACCAGATCTGCTTTTTGAATCGCCTGTTGAAGAAGAAAACATGTAGAATTCGTGTCATAAAGATGAAAGATCATTATCTTTTAGTATACCAAATCATAATTTATGTCATAATTGATGAATACATGCAGAGTTATAAAGTTGACTTTTACAATGATTTTGCATAGTCGAGGTGGCTTGAAATGCCTAGCGTGACATTTCATTATTCAAAGATAACGACTGAAACTAGTTCTAACTCTAAACTTTTCAAGAAGTACATTTTGTGGAATTCTTTTGTGAAGTTGTTTTTGTAAGCACTCCCTGTTATTTATCAATTTGCAATGTATTTTTGGGAAGCAGTCCCAAACTGATTGATCTCAAAATTTATCCTTAATTAAGTATGCAAATTTAGGGTTGTAAACGAGTCGGATACGGATCGGATAGTGGTCAAACCGTATTCTTATCCGTTATAATTTTTCAGATACGGATATGAATACGGATAGTCTCGGATACGGATACGGATATGGATCGGATATTAAACAGACACAGATACGAATCGGATATTAAATAGATACGAATACATATCAAATATCGGACGGATACGAATACGGATATAAATATATTTCGGACAATTAAAAATAAATTACTAATGTACATTCTAGTAACAATAACATTTAAAAATATTTTTTTATTTATAAATTAGATCTAACATTTTTCATAATAAGTTTGTTGGTTATAAAACATATATCATATTATCAAAATATTAGTCACAAATTATGTCATAGTGTTATATTGTTCATTAGAATATATATGTATGTGCAGTTTAATAAATCATTGGTATGTATGTACAATTTAATAAATCAATTTAAGAACATAAGTATATCTGTTGTGGTTTAGAGATGTAAACGGTCGGATACGGATAGTTATGGACAGTTAAATATCTTACCATATCATTATCCGTTATAATTTTTCGGATACGGATACACATATAAATAGTGTCGGATACAAATACAGATCGGATTCGGATCCGGACGAAATCGGATAATATCCAATCCGTTTACACCCCTATGCAAATGGATCTGTATCATTTGCATTAACTCAAAAAGGAATATTTTGAGTTAATGAATTTCAACCGTCTGATTTTAAACGGAGTCAATTCGGCTCGTGCCTATAACATAGGGACCCTTTAATTAGTGCAGATATAGTTTGCATGAATCTTAAAATAGATCGGATGGTCGAGATCCATTAACTCAAAAGATTCCCTTTTGAGTTAATGCAGATGATACAAATTCTATGCAAATTAACAAATCTATTGGACATATAGGGGTAAAGTACCTTAGACCTTTCTATTCGTAGAGGACAGAGACAAAACATAAGAAAAATGCTAGTGGGATTATTCTAATAAAAGGTGATAATGCGTACACTGTTTCAAATTTCTCCTTATATAACACCATAGCATTCCAAAGAAAAACAAGGCGACTTCTCTTCTCAACAAGCTCACTTATTAATCTTCCCTTTTGATATCTTCACCTGATAAATTCCATGGCGGAGAATGGCAATGGCAGTTTAAAGCAGGGGTTTAAGATACCAGAGATCAAGTACACCAAGCTCTTCATCAATGGTGACTTTGTTGATGCCACCTCAGGTACTTGATAAATTACAAATTGGTCCTTTTTTTTTACTCTTTTTTTTAAGTCATGATGCTTTTAAAAGGAAACCAAATTTCGTCCGATGTTCAGTCGTAGCCGTTCGATATGTATTAAGATTCATGCAATGATTTATATTAAAATCATCCGAGTGAATCTAAATGGAGCTTGTAAATTTTAACACGAATCGAACGGTTTACACTGGAAAAAAATTAAATATATATGTATGACTTGAAATATGTAACATATTTTTTAGTAAAAACAAAAATAGATATTATCTCTTATTTTTAAATATATAACATACTAATATTTTTAAATAGCTATTATCTCTTATTTTTAGTAAAATAAATATGTATGCAATATATGAGCTCATCCGTGACATTGTTTTCAACATTAATTGCCAATGAAAATGACACATTATCACAATTTTCAGGCGGCAATTTAGACCCAATTAGTCAACTAATGATCATTAATGCACCACGTCCTTTACTCTTTTAACTTATTAATTGGTAAGTGCTGTGCTGTGTGGATAATTTTCCTTTTTATTGCTTCTTTTTTAATTAAAGGATGAGGCATTTTCAAAGTCAACCAAGACAACAATTGCCATATATTAATTGTTGAGGTTGGCTAATATCAAAACGTTTGTTACGTAGCAGTGGTACAACTAATTAATGAATGAGGAGGGTTCAAATGCCCCATTACTTCATGCCCCAATCGTACCCCAACATCTTTATTTTCAATTTCAAAGTTCAAACTGACGATCCGAACCGCTCAACATGATATCCACGTTAAAATATGATTGAAGACCAAATTTTATATTTTTTGACATTTTTTTAAGATAGGTACAAAATCACTGTTTTTAGATGGTCCACAATTTCCTGAAAAACAGTGATTTTGTACCTATCTTAAAAAATAGTAAAAGAATTCCAAAAAATATAAAATTTGGTCTCTAAGCATATTTTAACATGTATATCATGTTAAGCGGTTCAGATTTTTTGTTTGAACTTTGAAATTGAAGATAAAGATGTTGGGGTACGATTGGGGCATTTGAGCCCTCCTCTTAATGAATTATGTCAAATTTAATACACAACATTTTAGTGGTAGAAACGAAAGTTAATTTTCTTTTTTATTTGGGCATTATTATATAATTGTTTATAAATATAAATTGCAAATTACTTAACACAAATTATAATTTTCCGAGAATCAAACTTAATTTAGCGACTAAAGTTATTGTTTTCTGAATAGAGAACATAATTAAAAAATTCAAATAAATAGATGGTATGAATATTTAAAGTTAAAAAGGCTTGTCTCATCCTTGTCTAAATATAATTAACCTTTGTAATGATAGTTTACTTATTTGGTACCTCAAGCAATTTTCTATTAATATATTCATAGCCTTACCTACAGCTTTTATTAATTACTATTAATATGCATAAATACAAGCAACATCATCTCACCGTCATTATTGTCAAATGTCAACGGTATTTCTATTGGACAGCGTGTAATTAGGTTTATTTGTTTATTCAATCTGTATCATATTTGATAAGACGGATATAGGTAAGAGTTTTTTTTTATTATATCAGATGTAAGTAAAGATATTTTTTTTTTCTGTTAATATAACGGGTAAGGATACGTGCAAAGACTATTTTGTATCTGTTACTATAAGATAATTATTAGAAATAAAATTATATCTATAGGTATATATTTATATGGAACTAATGTATCATATTATATAGTTTTATTCATGATCCGTATATATCTATTCAATGACATTATTTTATTCGTTTACCCGACCTGTACTATATTCAATAAGACATATATGAGTAAGCTTTTTTCAACTTATCGGGTACAGATAAGGGTACAAAAAAATTCGTTAATTTAACGGGTAAGGACATGAAAATGCTTCTACCCGATCCGTTTTGTACCTGTTGACACCCTTAAGTGTAGCCTAAAAAATATTAGTATGATTACATTTAATTATTTATGGGCAAAATTGACGAGTAAATTGCATGGAAATTGTTTTATAATTAATGCAACAGGGTTTAACATATTAAATTATCAATTATGGTTCCAAAATTGCACTGAATATTGCTAATACTTATGTGTAAAATATCATAGTCTCATCTATTAACATATAACATGATATATATTGCTCTAAGTTGAAGAGCTAATTGGATGATGACATAAAGTTTAGTTTGTATAAAAAAGATGATAGTGTTATCTACGTCATAATTATTTTTTTTTTTTAGTAAAGTTGAGAGTCAAGCCACCCAACTGTTTTTAATATCTCTCTTTTATCTGAATTTCAAACCTGCAGCCTTTTAATAAAAAAAAAAAAAAATTGGCAACCACACAAAATGTTACAAGAGGAAGAGAGACGTCAAAACTCTTTAATGATTTATTTTCGTTTTAGGAAGAATTAATTAAAGAAAAATAAAAATTGCGTTTGACTAAGGTATTAAAATAAGAGTCTACTAACAAGTTGAGCAAAGTTGACTAAGGTATTAAAATAAGAGTCTACTAACAAGTTGACTAAGGTATTAAAATAAGACTCTTATTAAGAAATTATTGAGCAAAGTTGCTAAATAAGAAATTCATCTACATCTCTAAAACTGGTTTAGCAACTGCCACATCAGATTAGAAACTCTAAGAGTTTTAGGGATGTAGATGCTCTAAGGTATTAAAATAAGAGTCTACTAACAAGTTGCTTGAAATTAATGCTAATATTGTACTCTATACAATATTTGTAAATTTTGTATAAATTGTTCTAATAAGTATTATACAAAATTAAGTGTAAATTTTGTATAACTTTTGTGTGTATTATATTAAAATATAAAAAAAAGGTACATCTAAATTATAGCTGTGTAGCTAAGCTAATGCCATCAAAAAATGAATTTTCTCTATAATTGCAGAATAGACTTCTTCCTTTTTCTTTTTATTCAATAGACTTCTTTTTCAAAAGTGACCTTACATAGAATTAAATTTGTATTTTTTTTTTTCAAAAGGATCTTAGCAGTGGCTGCTAAGCTGAAATAAATTTCTTAGTCTTTAGTGTGTAGCTAAAGAGACATCAAAATAAATTCCATAGTACTGTAAAATCTGACATCATTAGTTTCTGTATCAATAAAATCCAGATGCTTGACCTCCACATATTATTTGTCAAAAAAAAAAATTTTGATAGTAATACATGTCTGTAGCTAATTAAAGCCGCCTTGATTTGTCAATATCAAACAGTGAGTATCAATAGATCTACATGTATGTCAGATGTGCTAAATTATCCCTATGATTTTAATTTTTTTAATTATGTATATTAAAATTTAATTAAATTCTTTTTTTTTTAATCTTTTATATAGTCTAGTGGTAAGAGTTCTATTTGTTGTTTATAATATTATGATTTCAATTTCCATTAACCACAATATTTTTACCTTTTTCACATATTAGCATTTTATAAATTAACTCTTCTATTTAAATTTTCTAGTTCTACTCCTGAGTAGACTCAAACTATTACTAATAGGAAATGAAAATGATGTATTTCTTACTTTTTGTCGATTCTAATTCATTTCCAATTAATATAACAATTGATCCCTTAGTCCTAAGCTCAATACACAATAATAGGAGTAGAACTAGGGTGCTCCTAAGCTCACCAAGCCCTTCGTGAGCGCAACTCTAAAACCTATCGAATCGACTTCAAACGATATTTTCAAACCGTTAGATGTTCAATCTATATTAAATGTGCTTGGAGACCAAATTTTACATTTTTTGGAATTTTTTTACTATTTATTAAGATGGTTTGAAAATCGCTGTTTTTATTAAAATTCTGCACCATTGGAAAACAGCGATTTTCAAACCATCTTAATAAATAGTAAAAATTCCAAAAAATGTAAAATTTGGTCTCCAAGCACATTTTAATATAGATTGAACATCTAACGGTTTGAAAATATCGTTTGAAGTCGATTCGATAGGTTTTAGAGTCGCGCTCACGGAAGGGCTTGGTGAGCTTAGGAGCACCCTAGTTCTACTCCAATAATAGCATATATCAAGATTAGCGTTTTCAGACAAAAAATGTAGAAAAAGAGAGATACATAATCTTTGTACAAAAGTAAAATTGTGAAATAATTGCAGGGAAGGAATTTGAGACGAGAGATCCGAGAACAGGGGATGTAATAGCAAACATTGCAGAGGCGGACAAGGAGGATGTGGACGTGGCGGTCAAGGCTGCAAGAGAGGCGTTTGACCACGGCCCATGGCCCCGCATGTCAGGATATGTAAGAACTCTCAACCCCTCTCATTCTGGAAATGGGATCCGGTGCTCTTCAAATTCCTACTCTTCTCTTACTATTTTCTCTATCTCTCTCCTCTTTTCTCTCCTTCTTTTTGAAGAGAGATATAGAGAGTAAAATAATAGTAGGAGTTTGTTTTTCTATAAAGAAAAGCAGCAGAGTCGGACCCCTCATTCAGACCGTTCTATAGTTTATGCATGCATGCCCCTATGGTCTCTACACAATTAATTAATTTTAGCAAGGGAGAATTCATATTTTGGTCTTTAAACTTTCTCAAATAGTTAAGTTTTTGCATCCTTCATCTTGAACTCTTATTTGGACTAATTGATGCAAATAAAATATGATCAATTTGGTACAAATAAAAACTCGGGGACCAATTTAAAATTTTCTAAGAAAGTGATCAAAACCTGAATTTTTTTTTCTTTTTGAAATGTTTCCTAATTAAAAAAAAAGTTAAAGAAGGAAAAATATATATATATGGTTCAAGGCCCAATTCAAACTGTAACTCATTTCATTACGAATCTGGCCTTTATCATTGTAGGCTTGTAGCCCATTACCTCCAGCCATCAGCCTTTTTTATTTTCTCCTTTACTCCTTTCTCATTTTTTGCATGTAATTGTAAACATAATTTCTGCTTCACAGGCACAGTAGCAGTTGGTTGATTTCATCTCTCTCTCTCTCCCCCCCCACCTTTTTTTTTTTCATTCTATGTGCAATGAACTGTAAAATCTAAGATTGGTCATGGTTGTCACTTAATAGGAGAGGGGAAGAATCCTCTACAAATTTGCCGATCTCATCGAGCAAAACATTGAAGAACTTGCCGCACTGGACGGCATCGATGCAGGAAAGCTGTTTGAATTCGGCAAAGCAGTCGACATACCGGGTTCTGTCCGTATGTTGAGGTATTATGCCTCGCTAGCCGATAAAATTCACGGCGAAACACTAAAGATGACCGGAGAATACCAGGGGTACACTCTCAAGGAACCCATTGGTGTTGTAGGTGTTATTATCCCTTGGAATTTCCCCTCTATGATGTTCTTCTTAAAAGTGAGCCCCGCGCTTGCTGCTGGTTGCACCGTGGTCATTAAGCCGGCCGAGCAGACCCCGCTTTCGGCTCTGTTTTATGCCAGCCTGGCCAAGGAGGTAATTCTGGGTTTTATTTATTTTTTCCCTTTTTTATCCTCTTAGTATAAATTTAACAATGAGATTATGTAAATTAAACCAATAAATGATAATTTAGCATTTAGTGAAATGATTTAATAGATAGCCAGTAATAAAGAGAATTTAAATTTCTTGGTTTCATTTTACATCAGCTTTTTAAAATAATATTATACATACTGTTGCAATTCAGTTTTCTTAACTGTTCCAAAATGTAGGCTGGAATTCCAGATGGGGCGCTTAATGTTGTTCCTGGATTCGGGCCCACAGCCGGCGCCGCACTTTCCTCTCACATGGACGTAGACAATGTAATTTTACCAGACTGATATCATACACAACTTATTCTGCACACAAAAAAAAAAAGTTTCTGGAAAAATCAACATAACCCTCCCTTTCTCAATTTAAACACATATTCGATTATCTAATCCATCTAACATGTACAGATAAGTTTTACTGGTTCTGGCGAGACTGGCAGCGCAATTATGGAAGCGGCAGCTAAGAGCAACCTAAAGACAGTCTCACTAGAATTAGGAGGTAAATCACCGCTGATTATCTTTGATGATGCTAATTTGGATATGGCCGCTGGGCTTGCAAGTGCGGCCGTTTTCTTCAACAAGGTATTACTCTATGCAAATATTATTTTATACATAAATTTCTTTTAATGAAATAAAGAAGGCAACCCTTTACTGCTCAGAGTTGATGTGTAATTAATGATAAATACAGGGAGAGATTTGTGTGGCAGGATCCCGAGTGTATGTTCAAGAGGGAATTTATGATGAGTTTGTGAAGAAACTAATTACGGTGGCCGAGAATTGGGTTGTCGGTGATCCTTTTGATCCTAAAGTGAACATGGGTCCTCAGGTAATTATAAATAATTACAGTTCTTTCTCAAATCTGTAAATCTAATGTTACTGCATGTCTGCACCAGTAACTTCCAAACTGAATTTCAAAAAAGAACTGCTGCACTGTTCTATTCTGGTTTGAACCTCCAACAGCACAAATGTTGGTGAACAAGCAAAGAAGAAAATGCTCAGCTACAAAGTAGAATCATTTTCATGAGATAACCCTTTCTAAACAATGTATTTTTGTGCTAATTTTTGTCTATTCACTTATTTAGATTGATAAGGTGCAATTTGAAAGAGTGCTCAAGTACATAGAATATGGGAAAAGAGATGGGGCCACTTTACTGACAGGAGGCAAGCCTTGTAGTGATAATAATGGCTACTACGTTGAACCCACAATCTTTGCTGATGTCAAGGTATCTTACAATAATCTATCCTGCAATGTGTAATATTGAAATTTTATACTCTGTAATTCCTACTAATATTTTTTTTTTCATCTTTTTTAGGAGGATATGAAAATTGCACAAGATGAGATTTTTGGCCCAGTTATGTCCCTCATGAAATTCAAGTGCGTCCCGAGACCTTCTATGATTCTATTTACAATCAACACCATATAAAATTTAAATTTTACACTTTACGCTCTATAATATTTGCAAAATCTCAATTTCAGGACAATAGAGGAGGCTATTGAAAGAGCCAACTGTACAAAGTATGGTCTAGCAGCTGGTATCCTGACCAACGACATTAACACAGTGAACCGTGTCTCCAGATCGGTACGTGCCGGTACCATTTGGGTCAACTGTTACTTTGCTTTTGATGCTGACGCACCTTTCGGTGGATACAAGATGAGCGGTTTCGGAAGGGATCAAGGAATGGACGCAATGCAGAAATACCTACAAGTGAAATCTGTTATTACACCTCTTTATAATTCTCCTTGGCTGTGATCAATTTCACATGCTTATATAAATGCTTGATTGCAGTTTGAATCCATGAAATATGGTTTGAATTCTGTTAATACATCCTTCTATCAGTGAATGAAGGCAAGTGAAGTCTGTTATTATATTTATACCAGTCTACCATCCTCCTTTGCTGCACATAATATTGTTATCATTCTGTTAGTGGATTGTAAATTAGATGAGAGGAGCATATTATTATCTTGATTTAAGAATTAAATGGATGTGAATTGATTTATGTACTTTAATGAACTTAACTCGGACTGTTGTATCATTCTTGTGAAATTTATTTGACAGCATGGTTTTAGCATTTGTGCATATACTGTAAGAACATGTATCTAAAAATATCAGATTGTGATCAAGAATTAAAATTTAATGAAATAATCAGAACAAGAGAAGCTGATGGAGTTATCCTTCAATATCAAACATAATAATAATATAGAAAATAATTTTGTTCTGTTTGTTTTGATAGTATATTTTTTTCTATTATTTTCATAGACTAATTAAATGACAAGATATATAATGAGTCTTTGTATATATGTAGGCTACAATGAATTGATATGGTACTTAATTATAATCATAATAGGATAATAAAATTGGGGTATTATGTCTTAACTAGGCCAAAAGAAATGAGCTATGTATTTGAGTAGGTCAAATAAATAATTGAATATTTAAAATGATAAGTTAATTTTTTTTTTTGACAAAAGTGGGAGTTATCCACCGGTTTCATTATGAAACTTAAAGGTTGATACAAAAGCAGTGGTTTATATAGCCACTCTAAAATACCTAAACAAAGGTGAAAAAACTTACTAGATGTTATTGTTGGATCATAATTCAACGTTGAGCATATATATAATATATTATGAATTGTATATTGTCATATATGATTGTGACAATTAAGTAATCTAATATGGGATTAAGATATTAGACAATGTATGTATTCAATAGGACATGATCCATAAATGTGTAGAACAATTTAGACCAAGATCAAATCATTGACGGACTGATTCTGAGATTTGCAATTCAGAAAACTGCCTTTCCAGAGGTTTGTGCAGGCCACATAGATATCGATGCAGCCGCATCAGAATTTGGTGCAACTGCACGGTTTTTGATGCGGATGCACAAAATAACTTTTTCCTAAGGATTGGTCGCTAAGGCACAAGATAACATAGAAAAACACAGAAACTGAAAAGACGTTTTTCTCTTTAGAAAAATACAGCTCTGTGTGTCTTATCTTCTTCTTCCACCATCAAAGAATAGAGAAGATAAATCTATTAGAAAATTTGGAGATGATTTTTCAAGAGCCATATCTTGCTCTCTTGGAAGACTTGATCCACGACTATACGATAAAAAGGCGAGAAGGGCTTCTTGCCATTAAAGACTTGTCTCGTGCTCACGGAGACGGCTGTTGCTATACCAAGGCTTTGGATATTCCATGACAAACGGCATGGAATTAGGTATTATGTTCCGCACTTTTGATTTATGTTTTGGATCTCTTTGGCATATGATGGTCCTTAGGTTAAAGTGGGGAACTGTTTCTTCTTTCTCAGGGTGTAAGTGTTTGACCTCTAGATGAGATGTAATTATTTGATCTCTAAATAAGACGTAATTGTTTAGCCTTTATGATTCCCCAACAGGTATAATCCCATCTAGAAGGCACCTAATAACTGCATAAAAAGTTTTGCAAGGGAATAAGCAGGATTAATTATACAAAACATACAAAACACAAGAAAATCATCTAAAAGATTGCACCCAGAACAACCACACTAGTAGAAGAAGAACTAGTGTTGATTCAACAAGAATGAGACCAGCAACAACATCTAGATCAGCAGTGCGGGTAAATGTTTCAATAACCCACTTTTTCAAACATAGGCGAGGTTTACGTCAAGGGGACCCCCTTTCTCCAATGCTTTTTATTCTAGTAGCAGATTCTCTGGGATATTTCATCAAAAACTCTCTAATGCTCATGCACAGCCCTAGGCACATAACCCCACAACCCATACAATTCGTATATGACACCATCATTGTAGCAGAAGCGCACCCCAAAACTCTTAAAGTGATCGCGGAAGTCCTATCTATCTATGAAAAGCTTACCAGTCTCAAGGTGAATAAAGCGAAAAGTTGGTTTGTTCCAATATCCATCCCCTCTAATCTAATACCGGTGATTCAAAATATCCTGGGATGCCCGCAATCGGAATTACCAATGCGCTATTTGGGCTTGCCATTATCGGTAAGGAAGCCCCGGAAGGAAGATTTTCATGTTCTTATTATAGAGGTACAACGGAGATTGGCAGGGTGGAAATTGAATTTTCTATCCTTTGCAAGAAGAGTGACCCTGGTGAAGTCGGTTCTTACGGCTATGCCATTGCACTATATGCAGGCTATCAAAATCCCCAAAAGCATAATAAAGCATATTGACAAGTTGCGAAGGAGTTTTCTTTGGAAAGGGAACGAGACATGCAAAGGAATTAATTGCTTAGTTAACTGAGAGACGGTCTGTCTGATGAAAAGGAATGGGGGAATGGGCGTGATTGATTTAGAAACTCAAAATGCGGCTTTGATGATTAAATGGCTATGGAAAATACAAAGTGATAGGCAAGAGATGTGGGTTGCAACTCTTCAACAACTACACGGCATTGACAATGTCATGCAGGTAGGCATCGACAACTCGCAGTCCTATTTCCTAAGATCATTGGCACCACTGCTACCTTTCTATGCCATTTCTGTGGTCGAGCATAGTGGTACAAGTGTCTGGAAATGGACATCATCGGGTTCATTCACAACTTCCTCAACGTACCAAGTGATGCACAACCCGGGAGTCATCAGTGCCTTCCACGCGAAACTCTGGAAACTAAAGGTTCCCGCTAAGGTGAGGACTTTTGTGTGGCTGCTCCTCCAAGAGAGCATTTTGACACAACATGTGCTAATAGCAAGAGGGTGTGTTGTGACTGCGGGATGCGGCTTGTGTGGGAATTCGGATATAGAGACAAGTATGCACCTACTATGGACTTGTCAGTTTGCAAAGCGTTTTTGGAGAGGACTACTGAGGCACTTCAACTTGCCAATCCCGAATGCAAATATTACGGACCTGCAAGATACATGGTGGAGACATAGATTCAGAGTAAATAGCCAAGAACGCCCGCTTTGGGATACAGCATGGGCGTCAGGCATGTGGGCATTGTGGCGAGAAAGGAACAGGAGATTCTTCTCGCACAACAACAAAACGGAGGAAATTTTAATTAATGATACGGCATTGGAAATTCAATTATGGCACCAAGCATGTTGAGTACCACGTGGGTAGAGCGACGAGAATGCAAAGCGGGAATCATGCAAGCATCTACTGTGCGTTGCTTGATGTGTTATTTAATCTATGAATTTTGATGTAATTAACTTGAGTAAATCCAGACTTTCTGGCTTGTAAATATTTTTCTTATTAATACAAAACGTTGGCAGGCTTTCAGCCTCCAACCTTCAAAAAAAAAAGATCTGATCCCTCCTCCTCTGACTCTAACGAGGAACTTTTCCTTTCCTGAGTATCAAGTATCAGTGTCTGACAAGATGATTAAAGGGTCTACCTCCATGGGCAAAATTTAAAGTTAACTGAGAGTAAGAGTTGTCAAGCTTGGCCTTACACCAGTAAGATGTTAAAGCTATTATAACCGCAGCTACAAAACTAATAGCATAGAAGGAAAAATTGGAATCGGAATCGGGATCGGTCCCGTCCAATTCCAATCTGGATCTGAAAAATCGGTCGGAATCGGCTGAATCAGATCGGAAAATCGAACTTTTTTGCCATAATAGATTGGTACAAATTAGTGAATTACAATTGTTATATATAAAAGAGTTGTGTTATATAACAACAAAGGTTGGATGGTGTGGTAGTAAATAGTTTTACTCCTCAGCCAAAGGGCATGGGTTCGATCCACGCCAGCTCAAAAAAAATTTATGTTTGTTTATATTCGTGTTTCGGCCAAAATTTAACTGGAATAGTTCCGGAACAGTCCAAAATCGGACCGAAATGGCCCGGAATCTGGCTGGAACAGCCGAAAGCCGAAATCTGTACTATTTGCGTAAATCGGCCTGAAATCGGACGGGCACCATCCGATCCCGCTCCGGAACGACCGATTTTGCCTTCTATGACTAATAGTAACCCTAACAAGTTCAACAAGTAATGAATCTTTATAAAGGAATCCAATAATAAAAAATCCACAGTTCAGAAACTGAAGTACAATTATAATAAAAGTTGTTATGTTGTTATGTCCAAGACCAAATAGAAAAAAATGAAAGGACATGTAGCAAATAGATGATCCACTGTCTCTAGATCCCCACAAAAAGGACAGTTGAGATCACACTGCCAACCCCTCTTAGCCAAAAATTACACTTAGTAAGAATTTTATTTTGTTTAAGTAACCATACAAAATTCTTAATCTTAAGAGGTATTCTAGCATGCCAAAGAATACTATAAAATTTATTTGGAATACCCCTAATGAATAAATAACCAGATATATAGTGAGTGAACAGTGAAAATTCATGAAGAAGTCCATCTCCATAGAATTTTATCAGAGGAATCTGATGCTGTGATAACAGAATTAGAATCCAAGGAACTATGATAAGTTAATTATAAAATAGTAAATTATTATAATTATTACTTAGAACTATTTTTATGATACTTTTTATTAAATTTTTAGTTTTACTATTTTATTATAATCTGCTTTTTTTAGAACGGTACAACCGAATTAATTGCCGAATTTAAAAGTGATATAATGAGAAAACAACCTCCAAAAATCCTTCTTTTGTTATATATCAGCCCCAAATTAATCAATCTCTCTTTTCTCATTCATGGAAACGATAATGGAGAAGAAAACCCAGCTTCGCAAGTCCATCAAGCTGTACCTGTCTAAGAAGCTAAAGAAGGTAGCCGTTGTAACCCTAAAGAGCTCCATCAACCCAAGCAAGCTGAGGTCAGCATGTAAGTACCCCAAAACGCCATCCTTTGACAAGCAGGACCCAGATTCTAACCACCACACAATCAACCAAGCAGCTATGCTCTCTGAGAACTTTCAATCCCTCTCCATCAATGACAACCACACTTCTCTGACTAGTATAGTTACAAAACGAACAAAGATGCATGGAAATTTCTTAGGCAATATAGCGTCAACTTCATCAACGACATCGCCATCGACGGCCGCTTACACCAGCGTGAGGGAGGTGGGTGTGGAGATAAGGACCTTATCCATGGACCCCTACGAGGATTTCAGGAGTTCGATAAAGAAGATAGTGGAGGCACACCATACAGATGCATCTCAGCCGTTGGATTGGGATTTCATGTGGGGATTGGTGTCATGTTATCAGCAACTGAATGACAAGAGCTTGCACAAGCATGTTCTTAGAGCATCTACTGAGGTAGCTAGCAGATTTCGCCCGAGCCGGAGAACTGTACCAGTGAGTATGAGGAGACAAAAGGCGGTAGTAGATAGAGAGGAGCTGCTGGATTCACCTTGCAGCTATTCCCCAGCAGATTTTCCAGAAGATTTTGACAATGAACAAATTAAATGAACTGGTTGGTTTTTTAGATATTTACCATATATTGAGCGAAGGCAGGGTGTTTACTTATATTTTCATTTCTTTCATATGTGGTTTAAATCTAGAGCTATGAATGAGCACACTATATCTTGTATTTTCTTTTATCAGTTACTTCATAACATTTTTTTGTTGTCATTTCATGACCCCAATTATGTAACTGGAGATCGAAAAACAGAACCAGAATAATTTGAGCGCCTATACCTCAAATTTGCCTATACTTCCAATTTTTCATGCAAACTAGAATAATGCTTATATCGTTAATTGGTTCAGGACTAATTTTTATAAACATATCACCTTACATGTTATGATATAAATTATAGAGAAAAAGAGGAGAAAAAAAAGAGAGATCTAGAGTGAGAAAGGTGTAGGGTTTGGTGTGGCAAGAGGTCTGACATGTTGATCCTACATGTAAGCTCTACAATTTAAGATATAAATATATATACATTTCAATTATATATAAGTTACACCCTTATTTAATTTGTCTTTTATTATCAGACTATAATTTTGAAAAAATTTCGCAGTTTCACTTGAGTTCATTATGTTTGCATCTATATATATATTTAGAACAATTTCATGTGTATCTGATTTGATTATTTAAAATTTTCAGATATAGGATCTTAATATAGTCATTTTAATTTAACTTTCAGATAAGGGTTAAATCATGAGGCGTATGTAAATTTGGTGAATATTATATTCCTAAATTTTAACTTCTGTACTATATAAAATTACTTGAAGCCTTATTAATTATAATAAAAAATACAAGTTCTATTTTTAAAAGATGATGTATAATCCTTCACTTGTACCTAAAAAAATATCAACAATATATCTTACAAAAAGTCAGAAAAAGCCAATGGACAATTGTTATTTTAGGAACTCTAATTTTATAATCTTTTCCACAATAATGATCAGGTTTAGGTCTAAGTTTAAAATTTCATAATCTACAACATTAAATCTCAAAAAGTAAAATAAAAACAGACATTTTGTTCATTGCTCTTTACCCAATTTCTGTATATAAAATTATAGTTAGTATAATTCACATCATTCTACTACTAGTTCTTAGGTTTCCTAACTCAAGTGTCTACATCCAGTAGTAGAATTCTTTTTTTTTTTTTTTTGAGTAAAGGTTAGAGGTCAAGCTACCCAATTATTTAATAATCCACAAAAGATAGTCCCTTCCGGATTTCAAACTTACGATCTCTCACACAGAGAGCATTGCTTTTGCCACTACACCAAACGCTGGTTCTTCTAACAGTAGAATTATGTGTACACTAGAATTTTCTATCATTTAATATGAGATTATCACTTTGCATGCAAAAGTTAAAGAATGTATAAAAAAAAAGGAAATTAACATCTTTCTATAAATATTAGTACAATATATTGTTTAAATAAATGACAACTTTAAATATAAAATTACTTATTTTTTATGCAAGTTGAATTTCAGTATGAGGATATCATATTATAGGAAGAGAATATAGCAGCAACTAAAAATATAATAATTTTTTTTTTAGTAAAGGTTGGAGCTCAAGTCACTCAACTATTTAATATCTACAAAGAATTGTTCCTTTTGGGTTTCAAATCTGCAACCTCCTACACGGAGAGCATTGTCTTTACCACTAGACCAAAGGTTGGTTCTCTAAAAATATAATAATAAACTAAAAATTATAACCACAAATAAACTATATTAATCAACTTCTTCAAATTGTAAAATTAAAAAAAAAAAAACCTAAAAATGGCATTCTGTGTGCCCAACTACAACTACCACAAAATTGTCATGCTTTCTATCATCCAATTACACCATTTTATATTAACACATCTTGACACCATATTTTTATAATTTATTTTAACGATTTCAAAGTCCAAAATAGTCGATCCGAACCGTTCAACATGATTTCCATATTAAAATGTGCTTGGAGACCAAATTTTACATTTTTTGGAATTTGTTTAGTATGTATTTAGAATTTTTGAAAATCGTTGTTTTTCAATGGTTCAGAATTGTCTGAAAACAATAATTTTTTACACATCTTAATAAATACTAAAAAATTCAAAAAATGTAAAATTTGGTCACATTTTAATATGGATATCAAGTTGAACAGTTCGGATCGACTGTTTGGACTTTGAAATCGCTAAAATGACTTATAAACATATGGTGTAAAAATGTGGTGTAATTGAATCCCTCCTCTTTTACTATATATAGAGTGAGGCTATGGTACTATGCATAGCACGGATGGGTCCGTGCTACCGCTCCAAATTTGAGTTTTCAAAATCCTAACGGTCCATCCAAACCATTCAACATGATTATAAAATGAATATGTACTTGCAAACCAAATTTTACATTTTTTCGAATTTTTTTTACTATTTTTTTAGATAGGTAGAAAATCACTGTTTTTGGATGGTCCAGAATTTTCAGATCAAGTGATTTTCTACCTATCTAAAAAAATAGTAAAAAAATTCAAAAAAATGTAAAATTTGATTTGCAAGTACATATTCATTTTATAATCATGTTGAACGGTTTGGATGGACCGTTAGGATTTTGAAAACTCAAATCTGAAGCCGTAGCACGGACCCAACCGTGCTATGCATAGTACCATAGCCTCACTCCTATATATATATATAGCATATATAGATTTACACATAACACATGTCAATGTTTATATACGCATTGCGTGTATAAAATACTGGCCATAAACGACTGACTGCATGTTGATACTCTATTAATTGTTTAGACATCTGTTTCAAAAGACAATTATTTATAATATATTTAACTGTATAATATGCAATTAGTTTTCAACTGTATAAAGCCTTAATTAATGCGGTAAAAAGGGAGAAAATTCTATTTATAATATATATATGATTTTTTTGTATGTATATAAAAAAGTGAACAATATATTATAAGAGGAGTATGTGACTGCTATTTTGAGAAATAAGAAATTTATGAATGTTTTTGCGCCAGCTGGCCACCCTTAATTATCTTCCTCTTTATTAAACCATCAAATTAACTTGCTTTCTTTTTAGCCAAGAAGAAGAAGAAATGGGGAGAAAGAAGATAAAATTTTCCAAGTCCATGAAGCTATACTTGTTGAAGCAGCTAAAGAAGGTGCCTGGACTAAACCTAAACAGCTTGATCCACCCCAGGTCATTGACATGCAATTACCCAAAAACCCAATCCATTGACAAGCGGAACTCGAACGTCAACTTCATAACTAACCATGAGTCAGATCTCACCGACTTCAACCGCTATATGTTGGAGTACTTCCCTTCCGTGGGAATCAGTGACGACGAGTCTTCTTTGATCGACACATCGACAAAACAGTCCCCACAATTAAATACTGGTAATGAAGAATTCTCATCCTCCACATCAAACTCATTGGTGGTACCATCATCACCAACTGGTGATATTAGAGAGGGGGAGGCAGGGGTGCTGGTGATGACCAACGAGTCTTCTTCAATCGACACATCGACAAAACAGTCCCCAGCAAATACTGGTAATGAAGAATTCTCATCCTCCACATCAAACTCATTGGTGGTACCATCATCACCAACTGGTGATATTAGAGAGAGGGAGGCAGGGGTGCTGGTGATGACCAACGAGTCTTCTTCAATCGACACATCAACAAAACAGTCCCCAACATTAAATACTGGTAATGAAGAATTCTCATCCTCCACATCAAACTCATTGGTGGTACCATCATCACCAACTGGTGATATTAGAGAGGGGGAGGCAGGGGTGATGGTGATGACCAACGAGTCTTCTTCAATCGACACATCGACAAAACAGTCCCCAGCAAATACTGGTAATGAAGAATTCTCATCCTCCACATCAAACTCATTGGTGGTACCATCATCACCAACTGGTGATATTAGAGAGGGGGAGGCAGGGGTGGTGGTGGTCACCTTCTCAATCGATCCTTACAATGATTTCAAAAGGTCGATGAAGACAATGCTAAAAGCTGACAATGCTGGCAAATCTCAGCCATCGAATCAGGATAACTTGAATGAGTTGCTGCTTTGTTATCTGGAGCAGAATAATAAGAGCATGCATAAGCATCTCCTTAGAGCATTTAATGACATCACTAACGAAATTAGCGAGCATAGTCACAGTCACAGTCACAGATACGAGCAAGAGAACTTGAACGGCAAGGAGGCAGCAAAAGGCAGAGAAAGAGGACATGCCTGATGCATCAGGCAACTGACAGCAAATTTTTTACAAGATTGTGGCATTGAACAAGATGTACGTTCAGTATTGTTTCAGAAGTGTTTATTATATATTATTATTTTGATATGTTGGGAACCTATGAATTAGCACATTATAATCCAGGCAATGTTTTTTTTTTTTTAATGTACTTTCAACCTATGAAGATTGGCTTATGTTTTATCTTGGTATTATCATTACTTAGCTTGCACAAGTATACCCAAATTACAGGTGAAAAAGAAAAGATTTTGGCAGAAATTATAAAATGGAACAAAGGGCTCTTCAATTATTAGGTAAGATTAAAAAAAGAGAAAATCCATAATTTACAAATGAACAACTCAGCTTAATCCATAATTGGGTAGGAATGTAGGATTGATAAATATGGCTTTACAAAATCCATAATTAGGAATCCATTTAAAACATGGATTCAATGGCAGTAAATTTTCCACCTAAAATTCGCTTGCCAATAGCATCATGCCACGCATCACCTATAAGGCTATAATTATGAAAAATAGGGACGTTATCTGAAAGAATATATAATATAGAAGACAAAAAAATAGAGCTGAAAGAATATAGAAAACTCGAATGCTAGATAATGTGAAGCACTCGAGAACCAGCTTTTGATTTAGTAGCAAAGACAATGCTTTCTGTGTGAGAGGTTGCAGGTTCAAAACTCGAAAGAGGCAATCTTTTTATGGATATTTAATGGTTAAATGGGTTGATCTCCAACTTTTACTAAAAAAAAATAATGTAAAGCACTCAGTTTGCTATCAAGTCCCAGTTAATACAAGACCATGTAAGCAAATTTCAAAACGACCTCATATTTTCATTAATATATGATACATATTATGATATTTATATTTCACAAAATAACAAATTAAAACTATACGATTGATATTTGTTAAAAATAGTTCGCACTTGATGAAGTAGATATTATCATATATAAAACATAGAGAGGTTATGGTACTTTGCATAGCGCAGATTGGTCCGTATTACGGATTAATATTTTTGTTTTCAAAATCCTAACTATCAATCCGAGCCGTTCAATATGGTCTCCGTATGAATATGTACTTGTAGATTAATTTTCACAGTTTTTAGAATTTTTTTACTATTTTTTTAGATGGATAGAAAATCATTGTTTTTGAATAGTTCAGAATATTCAGATCAAGTTATTTCCTAACAACAATAACAACCGAGTCTTTAGTCCCAAACAAGTTAGGATAGACTAGATATGACACCCAATCATAATTATAAATCAAGGTAGATAGTAATAAAAATAGTAGTAGTAGTAATACTAATAGTGATAATGGTATTAATAATAATAGTAATAATACTAATATTAATACTAACTATATTATGCCTAAACTATAGATCGTAGGGGTCAAAGTTTTAAGCTCTACGTCATTGACTCCGAATCACTAGTCCTATGACCTAAGGCCTATAATACTATCCCTAAACAATATTTCCTAAGTCATGATTCTGGTACGTGGATCGCTAACTTTCACGTGCTCCTGTCCGAAACCAACTCCTTGGATGCATTCCATTCCTTCAAGTCCTTTTTCATTACTTCGTCCCATATCAAACGTGGCCGACCTCTGCCTCTCTTGTGTTTTCGATACGACTTATAATTCTATTATGCACCGGTGCCTTGGGAGGCCTCTGTTGGAGATGCTCAAGCGGTGTTGGACTAGCTTCTCTTCAATCGGTGCTACCCAAGTCTGTCACGTACATCATCATTTCTAATTTGGTCCCATCTTGTATGACCTCAACTCCACTGCAACATACACATCTATGCTACACTTATCTTCTAAACGTGTTGTTTTTTAATATCCCAACATTTTGCACCATACAACATCGCAAGCCTAATCGCCGTCATGTAGAAATTGCCTCTTATTTTTTACCCATCTAAAAAAATATTAAACAAATTCTAAAAAATGTGAAATTTAGTTTAAAAATATATATTCATATGGAGACCATGTTGAACAGTTCGGATTGACCGTTAGGACTTTCAAAATGAAAATTCGAGTTCATAGTGCAAGACAATATGCGTTGTGCATAGTATCATAGCCTCACTAAAACAATATGCGTTGTCTTTTAATTATACAGAAAATCAAATTTGCACGCAATTTATAATTATCATAACAAATGTGTACAAGTATTGCACTTAACACCACATGTACAAAATTCATACTATATAGCATAAGCGTGAACCATATAAAAAAATTGTTGTGCATAGTTCACATTTTATTTTATTTTATTTGCATTAATTAATATACAATTCATATGTTATTCACACTAATTACGAAATAGTTTGCACTTTGCTCATATTTATTAATGTATCGTTGCACTTTATTTGTAATTATTAATATATACTTTAAATATTAATTGCCTCTTATTAATACAAATTTAAACCAAAATGCGAATTTTTTTTTGTTTTTCTCGCAGCATGCCTTAACCTTAACACAACCAACCCCTCATCTGCTTTACTGGTAACCGCTCTTGCTTTGCACAGGGCATAAAATGCATTCATTGATAGCCTTGCTGGAAAATAAAATGAACCAAGACAAGACCAGAGAAATGACGGAATAAAAGATACTACATATAGAATTCGTATCCTCTAAGTACTACAGAGAGACTGTTCTGTGGAGTGATTGGATTCGGACCGTTCTTTTTAACTTTGCACGAATCTCAAAGCACAAATAATACTGCCCCCTCCCATCTCCCGAATAGGCACCGGCTGAGAGTAAATCTGGGAGGATACTGATCCCTACATATATGGGTCCAAGCTTGATTGGCATGTGAGCAATTGCAAGTACAAAATGGAATTGCTATTGTTATGAATAAATTTCGCTGTTGTCTTTAGCATAAGATCCTCACTTGACCTTGCTGATCTGCATTTAACAGAGAGGAAATTGTTTTTCTGTCCTTAATTAATATTACAAGATAATTAGTAAATAAAAAAATTAGAAGGGAAGAGGTTATCATACGTTTAATCTTGGGATCCATGAATCCGAAGAAGCTCCTCGTACTTTTCATGATATTTTATAGGAACAAAATCCTTGAACCTTTTCAAAGTACCACAAAATATGAGAGAGAAAATTGGTGATAGTTAGACAAGAAAAATATGATAATTTAACATGAAAATCTTACATCTTAAGAAGTGATAACCTCCCTGGAAATGAGAACAATTTTGCAATTGATTCAAGTACAGGTGTTATAGACAAAGTTTTCGATTTGAGTGCCTTCATAAATCCCACAAACTCATTGTATTCCGCTTTACTCAGCTTCTCTCTGACCTATAAAATAAAATAAAATAAATTAAAGGTATTGTTTCTGTTAGAAACCCGTCATTTCCCAAATAATTCCTCTTGGCCTGTTGATGCTTCTACAAGCCTGTACATATGATCATTTCGGGCACCGACTGGTACAAGAAAAAGAACTTACCTGAGCCAAGAAAGCAGAGCCTCTACTCTCCACCTCGCCCCCACATGTGCTACTTGAAGTATTCCCCACAATAACCTCTTTCTTTTCAGATTTTTGCCCACATAATGAAAAAGGCAATACCCTTCTATTCTCCCCCTCCAAATGAGCATTACCAGTTTCCAAAACTTTCGGCTTTTTTAAAGCGACTAGTGAGTTTACTGGTTCTTCACTAGTCAAGTCAACCACCTCTTCACAGTGAGAGTCAAGGTCTCTTTTAAAATATTTAAACTGCTGCGGAAGTTTATGAAATTTTTCTGGAAGGGTTGCCCGATTCGCTGGAAGAATAGAGCCCAGTGGGGTAAAGTTGTCAATTTTGGTCCTACTTGTACTTGCTTGTATCAGTAACCGAGGTTTTCCAGAACAACTTTGAGCAGCTGAGGAAACCTAGGAAAGAAACATTTTTCATTACTTCTGAGTTTTGACATAGAATAATATATATGGGAAACATGAATATTAAATGGTGAGAATGTACCAAACTGGTGGGAGATTGTGATGATGGAACTGTGATCTCGGGAACCCTGTCTTTATCTACTTGAGAAATATTAGAAAGTTTAGTTTGGATAAGTTTTTTCAATGACTCAATGGCTGATAACATGTAATTATATAAATCAAAAGCAACAAATCTATAAGTATCTATAAGAAATTACCAGAGCAGTGTTCGTGAACGGAAAAGGTCTCCTTTTTGGGTTTCAACAATGAAGAATTTTTCTTCTCTCGAAAAAATCTTGTCATGGTAAAAATTACATCCCCAAACTTCGAGTAGCACTGTGAAGAGAAAATATGGTAAGCACTAATATTTTCCTATTCAATAAATCAACAATGACAGTGATATTGATGCAAAAAACCTTGACATGGGGTCTGAGCCAGTAGGACATCTGCTCTTGACGGCCTTGTTGCACAAACCTAACAAAGGAAGATTGAAGGAATATGAGACATTCAAGAAATACCACATTAAAACACATACACATGCACGTACCCATGCGTGCAAGTGCAGATGCACAAGCGTACACACACGAGCACGTACACTAAAAATATTTTTCAGGAATTCTTTTTCAAAGCCCCATATGTCATTTAGATATTACAAAAAAGCCTCTAGATTTCAGTTCTTCAAAAGTGCTTATATATATGCAGAAATTCAAAGAAGGTTTTCTAATAAGAGTTAATCTTCTAATTCCTTTGGTACTATAACATTGTGGGTGACTACAAGGAAATGACAGAACTTCGTGTCAAATAAACATACTTGTTTTTAATGCATTGATAGAAAATATTATAAATATTAAAACAAATTGTGAATGTCATTTAGAAACATCTAGGGGTGTAAACGGAGCGGATTCGGAGCAGATAATGCTGATACCAAATCCGTATCCATTTTTCAATGAGCGGATACGGATACGAATACGGATAGTAAACGGATATCAAAATTCAAAACCAAATCCGTCTTAAACGGATACGAATACGGAGCGGATAATCCACGGATAATTGTCGGATAATTGAGTCGTATGAACTTTAAGTACAAATACTAAATTAAAAAAATTAAAAACAATTAAGAAAAACAAAAGTAAATTAAAAAAAAGGTAAAGAAATGGAGAAGATATAGGAATGGAGAGGAGTTAGGGAATATTAACCGCTGAAAGTCAAGTTACAGCGAAGCGGAGAAGTTGAAATTTCGGATCCGGATAGTGCGGATATCCGCTCCGTTTATACTTTCAAAGAATTATCCGTATCCGTATCCGTATCAAATTTCCCTATGCAAAAAATATCCGTATCCGTGATATCCGTATCCGTTTAAATCCGGATTCGGATAATAAGCGGATTCGGAGCGGATATCCGTCCGGATATCCATATCCGTTTACACCCCTAGAAACATCTAATATATCTACCACTCATTATGGTCATTTGCTTTATCCTTGATCCCTAATTAAATAAGTGAAAGGAGTCGAATGATCACAAAAGCCAAATAACTCATTTTCAATTTTTTTTATCAAGTATGAAGAAAGACTTTTTTTTTATTTCTTAAAATAGTAAAGTACTTCTCATTTTTCATTTCTTTTAGTATTTGCCATGTGACCTTTCATCGCAGAAAATGATGGCACCGTAATCATTGCGATGTCGGATGACACGGCCAACAGCCTGGTTTACAGCCCTAGCTGCTTGCTGTACATACCACTCTTCCCCAGTCAATCCCTATACAGATAAGATAAGAAACACATATCAGATATATGTATATATAAAAACTGATAAGAAAAATGTACTGTGATGCTTCTTTTTTTCAACTAAAGAAATCTAAGATTTTGTTAAAATGCTGAACTGTTGGTATACCAACCCAAAACCAGAGTTAATGCTCATGTTTTATATATTCTTTCTTTTGTTCTTTTGTAACTTGCATTATATGTAGTGTTGCTAAAATTTATGTCATTCTAGACATACGAGTTAGGTAGGATGTTGCTTTAAAATTAATGTACTGTAGAACATACATAACCAATTTTAGAGATATATATTACCTTCAAGTTTGTTTTTGGTTTGAAAGCCTGCTGGTCCAAGTACTCCCGCTTAAGACGAACCTACCACCAGAAAATTTAAAATTGAAGCATTGATTAAATAATAAGAAAAACTGGAAGTGTATGTGGAATTTACATGTTGATATAAATCAATGAACTCAGCGAGATAGTTTTACCAAGGAAACAAACCTTGGGGTCAGTCAACATAGAAAAGGGCATTCCGGTAATTACAACAGCTCTGCCGGCCTGGTCAGCAAAATCAAGACCCTCACTGACCTAATCAATAACAAATTCAAAACAACAAAACTCATATTGTCTGGAAATTGCAGTCAATCATATAAATTTCAAATATGAAAGAATGATACAAACTTTGCCACGACAAACAGCTAAGAATATTGCCCCAGATGTGGATTGATCACGTAATTTTGTCTCAAAATCCTGGAAAAAGAAAAGGCACAGAGAGAAGATAAAAGAAGATTTTTTCGAGAATAATGTCACAATTTACATTAACAGAGGACAATGACAAAACTTTACCTCAATTGCATGTGAAAAGAGTGCGGATTGTTTAGGCTCAATAACAGGATGCTTGTGCTTGCAAATCCTCTCCCAAATAGTACTAGCTTGAGTTGAACATGCATGGCTCTATCAACAAAATTTAGAATCAGATTCTATTAACACTTTAAATATATAATTAATCAGATCCAAAAAGAATCAAAATAATGAAAATGCTGCAATTATAGCACCATACCATACTTTTCCAGCACTCTATGCACTGATTCATCATGTAGTATGAAGGGAAGAATACAAGAAGCCCATCTGGCACAATTCTGGCAAAGTTCACTGAAATAAAACCATGAATTAGCGCTTTTACAATAGTTCCCTTAGAAAACCTCCTTTGCATAGCTAGCTCCAACTATTGTAGCTAGGCAAAAGACCGATCTAAAGCATGAAATAAACAGAGATGACATGAAGAGATACCTATGGTGTTCCCAAGTTCTTGCTTATATTCAAGAGAATCCCGGGTCCGGAATGACGAGTTAAGTGGATATCCAGATGGACCTGTTGGTACAACCCCGACCCATATTTGGTCAGGATTTATGACATGAGGGTTCTCTAGCCTGATTGGAAAGTCCCTGTGCTCATAATGTTATATTAATTTTTAGTGAACAGATATACAACAACAACCAAGCCTTTAGTCCCAAACAAGTTGAGTAGACTAGAAATGAAACCCAACTGGAATCACAAAAAAAAATAAAAAATAAAAACATGTAACTCGCAGATGGACCAAACAAAATTATCACTGAGTACTCCAATTTACAGGTTAACTTGTCCCCCCTCCTTAGGATGAGGTGCGGAACCAAATAGGTAACATGCATCTGTTTACCAAAACAATCACACCCATAACTTACAGATTTAGCTCCAAAGCAAAGGAATCAAGAGGAGAAAGAGTTCCCGAAGTCAAAATTATGGACCGCACCCCCAACTTTTCAAATTCTTGCATAGCAAGCCCGGGATTAAAGCACCACCAGCTAAGAGTCCTCGAAGTCGTTCCTGCACAAAGAATAATAAATGAAATAAAAAAGAGCCAAAGATTATTATAGTGATAACAATCAGAGAGATCATAAAAATATAGATTAACTAAGCAGCTCGAAAATATGAATAATTCACCTTAACTTAATTGTTTGAAGACATAATTTGCGATAACAATACCTTTGAAAGATTCTGAATAATTTGATTGAGATTCTTGCACATGGAACTGTCAAAAAGGATGAAAAAAGTGAATGGGACATTATGTATGCAAGACTACGAGAGAGACAGACAAAGGCATTCTCAGGGAACAGACTTACGCGGTAAAACAAAGAATGGGATTTACCACCGTCTCTGAAAATTATGTTAAGCACGTCCCTTATAGTCTCCAATCTGCATACTGTCCCCTTTGGCTTTGTTTCAGCACCACTAGCTGCATTATTCCCTGCTAATCAGGCAGCGCAAAATAATATGCCATTAGATATCAGCTAGCAACCAAACGCAATTCAAAATTTAAATTCACCCTATGAAGTTGGAGGGCGGGGTAGACTATCAGTTGCTTAAGTTGATAAGCCGACCCATCCTTATTCAGTATTATACTAAACTTTATTAAAAACTTGTATCTTTAATTATTAGTCAACATAATAAAATGAATTACTCATACAAAACTTGTATCTATAATTATTAGTCAACATAAAAAAATTGATGGATTGGGTCGATTCACAAGTGAGCAGACTTCAACAAATTTGTAATCTAGTATAATCGGGTATAAACTTCAACAAAACTAATATTAATCCGGCCGTTGCACACCCATATTTGAGCCAAAAAAAAAATGATGTATGGTATTTGAAGAAAAGAAAAACAAAGGGAAAACCTACCTTTGACACTGATTCAGGTGTCAGAGGGAAGTAATATACTGTTTAACCCATATTATACTATAACTAATAAAACTACAATCTGTGTCAGTTCCGAATATGGACCAATTATATAACTTCCCATCGATTTCTAACTTAACACCACAATTCAGATTGCTTCTATCTAATTTGAAGCTTCAATGTTTATTCATTCTATCATCCCATTATGAATTATAAATCTATTTCTTTGGCTAAGGTTTTGGAAGGACTCAAAATTATTTAAGGAAAAACCTCTCATCTTATAAAAATCTACGTTAGAGCATTCTATTGTTCAATAAAGTGATTAGAATGTCACCAGCTTATATTCATTGAAAATAGAAAAGTACAAAAGGACCCGATTAGAGTAATCCAAGTATGTTTTTTTGTAAATACAAAGCAAAGTGTCTCCGGTACAAAGAAAACCCTAAATGCATGGACAAATTTAGTTCTTTTCTACTTTCCTATCAGTTGTACCTTCCTCAAGGAGTTGTGCAGCATTCTCAATTGTGTCCATTAGCATGATAGCAGTTTCAGATGTAATGTTCAGATCAGAGAGAAACTCATAAATATAACTCCCGGGCCGAGTGAAGCCCTGCTCCTTGGATTGAATGACGACCTCCCCAACTTTTTTCTCAAGCTTCGTCAAAAGAGCTACAAAGATAGAGATGACAATAAATTCATTTCATAGGAAGAGGAATAATTGCAAAATTGTTATTATTTGGGCTTTGCACTGTACCAAATTTTTGGTACATTACATGCGCACCCTTGGAAGCTCAATGTTTGCACACCTAAATTAGGTCGATATAATCGCCTTTTTATCTCACAACCAATAAAAAAAGCTTAAGATGAAGATTTATTGCCTTTGAGAATAGCATAATTGTCTGGATCAAACTGCTTGTCAGCCGATTTCTCAGTTACTAGTTTCTTTCCGCAAAGGTCGATGCATTGATTTGCCTCAGAGATACAAGAGGCAATGTAAAATGATGGAAGGTCAAACGAGGCAGCATCAGCACATATACTCTCCTGCAAGACATTCATTTAATCTAAAAACAGACAGGAAATCAAAAGAAAAGAGAGAGAGAGAAAAACTAAGTGCAATATTACCAAATTATGTGCTTCGTCAAATATGAGAACAGCTTTACTCCAAGGGATGCCAGTTAAAGAACGCCTATTCCCCGGATCAATGAGATAGTTATACGGAGCAAACAATATGTCGGCACTTTTATGCAACTCCCTTGATACATAATAAGGACATCTACATTGAAGAATATGTTAAGAATAGAAAACACAGGTCATAAATTGTACTTTTTTGCTACTGTTGCAATTTTTACAGTGCCTTCTTTGGACTAGTCATGATCCTGACTGCAAAACTGTGTCAAGATTGATATCACTGGTATATATTAGCCAGTATGATCGGGAACATCATAATCATGAAGTGGAATCTTCGAATATGAATATACTTGAGCACTTGAGCTGAAAAAAATCCAGCACTTACGGGCCCTTAGTTCTGCCAATATTAACCAGATCCTCTATGTCAAATGGCTCATTGCCTAATGGGTTATGCCTCTTCACGAACTCTACACAAAATATTGCAGAGAGAAATAGTGTAAACAAAAAAAAAAAGTAAAATAGAACAAAAGAAATGCCCCTTGTGAAGCATTTAATCAGGATTAAGTAAAGAAAATTTTCATATGTACCCTCCAAAACCTTGGAACAAACCCACTCAAATAAAAAAAATTCCCTTGCTTTTAAAAAGAAAGGACTCTGGCATTTGACTTCCTTTCGCATTTATTTTTTAAGAGAAAAATTAGTGCAGTTTTGAGATTTGACAGATAGTTGGAAAGTATGGTGATATGGAGTGTTCATGAAATATCCCAAGGGGATATTACGTATTTCTGGTTAAAAGGGTGCATATGGAACTTTGAGGTTTTTCAAGGACATTAGATATTTGTTGTTTAAAAAGCTGCATGTGGAATTTTAAGGTTAGAAACTGTAGAATAAAATTTCCAAGAAAATGGGGTATATTTGGATGAAGTACCTGATACAGGGGGGTGGTGACGACATTTTCTCTTTTTGCACATGTATTGGCATGCGTGGTTTTGGGCTTTACCTCTAAGCAACCTTACATCATCATGAATGCACATCTGCTCTCGCGATCCCAATATTGCCATTTTCGGTCTAAAATAAAAAAAAAAATGTGTATTCTAATCTTCAGTGTGTCATGTAGTGCCAGTTCATACCTAGGATTACACAATCAGACTAATGGAGTAATGGTAGTGTTCATATGGTAACTAATACTAGCTTGAACATGACTACAACTCTATATTATTTCCTTTTCCCTGGCTACTTTCAGGATCCTCCATTAACGCACTTAGATGAGGCAAAGTAAAACGGGATTGATGGGTGATTGGGTTAATTCGGTCTATTTTTTAATTTAACATCAAAAACCTCAGTTATTTAGTCTGTTTAGTTTTAAAGAAAAAATCCACCTATAATTGCTGGTCTTTAGCTCCCTGATGACCTGCTTCAGCTGACTATGTGTACGAGAGGTGTAAATTATGACTGGTAAACCTGATCTTTGACTCTCAGAAGGAGTTGAAGATACTGATTGGCTACTGCTTGGCTGGCTCGAACCCCATCCCTTCTCTTCACTAGGGTTTGTCGAAAACTCCCCGAAGCTCTTTCGCCATGCTAGAGTGGCACACAACAGGCTCAGTGTCTTTCCTGTCCCGGTTGGGCTCTCTAGCAATGCATTTTTTCCCTAAGTTCAAGCATAGGACATGTGAGATTTTAGAAGGCCCAAGAAAAAATTATGTTCGGGATAAATGACGGTGTATTGAGTTCATTTTTGGAACGACGATCATTCTGGGTATTGTCATTGTTTATTTTGTTGTATGATAGGTGGATCAGATATTGACTTGGTTTGATCAAGTCTTAGTTGTATATACGGGATTTATAAAGGCATCTAACATGGTAAATGACAAATTCTTGGTACACCAATATCATGATGCACCCTGCTATCTGCAAGTAGTATCAGTGGCAAAGGTACGTTATTACAGACAAAATTTCAGCTTCATGGCTGAAATTGCAATACTTTCTCAAGTGACCGTTTGTAGTACCAATTGGGTACCATAAAAAACAAGATGGTATACTTCACAAATTTTACCATACATGTACTGTTTACCGGTATAAACAAATTGGTTCGATAGTGTTTGGCCTTTTGGCCTTCTAACAACCATGTTCTGGTTAAACCTATAGATTAAAGTGACCCTTTATGGCCGGGCATAGCAGTATACAAAAAGCAAGGAACTTTCTGTCATGAGATCTGAAATGGAATGCACAGAAGTAAAATTGAGAATTTCTTCGGGTAATTGGGAAAAAAAACCAAAGAGACACACCTCTTGGAGTGATCGAATGACCTTCTCCATATAGACAATTTGGCAATCATAGGCTTGCAATGGGAAATCCACATCGATTCCCCTAATATTGTAGATCGGCATCTCTTAAATTTTCTAGATAGGAATAGGAATTGATTGATTCAGTTTACAGAGAAGAGAGGGGTTGTGCTCAAACCCTAGAAAGCTTGTCGAGGAAGGAGGCACTGATATGATAGTCCGGATCCTCTGAAGTAACTCAAGTTTTGAGTTTAGATCAGAACCGTTTGATCAGAATCTGGGCCGATGCGGCCAAGGTGGAATGCACGGGGTTTCTATAATATTCGTGCTGGAACATATTACGGTCCAGATCTAAACCCAAATATTGAGTTACTTTAGGTAATATGACCTCAGATGACCAAAACTTTTTCCCGCCAAGGTTATGTTGGATGGCATCCGCTACTATCGTAGAAGGATAGTAGAGACTCTGTCTACGGTAACGATCGGGATCAGACAGTTGATATGGAATCAGGATGTTCGTGCTCTCTGTCAAAATCGGCGTATTTTGGTCCTTCCAGTTCAGAACGGAGAACCAGATGATCTAACTAACTAACATTGGTATTGTTCCGTAGAGTTAGTGAATCCGGATAGTTCTTTTAACTAGGCACGAATCTTAAAAGGACTTCTACGGTCGAAATAAGCATCGGATTGAGTTTGATCCGGTTAAAAGTAAATATGGATTGTAAAGTTATGGGCCTCACCGTACGGTCCAATGATCCGGGTACCCTGATTGAATCGATCGGATTTTCCCTATATTTTCATTCGGATTTTATCTGTATTAGTCGCATTAGTTTTTATCAATATTTTTAATTTAGTTTATGATCTACAATAGTCGGGTTATAATTTAGATTATGATCTGTAAAGTTGTGGACCCTAATCGAATCAACTGGTTGAACTTCGAGAACGAAAATAAAGAAGTGAGTATGATTGGTGTACAAAAGCAATGATAAATTTTAACTCCCACTTGTTTAAAAAATAAATTAAATGTTCTTAGAGCATCTTTATTAGTGAAATTGAAATGAAATTAATCCAACCTGTCAAATGAAGAGTTGAAGAGTTTAGGGTTTATGGTTTACACCTCCATTCCAGACAATTATTTTTTTATCCAATTTCCATGCATTTCTAACTCTCTTTTTTTTATTTAGTTTTCTTAATTTTTTATTTTCTTAATTAGTATTTATATCTTAAAATTTATATGACTCAATTATTCGTTTTGTATATATATCCGAAACCGTATTTGTGAATTATCCGCTCCTTATCCGTATCCGTTTAAGACGGATTTAGTTTTGAATTTTGATATCCGTTTACTATCCATATTCGTATTCGTATCTGCTCATTGAAATACTGATACATATTTGGTTTCAGCATTATCCGCTTCGTTTACACCCCTACGTTTCGCTCTTCTCTTCTTTAATTTCGCTTCTCTCTTTTTAAATTGATCCCTACTCCTCAATCCCTCGATCTTCATCCTTATCCTCTACAATTGTCTTCCATACAAAACTTTCATACACTACGAAAAAGATGCTTCCTCTTCCAGGATTTCTATCTTCAGGAAAAATCCAACTCCGGTGCTCTTCTTTTCCCTGCTCTCTCCCTGCTATTCTCTCTATCTCTCTCCTCTTTCTCTCTCTATCACGTGATCCATATTCTCTCTCTACTCCTCTTTGAAGAGAGAGATAGGCAGCAAAAGGAGAGCAGGGAGCTGCTTTTCTACAAATAAAAGCAGCGGAGTGGGATCCCTTCAGGAAAGCCCGTAACTAACTGCTTAAAATATAAAAAACTTGTACAATGAAGTAGGAAGTTTCTACCGTAGAATTTAAGTTCATTTAAAAAAAAAAATACACAATGAAGAGGGTGTAATCACCACAAAAAATTTATTGCCTTCAAAAGCACCTCCATTAAAGCGTGCTCGTATTTTAATTGAATTAATATAGTTTTTCGGCAAGCATTCTTGCAACTAGGAATATGCTTTTGAGAGTTCAAACTAACGAGGAATATGAACTTTCAGGGTTGGATTCAGAATTTTCGTAGGGGAAAAAAAAATATCGGATAGGGTTTAAATCTATTAACCAATTTGGTACTCGATAAAAAACAATGCTTTAACTTATAATTTCTAATAATTTGACTTGTAATTTCTGATGCTCTGACTTATAATTCTAATTACTAATCAAAATTCAACAAATTTATTTCAATTTTAATCCTAAATTTAACCCGAATTACAAATCAAACATCCAAAGGGGGGCAAAAAAATTTTCAAAGGGGGCAAAGTCGGTCAGAACAATAAATCTGGAATACTTTGGGTTTGTCTCCTGTGAACTTTGAAACTTACTGAATTACATGTCTAAATACCACTGCGTGTGCATCAAAAGTAAATAAATGTACATTTAATCTCACAAATCGGCCAATTAGATTGAGAAGTATGCACAAATGCCACTACGTTAAAGACAACTACTTGTTTATACACAATATGACATAGTCTAATCCTCTAATGATACACAAAATATATACTACAAGTTTTTAATTTGATGTCTTAACCATTTATTTTTTTCTTATTAACTAAAACATCTACAAAAACTAATGTTAAATAAATTGAGAGTATCTTTTTGTGAGATAAATTTATAAAATATTTTTTAATTTTTGTTCATAAAACTATTTTTTGCTAAAAAATAAATAAAAGTTATGCCGAAACAACGTGCTATTTCCCACCTAGTACCATAGTAACAAACAAATAGTTCGGGTTAGGTTTGGCGGGTAAAAAAATTGTGATTTAGGTATAATTCGGGAATGATTCGGTACAACAAGGAAGCAAATTTTTAAATTTTTTTTTTTTTTTTTTTGCATTTTTTCTCTCGTGTTTTTCTCGCAAATAATTCGTGATTCGCGTTTTATTCGCGAATAAAACGTATTATACATTTTTTTGCGTTTTATTTGGAGTTCGGTTCGAAAATGTCTAGAAAACGAATAAAACGTGAATTATTCGCAAATTATTCGCGTATATTGTTACTGTGCCTAGTACAGTCTATTTGATGAACAAAAGGACCCACTGCACAAGAAAACTACTGATCAAGGGCTTATTTGATCAAGCAGATGGACCCGCTGCAGAAATCGATGCTTCGTGTGAAAATCAAAAAAATTCGTATCCACTTGCAGTCGGGATTCTCGACGAAATTTTTATTAATAGAAAAAAAAAAATATATCAACATTGAAAAAGTATTTGACGAAAATTCGAGATATAATTAAAACGTGATAGGACGTTATGGACTATCACGGTCAGCTTAACGAAATCAAGTTACCGCTAATTAATCAAAATAAACACTTTAGCTAGACGTTATGGTCCATAACGTCCAGCTACAGTGTTTTTTTATTTTTCAAACAAATTCACAAACGAAACAGCAAAAAAAAAGAAACTGTAGCTGGACATTATGGACCACAACGTCTAACTATAGTGTTTTTTGTTAACTAGAGATCATTAGCGATCAGATTAACTGGATATTATGATTTATAACGTTCAGTTACAGTACCCTGGACATTATGGACTATCACGTTTTAGCTATATCTCGAATTTTCGCGAAATGCTTTTCTAATGTCCATATTTTTTTAATTTTCTATAAATAAAAATTTCGGGGATTCTTGACCATTTTCGTGGGGTTTCAAGCCTAAATTTTTATTAATCGAAAAAATAAAAAAAATATCACGAAACGGCTGAACTTTTGCAGAAATTCTATATATAGGTAGAACAGGAATTTCATACCGTCTCATGGGACGTGACGAACCATCCCGTCTAGCTTAACAATTTTGCTAACCTCCTTCCTGTGCTAATCTACGATCAGGGATAGTAGAAACTATCCTTCCGACCTCCAAAAAAATAAAAAATAAAAAGCACCGGACAGTAGGATTGATTCCGTCCAAGGAAAAAATAAAAAATCAAAAACAGGTTGGATCGTTTCGTTCGAAGCTCAGCAAAAGTTTGTACCTACTTTCGATAGGATTGATGGAGGCTATCAGGTTTTGAATACAACTATCACGTAAAGTTAGTACCTACTTTATGATCGTGTGGCTTCAATTCTCCGAAATTTTTATTAATAGAAATTAAAATATTAAAATATCGAGATTGAAGAAGAATTTCGGCAGAATTTGAAATATAGGAATTCCGTAATTTACTGTGACGGCCAAAGGACGTTATACTCTACAATAACCCGATTACTAACCAGATTAGCGAGCTGATTTACGAAAACCAAATCTCGGGCCATTATAGAGAATCACAGCCAGGACGCAGCGAAAAAAAAAACCAGCCGTTATAGAGAATAACGGCCAGGAAAAACCAATGAATCCAAAAATTGTAGAACTAATATCTTACGTGTATTAGCCGCGATAAAAAAAGAACTAATATCTTACATGTATTAGCTGCGATAGAAGAATCCAAAAATGGGACAGTCGCAACACAAAAAAGGAATGATGTATTTAGCCTCTTATTCCAACTATCAAATATGTAGAGAGAGTAAAAAAGGAAATGAAGCAAGAGAAATGCATATAGTGTGAATTGGTGCATGAACATTCCGAAATTTTTATATATAAGAAAATGAATAAATAAAATATTAAAAATAAGAAACTGTTCACCAGATTTTTAAAAACAAGAAGGACGCCATCCCGCATGGCGTCCCTGCCGGACGCCATCCCAGGTGCCGACCGGGGAAAAAAAAAAAAAACTAAAAATTCGGGACGCCATCCCAGGTGCCGACCGGGGAAAAAAAAAATATATAAATCCGGGACGCCATCCCAGGTGCCGACCGGGAAAAAAAATAAAATAAAATAAAACCGGGACGCCATCCCAGTTGCCGACCCTTGTCCGAAAGATCTAAAACACCCAGGGATCGCTCTTTCCCCCTCCGCGCAGCTGAAAAAAAAGAAAAAATCGCCTCGCCATCGCTGTCTGGTCCCCTCCATTCCGCCCCACATACCGTGGCGTCCCGTCTCTCCCGCCATGGCGTCCCGTTTCTGATCCCGACAGCAGCTCGCTGATTCCGACCTTCCGACAGCAAACTCACAAAAGTACGTTTTTTTTTTTTAATTAGTTAAAATTAGTATGTTATTAAACTAAAATTAGAATCAAGTAGTTTAGTTTTATATTTAGATTTTCGTCTTAATTTTGTTGTGAAATAAATTGGTTAAATTAGAATTAAAATAGATTTTCGCTTTAGGGTTTAGAAATTAGATTAATTATTTTCATTTGAAAACAAATTATGTAGTATAATTTGTTTTTATAGACAAGATTATAGTTAATTTTATGTAATACTTTAATATATTGTTTTTCTATTTTAAATTACTTGTCACAATTCAAACGGCTCATTAATTTTGGGCAAAAAAATTGATGTATTAATTATGTTCAACTGTTGAAAATGTTGAATCTATTTTCAAATATGTGATGAACATTTTGAAACAACTTGAAAAATTCATTTCTGTTTGAACATTTTTAGTCATTAATTTAGGGTTTGAATAATGAAAATGTGGTGCATGCAGGATGTCAGCTCCTCGTGGTGACTATTACCATCAAAACATTAATGATGCATTTGACGAAGATGTAGTGCCTCAAACTCAGTCATCAAATAATTTTAGTTCGTTGTTGTGGATGCCACATCAGCAACACCGGACTTCACTGGTTTCTACTGATGTAAGTTACTAAATTTTTTGTATAACTTGTACTTGTTTTAAATTCATAGTTTCATTGTTTTTAAATTAATTCTTATAACCATGGCAGCCTAATGATGGAATGAGGGCTCGAGGCCACAAGCACAGTATTCCGTACCATTGGCAATGTGAAAACATCTTGAAGAGTCTTGGCCTATATCAAGTGTCTCAAATGGATATTGTAAACGTCGATCCTTCGCTTCTCAGTGCTCTCGTAGAGCGTTGGCGACCAGAGACTCATACATTTCATCTTCCAGTAGGTGAGATGACTATTACTTTAGAGGATGTTTCTTGTTTGTGGGCTTTGCCAATTAAGGGGATACCGGTGACTGGTGTGTCAGATGGTAATTGGGAGGGTTTAGTAAATGAGTGTCTTGGAGTTGGGACATGGGATGCTTTGATGAAAACAAAGAAAAGACCCGGTGAGATAAAAAAATCTGGGTATGCCATTAATTTAAAAAGTTTGCGAAATTGGTTTAAAGTCATGCCTTCGGGTCCTGGTGAGCCCACATTGGAGCAGATACATCAATATACAAGGGCTTACATACTTGATTTGTTTGGGTCTTTACTTTTTCCTGATAAATCTGGAGATTCGGTGCCAGTGATGTATTTGCAGTTTCTCCGGGATCTCAATACGCCTGAGCAATATAATTGGGGTGGGGCTGTTTTAGCATTGCTCTACAGGCATCTATGTGTGAGTGTCACTCGTAAAAGCAAAATGGTGAAAGAGCTAGCGGGTCCGGTGATACTTTTACAGCATTGGACATGGTCGCGGTTGCAGACCGGACGTCCGATCCCATACAAAGGTTGGGAACCCGATTGGGGGAAACCAAATTCCCAGTCTTGCCCTGCATTTGGAGCTCAGTGGTGTGGTCGCCTACGATTTAGACAACCTCATGGGTCGGCTGGAGTTAAATACTTCCGCAATCAGTTGCAGGAATTGCGGGAGGGTACTATAGATTGGGAGCCATACAAATTGCTGTGGAGCCATATGCCATCCCGAGTCCATCAGGATGCTGAGTGTTTTCGTGCCCGTGTGCCATTGGTATACTTTTGGATTATAGAGCATTGCTATCCGGACCGAGTGATGCGCCAGTTTGGGTGTCGACAGGCCATCCCAGTATTAGAGCCACTCCCGGAGGATGAGGTACGTAGATTACACAAGTTTGTTCATACATCTTTTTATGCTACTAATTGGTCGGTTGAGCATCAGACATACGTGTCTGAGTCAACGCAACACGATAGATACGTTGTCGAAGCAGGTGAACCATTTTCTTGCGATCAAATTGAGGCATATCAACGGTGGTTCCATACAAATTGCATGTATAATATATTCGAGGTACCTCAGGGCGACGATGGAGTTCAGTCCATGGATATTGACATAAATGATAATAGTGAATATGGATACATAGCTAATGTGCCAAGGAATACACGCGAGGTACGTATACGTGACTTGACTTTTCAATACAAAATGTATATATATATGTTTATGCTTACATTGACTTTTTTATATTTTGACAGGCACATGCAGCTCTCCAGTTAGCAAAAAATGGTATCAATATGATTACAAAGGGGATGAAAAAAGCGGGAAAGAAAATCATTAAAGGGATTATTGGCTGTGTCATAGACAATGGGATGGAACCCCGATTATGCGAGATGCTGGTGGAAGCTCACTTGCCGACAAACTATGAGGATAAGTATTTTAAATATGCTCTTGGCTTCCTTTTACGGACAAGTATTTTAAATATCTCACAAACATCTTTGTCATGGACCTTCTTCATTAAATTCTCAGCGACATGCTGTGTACACAATGTCTGAACACACTCTCCGCCGTCCTCCCACCAACCACCATGTCTATCTTTGAAGACCTTCCTTATTCCCAAGTGTCTATCTGAAACAACGCACATGAACCTTCCAAAACCAATTACCTCTTGTCGCAGCCACCTCATAAACTATCCCCAGTTCTCGAAACTCTCTTCCTCAACTAATCCAAAAGCCAAAGGTAGCAACTGATTCTCAGCATCATAACCGCAAGCTATAAGCAATCTCCCCTTGTACCTACCGGACAGGAAGCATGCATCAATGCTAATGATAGGCCTCAGATGAGGCACTGCCGCAATACATGGACCGTACGCCCACGCTGCTGCTTTAAACAATCGCTCTGTCTCTTTCGCGGTGGGTTCTGATTTAACTGCCCATTTTGTCCCTGGATTTGCTCTAGTTATTGCTTGTAAAATTGGTGTGAGAATTGCATATGAGCCCTCCCAACTGCCAAACATTTGTTCAATTGCCAGCTCTCGGCCACGCCATAACCTGTTGTACTTGGGAACAATTCCTTCGAATTTAGCACGGATTATCGATTTGATGTCACTAATGCTTTTTGTAACATCTTCTCTCATATCTTGCTTTATAGCATTGGCAATCACTGCTGCAGTTAGTTGTGCATGATCAGTACGATTAGTTGGGGCACGGCATGTATGCGGTGTATTTAATGTTTTAATTGTCCACCGAGCTCCAAAATAAGAAGACGTGGCATACAGTCGCCAATTGCACCTGGTGTCCTTGCATACGACCACAATTTTGGTTTTGCTACTTTCTTTCCAATACACTTCAATATTCTTGCGTACATGGAACTCCTTTATAACTCTGTTCATAGCATCTTTTGACGGGAATACTTGATCCACCACAAGAGATTTATCATCAAAACGTGGGGTCGTACCGAAAAAACCTACATCTGCTTCCCGAAATCCAGATGTATCACTGAAACTCGGTATAGGGCAACGGTCACCCCGACCGAAATCTGCATGTGTATGAGACTCTAGCAAGACATCATCTTCCGAATCATTTTCATCAGATTCATCATCATCACAACAGTCTCCATCATCCTCGTCATCACTTTGTGACAAGTCGTCATTATCGGGACCATGATCACCAAAACCAGGCATCTCATATGTACTATTATAATTATCGTATGGTGTCCAATTCACCTCTGCCTGGACGGCCGGTGAAAACTCATTCATGTTGGGATAAGGTTCAGAGTAAATATTTTGGGGCGGTGTTTGTTCTCTCTGACAAGGTCGGGTCCGACTGGAACCCGCATGTGGATCACAGTACCGAGACTGAGGAGGTTCTAGCTGCGTCTCAGGTACACTACCATCAAATAACAACTGGAGTTGCGTCGCGCCCACAATTGGAACAAACTCAATGAAAAAATCAATGACACGGTATTCTCTTCCGGAATTCATACTGCTCAAAAATTATCTTCCAACCTTCATTGCAAATAAGTTCCACAACCTCGTAATAACGGCCAGTAGGTGTACCAACATTACATCGAGCATAAATGATTAGGTTGTATTCATTCTCGGAATATCCAAAATGCCGATAAATCATACCTTTCAAATCTTCAAAATTTTGTTCACCGGTCGCACGAAATGAGTATCGATGACTAATACTATACTCCGCGCCCCTCGGACCGTATCGAATTTCACCGCCGATAAATACATTTACTAATACCATAATGGATTGTTTCCGAAAAACCCTATACAATGAATATTAATTACAAAATGTAAATATTAATTGTTATACAACAAATTGAGTTAAAAAATATTGTAAATAAATTAACTAAAAAATTATTACCGGAAAATTCGCCAGAGTCCGTCGATTTTCTAAATTGTAAGCCCCAGAATGGCATGAGAGTGACAGACCGGAAGAAATAAACGAGTTTAGTAGTGGTCGGCAACTGGGATGGCGTCCCGGTTTTATTTTTATTTTTTTTTTCCCGGTCGGCACCTGGGATGGCGTCCCGGATTTATATATATATATTTTTTTTTTTCCCCGGTCGGCACCTGGGATGGCGTCCCGAATTTTTAGTTTTTTTTTTTTTTTTCCCCGGTCGGCACCTGGGATGGCGTCCAGCATTTTTTGTTTTTTTTTTTTTTTTTTTTCCCCGGTCGGCACCTGGGATGGCGTCCGGCAGGGACGCCATGCGGGATGGCGTCCTTCTTATTTTTAAAAATCTGGTGAACAGTTTCTTATTTTTAATATTTTATTTATTCATTTTCTTATATATAAAAATTTCGGATGAACATTTATTCTCCACTATCAGGATCTTTTGTAGCAATGATTGTGCTTCCCCAACCTCTCTCTGGCAAGCACATACACACACATCAAGTGTAACAAAAAGAAAAGGCAAACATGATAACCTCTGTCCGCACTCTGTCCGCATTTTCATGAATATATCAGATTTTTTTTTTTCTTAAGTGCGGCGGACAGACAGAGTGCGGACAGAGAGAAAGAGATGCGAACAGGTTTAATGAGATTATTTTTTCTGGTCGATTTTTTATAATGGTTTGTTTTTTTTTTTTTTCTGGCCGTAATTCTTTATAATAGTTTTTTTTTTTTCCGCTGCGTTCTGGTCGTAATTCTCTATAACGGTTCGAGATTTGGTTTTCGTAAATCAGCTCGCTAATCTGGTTAGTAATGGACTGTTATAGAGTATAACGTCCTCTAGCCGTCACAGTAAATCACGGAATTCTTATATTTCGAATTCTGTTGAAAGTCTTATTCAATCTCGATATTTTAATATTTTAATTTCTATTAATAAAAATTTTGGGGTCAATTCCCCTTGAAAAGGTACAGTCATGAGTTTAAGGTCAATTGCTTTGAGTTTAAGGTCAATTGCTTTGAGAAGGGTCTTATTTTGGAAGGTTGTGTTGTGTAGGTTTGCTAGATAATGTGGTGTCTCCTTTAGCTGACTTGGATGCGCAACAATTTTCTTTAAGAAAGTCATTCCTGGGCATTTGGTTTGAGCTTATTTTGGGGTCTTATTAGATAAGGGTCTTATTTTGGGGGCGTTTGGTTTGAGCTTTAAGAAAGTCATTCCTGGACATTACAATTCCATTGTCATGTTTGGCAAAATTAACTCTGGAATAGACATGGTAATACAGGATTCCCTGCTATTCCGATTACCTAGTCTGTGGCTATAGCGCTAGCAAAAAAAAAGATGGATTTTAGGATTACTGCTCGACAGAAATCATTCTCGTCGCGAAATTTTTTTATTTTTTTCGCGGAGGCCTCTCTCCTCTCCTCTTCTCTTCTCCTCTTTGACTTCTCTCCTGAGTTTGCTCTCTCTCTATCTCTTCTCTGATTTTCCTGTTTAACTTTCTCTATCGTTAGAAAAATGGGAGATTTGAGACTAAAATCTGCCCTGGAGAAGATGCTCCACTGAATCCTTGAACTCTGCGACAAAATTAGAGGGAAAAACGCTAATTCATCTCGACGACGAGTTCTCTCGCAACTCTACAATGACCTGTGAAAATTGAGCTGAGTAATTAGTGCTACCATAGCAAGGTGCGAAGTAGTTGCAACTCGATTTGTAGGAATTTCTCAAAGATGCATTTCTACTGACAGGATCCTTCATGCATAGTATTTACTGGTACTGCTTGTTCTGATGGTGATGTTATTTTGCTTGTCAAACAAACACTGTCTAGGGGTCAGCATGTGTGGTGCGGTTAGTTGTACCAGTTACTGGTAAGGTTAGCGGTATTAGGTACTTGTACGGTTTTGGGTTAGTTGTATTAGTTACTGGTACAGCTAGGGTTAGTTGTATTAGTTACTGGTAATGCTACTCTTGAGCTTGTACTATGTAATGCTTGTTTTATTGTTTTCAATGAAATACACCTACGGGTTTTCATGGGCCTAAGTAAACTATCATATTACATACCTCATTTATCAATAATTGCTCATTTATCGTTAGATTGTGTCAGATTGGTACATCATAGGAAAGGTAGATTAGGGAAGGAAATTAGGGTACCATGCACTAACTAGTTGGAGTAGTCAGGGTAGTGATTTTTCTTTCTTTTTTTTGGTTGATTGTTTCTTACTTTGTAAATTACGGTATCCTCAATTGGTTGGTGTAGTCAGGGTGTATTTTTCTTTCTTTTTTACTAGTTTTTTTAGTTTTTGTTAATTATGTTTTCTAAGTTCTTATAATATACAAATTATACACTGATGGAGTTATCATAATCATGAAGTTATCGTAGTCAACATTGTTTTTACTTAAACAAATCTGTAAAAATGAAAAATATATGCATCTAAACGTGTTTTATATGTTGTATAAATTTCAAATATAGATTCAAAATCGTTTGGGATTTATAATTTTTATTGCAAAGTTTCCTAAACTGCCTTTGATAGCAACAATATAGCAATTCCTTGTTATCTTTTCTGTGATTCATGTGTATTATTAGGTGATAATCTTTCTAAAGACTGGAATTAAGTACAAAATAAAAAAATAAGCAAAGATACAGGCTGTTGCCCTGTACCAAGACCTTAGCCTAATACATGCTGATACCCTGTACAAGGACCCGTAGGTAAAAGCATACTGGCATGAGAACTACTTTACCATGATATCATCGCAACAGTACAGTTATATAGCCTGGAATGCTACAAATTATATATTTAAGTTTTTTTTTAAACAAAACTTTACGAGGAGGGATCCAATGCCATATCTTTAATGAGTGGCAATAAGATTAATTCTTTGTTTATCTATCAAATAAGAAAATCAAGTGTATAAAATATGTTATACATATCATACACTGCATGTGCATAAAAAAATTAAGTTATTATTTTATTTTTGTTTGCATCGAGAGTTAAAAATAACAGTGAAGACATGTCTCAATAGTCATGTGCGAACCAAATATGGTAATAATATATTCTCTGAAATGCTGAAGCGATAGCCATGCGCGAACCAAACATGGTAATAATACATTCCCTGGAAAGACATTCCTTGGTATTACATTCTTTGGAATCATTCTATTTCTTGGAATGACATATAGCGCGAACCAAACGTCCTTGATCGTAGATTTATTCCTGACTTTTTTTTTTGGACGGGATCAATTCTATCATTCGGTGTTTTTTATTTTTTTGAGAGGTCGGACGGGATGGTTCCTACCGTCCTTGATTGTAGATTAGCGCAGCAAGTAGTTTAGCAAAATCGTTAAGTCAGACAGGATGGTTCGTCACGTTCCATGGAACAGTATGAAATTTTTTTCACAAAAGTTATGCTGTTTCGCGATTTTTTATTTTTATTTTTTTGATTAATAAAAATTTCGGTTTCAAGTCGATATCTGAACAGTGGGACCCATAAACCAGTTCAAGGAACATACATCTCCCTGCACTTTTCCATTTGCAAGTCATGTCCACCTGGAGCCCATTAGATACAGACCTCATCGTATTATGACCCACACCACGAATTACAGTAGCTGAAGCGCTACAGACATACGCAACTTACCAGGAACTCTCTCCTCCCTTCTCCTACCGCCATCCTTTCCGATCGAGAGCATGATGCACAATTAGCGCTCTCTTCACTCTGCAACCATGCAAATGGAAAAACCGTAAAGAAGCTATTAACAAGGCTAATCAGTCTCTCCGTCTCACTCATGGCGACCGAAAAGGAGATCGCGCTGCTCTCACGCGTGGCAGCGAATCACCTCTTCCTCGCTCAGTTCGAGCCACTCAGAGCCTCTCTTCTCAGCCTCCGCAAACGCGACCCTGACCTCGCCTTATCCTTCCTCCGTTCGATTGTGTCAGAGGGAGGACAAGTAGTAGACGTCCACTGGTCGACCACCTGCCCCTCGCCTTCCCACCTCGCTTGGCTGGCCTCTCTTGAGCTCAGCGAGCCCCACTCTAGTCGCTGCCAAGTGGAGTTCTTGATATTAATCCAAACTGTTTTATCCAAACTGACAGAAGAGAGTACTACAGACGTGGAAAAAAAATGTCTAAACATTTTAAGTAGGCTGTTGGATTTGGGACAAAAGAGATTAAAAGGAGAAAGACAGTTGGATGAGGTGTCAGAGGAAGAATTGACATGTCTTTGGGAGGTTTTTTTAAAACATGCTGAGATTTTTGATGCAATTTCTGTCAATATCAGAAATCAAGCAGCTTTGCAAGAAAAAGGATCAAGCTCGTCTAGGGAGGGAGCAGAGGTCATCATGAAAATACAAAGGAGCGTGCAATTGGCAAATTTACGAGCAATTAAGGATTGCTTAGACGATGGTGCAATCGAGGGGGCTTTTTGGTACCTTCCATTCCTTCATCACGGTTTCGGTGTAGCAGAAGAAGAATACAAGTAAGTTAATGCATAGTAGTATGATAATGCAATGCTTATTGTTAACAATGCAACATAATTATATACATAATCCTAATCACCAGCGGGGAAATTGGGTTGAATTGCATAATGTTATAAATCACAATTCATATATGTTACCACGTATGCTGGTTTTGGTGATACCAGACCAGATTCATATGATCTAGGAAGACAATTGTTGCGATGATATACCTCCTTAGTTGATCAAAGTACTGGAATTCTTTCACAGATTTTAACTTCTTCAAAATTGATTGCCAAATTTCCCTTAAGACAGCGAGGAGTACACATTCCGGAAATTGGAAGTTCCTTTTGACTCTTCTATGTTGTTACAGGAATGCCTTTAAAGAACTAGTCATGAAATGCAGCACAGCAAGCTGTTCTTACAACAAAACATTTAATACATCAAGGAGAAAAATGAGTCAAGTACATGCAGGTCTGGTTCAATCCAGCGACATTCAACTTCTATACATGCTCCAGGTGCATTTATTTTCTTGTATCATATATTATTTTTACGCAAAAGCACGGGCTGTACAAGCTTGTGCAACACATATCAGAGCACTGCCATGCTCCTGGTAATTGTTTTGCTTTGACCTCTAACACCCTGACCCCACCCACACAATCACACAGAAAGAAAGGTAAAAAGAAAAAGAAAACCCACCAAACCAACAATACTCTCATAACAATTAGATAAAACCGCTTGTGCCTCTTCCATGCTCCTGGCAATTGTTTTGCTTTGACCTCTAACACCCTGACCCCACCCACACAATCACACAGAAAGAAAGGTAAAAAGGAAAAGAAAACCCACCAAACCAACAATACTCTAATAACAATTAGAAAAAACTGCTTGTGCCTCTTTAGACCTAAGCTTTTGTTTGTTTCTCCTTTTACTAGGTGATTCAAGATGATGTTTTTTCTGAAGAAATAAAGGAAAATGGTGCTGCCGCTTCTGAACCAGTTCCTTTTCCCCTGAAGAAGTTTCTAGCGACAGTACCTCTAGAACGAGAAAAATATGCTGGGTCTTGTATGAGAGATCTCTACCATTATTCACGAGTGTCGGAAAAACATGTGCTTGAGATTGTGGTTGAAACATCTCTATCTCTGATCCGTAAGGAGCAGCTCCAAGAAGCTAATGATGTATGTGGTTTTTTTTTTTCATAAGATTAATTATCATGACTAATATTTTAAATTTCATCTCCAAATCCCAAATCTGAACAATCCATTTTAGTTATTTACTTTTCTTTTTTTATATATATATTTGATGTTTTGTTATTTGAGGCACGTTTTTTTTAAGTTCACTTGTATTCTAAGGTACACACTGTCCATACTAGTAACTACTTCTTTAATTTTTTTGTTGTTGTTGATAAAAGTGGGATTATCCCACTGATTTCATTAGAAATCCATGAGTTTAGTTACAGATGCTGGTACCAAAACAGTATTAATCATCTATGAACAGATTACAACTACAATATTTAGAAAAGTAACTACATGTATTTAAAAAAGGAAGAAGATGGCATTGCCTCTAGCATCAAATTATATCTGTCAGATAGCATAGCTGCGTATAATGGAGGCCGATTTCTATTTCTATTTCTTCTCCAGGTCATATCTCTATTCCCCCTTCTGTACCCTTTGGTTGCTGTGCTGGGGTGGGATATGTTATCCGGTAACACACTGTTACGAAGGAAACTTATGTGGCTATATTGGAGAAGTAAATCAAAATTATTGACAGCAGAAAAACTCTCCCTCCATGATGGACCAAGTGAGAAGGTAACTTAAAATTTCCAATGTGTGGTAATATTTAAGATAGTTTTAGTTCAACTTCAAATTCATGAAATCTGTTTTTGAACCAAGGACGATATCTTTTGTAAGTACAGTGCACTGGTGGCAGTCCATAATGGCTTTATTGAGGTTTTGAATGAAATGAACTCCTGGATTAAATAGTTACAAGACCATTGTCTTGTGTAATGCAATGCTTTGTCTTGTTTTAGACGTACTCTATCGTCACTTGGTAAAGGGTCTAACACTTTCTGTTGTCAGCTCTCATGCTTCGACCATCTCTGCGATCTTCTATGCTTTCAGCTTGATGTGGCAAACTACATTGCTCATGAAAAATCTGGTCTACTGTGGGGTTCAAAAAATATGTTATTCTTTTCTGAAACTGGCGAAATTTCTTCTGAGGAGACTGTTTTAGGCTGCTTAGATTCTTTTGTTGAAAATTTGATACTTCAGAGGCTGTCCTTCCAATCTCCTATTAGGGTTTTGTTTGAGGCAGTACCTGGGATAAGATTTCAAGATGCAATTAAATTTATCAAGAGCCAGCCAATTTCATCTGATAGAGATGCTGAAAAGAGGTATGAACCAAAAGAAAAGAAAATAACAGAAAAAACTCGATTAGGCATTTGAAACTTATGTCTATAGCATTACTACCCTGCATGGCACCACATCTATGCATTACCTCAGTGAATTTTTGGCAGAATCATCGGAACCAGTCAGGCTTTTTATGATAGTTACTGTGTTGACTCTATAATGTATCTTACTGAAATTTTAAATCTAATTGATAAGTTTTTCAATGTATGACAGGTTGCGAGATGTGGAACTCATGCACATGCAGTATGCTCTTGAATCAGCCGTTTTATCTCTTAGTTACATTGGAAGGAGTTCTGACAATGAGGAAAACTTTCAGATAGCTATGTCATATCTAGGGCAGATGCAAAGCCATATTGAGTCTATTCAAGATTTTTCTCGAAAGGTTAGTTTCTCCTATTTGCCTGTCTAATATTATCTTATTAGTTGGGTTACTTGTATGGAGCTTTAGAGAGAGCCATACTGGTACAAGCTGGTAGGGGACATAAGCTTAACAGAAGATAGCGGGGAATTATTCTGGCTGTTTCATGCTAAATGCTGATACTTCAAGTTTAAATAAACTTTAATTGACAGTTAAAACTCCAGCATACAAAAAATAAAAAGACGAGAAAAATAAAAGCCATATTGTCTGGTTAAATACCTAGCAGGTGTATGCCCAGCCCAGCTCCATACCATTTTGGCATTTCAACCTTGATCACAATGTTCGTTGTTGGCTCAAGTTAAACGTGGATTTTTTGTTTTTTTCAAAAAAATATTTACCACTTTTTCATGTTGCATATGTCACGATTTAGGTCTTCATGGTGAGCATCATAACATCACTTTTACATATTGATGGCATATCCATCAAAGAACCGTTTTCCATCCCTCTCTCAAGCCTCAACCAAGGCACTTCACCCGTGGCAAGCACCGATTTGGTCATCTCCTTTATCAAAACTCTACTCAACATAATGAGGAATAGTTTGCCAGGGATGGATCCCAAGACTGAACTTCTGAATGCTGAACTGAGCTCATCAGGAAAGCAAGTGTTAGAATGGACGCACTCTAATGCTACAGATACTGTGGACAATATCGGGTGGAGATTCTCTCTTTTGCAGCGGTTGAAACCCATTTCTGACAAGTGGTCTTGGAAAGAGGCTTTGGTTATCTTAAGGGGCTCTCCTCCAAAATTATTAACCTTGTGAGTGTTTCTTTAATTTTTAAAGCATGTTCAAGTTGTGGCTGAGATGTAAACAGAAAGAGAACCCTGTAGGCTCCAAATTCTTTTCTTATATGTTTATTGTTGTAATTACAAATTTATAATTGCACCAAAGATTATATAGAAATTGACTTGTCCTTTTAATGTATCTGTTAAGACCACTTTTAGAGGTCCAATGCTGCTTGAGTGGTGTTTGTGAACAGTATTTTTAAGCATCAACTTAGTCTTTTCCTGCATACATGGAGAGCAATTAGCTGCCACAAGTAATCTGAAGATTGTTTTTTTATTAATATTGCAAAATATATCTCTAAAATCCATACTTCAATATGTTTTCTGTCATTCGCATGCATATAAATAGATTTGTTAATTATTTTATTTAGTTTTGCATGATATCAAGAGGCCGAAAATGAACGCATCAAATATATCTTTTTTTTTAATTTGAAATAGTCCAAATATATCTTCTTGAATATGCTTAAAGATCATTGCAGTCAATTTGCTGCAATGATTTTCAGCCTGTTGATCTTACACAAAACAAACTGAAATTTTTACAATACTTTTGCATGCATGTGGACACGAGATGAAAAAAATCAATATTAATAGTTTGATTTGTAAGTTTTTTGTATTAGCACCTGAAGGTTTGGAACATGCATGCTACTTATATTCCCTATCTTAGATTGTATGCTTTCCTCTCTTTTCTTTCTCCATTTTTATGATCCTTATTATAATAAAAACATCATGAACAGGTGCATGCAAAGGGGGGAATACGGCATAGGGGAAGAAATTGCCCATAGGTTTTCATTGCCACCTGAAGATAAAGCTACTCTTAAACTCACTAGATGGATTGCTGGCGCTTCCCAGAAAGAAGTATGGCCATGAGTTTTTTATAATGAGTAGGGAAGGATTTTTGATAGCAAGTAATGCACACCAAAATCACGTACTTAATGCAAACACATATCAAACAAATCACAAAAGAATGAATGCGAAAGATATACAAGGAGACTTGTGATTTACTGACCAGAAGCTTCAGATTTGTAATTTACTGACCTGTGGTACTCTTGAAATGAAACCAAATAAATTGTAGTAATAACCAACACCTTTGAGATTGTTGAATTGATTCACAGTGATTATGTTCTTTGCAAATGGAAGACTTGTGATTTACTGACCAGAAGCTTCAGACTTGTAATTTACTGACCTGTGGTACTCTTGAAATGAAACCAAATAAATTGTAGTAATAATCAACACCTTTGAGATTGTTGAATTGATTCACAGTGATTATGTTCTTTGCAAATGGAAGAAAAGCTAGGCACTTTTTCAACTTAAGTAAACTGTGGGTTAATTCGCAAGGAAGCCTGCAATGAATGTATCTATGTTAAGAGTTTTGTAACTATTGACATGTAGGATTTGGATGTTAAATCCTATCAAGACCAGCTCGGATGGTTAGCTACTGCCTTTCTTTTTATTGATGGGGCTGCAACTGTTGCGACATCTCGAGATAAATGCAGAGTGCTTCTTGATCGGACAAGGAAGTTATTGTCTGAGATTGATTCTGTGAAGCTGCCGAAGATGGGACCCACTTACTGGGATCAGATTCAAGAAGCTGTGCTTGTGTCTATGATGAAGCGTGTTATTCACCGGCTCCAAGAAATTTTGGAATCAGTAGGTTTCTTATACATATGTTTAACTATACACATTCTCCATGTGTATTGTATGACTTGTCTGTGACACAGTTTGACTCCAGTATTGACCTGTGTTTTGCCTTGTTATTATTCAATTTAGTCAATAAACAAACTAAAGAAAGAGTGAAAGTAATATATAAATCTGAAAAACCAAGTAATCATAAAACAAACATAAAAGGAATTGAAGCGGAAAATTGTCAGTACTTAAATGGAAGCCATCTACCGGTTTTAATCATCACCTGTAGTAATTGGGTTGCAACAATTCTTGATATTATTTCTGTAAAACATTGTATCTTTTTTCAAATGATTAGTGAAATTGTTAGATGACACTTCTTTTCTGTGTGACAAAGTTCAACCGCAATCCTTCTCTTTCTCTCAACACTTGGCTTTTGATTTCTACAAATGCCTCTATTTACTACCTCCTCTATTCTCAGTGGCCTATTACCCAACTCAGTGCACTCACAACAAAGCCTGCCTCTTTCGGACGTTATATCCATGTGAACAATCCTTGACGTTATGTGAAAACTTTTTCATAGATTAAACTTTAATGTTACCTAACTGTGACATTCGGTACCTTTTTTTTTATTTTCAGGAGCAATCTCAGAGCATCAGGGATATGTTTGTTCAGTACATCCCTATTTTACCATCAAATGACACCAACAAATTAAGCCAAATGCAACGTCCTCTTGTGCTTCTTCACCAGACTATAGATGATGCTTTCAAAGGGAAAACTCAATTTTTAAATGGTAATTAAGATAACATATTGATCATAGTAAACCATTGAATGTGTTGCGGAATTGTGCTGTCACATACTGGCATGTACATATAGCGATTTACTTTACTTCAAGGAATATACTTGAAGTTTAGTACTGCTTCTGGTACAGTTGCACCTAAGTTGTTACCTAGTGTTATGTGCCAGTGGAAGTTAAAAATAATTGATTCTTTCGTAGATTTGACTAGCTTGTTGGTTACTATGGTACTGGAGTGGACTTCTTGGGTAGCTATTAATCTGCTTGCATGTAACAGCCAAAGTTTAGGAAGACTCGATTGCTTCCTGGATACAACTAGCTTGTCATTACAACTTGTATGGACTTATCATTTTTGAATTTCAGGTAAGTTGCATAATATTGCTAAAGCTCTCACTGATGAGGACTCAGATGGTTCAAAGAGAGAAGCCCCTTGTTACAAAAAAGGCATGCTTTTTGGTCTTGGGCTCCAGGTTGATAAAACTGGCTTGAATGTTGCTGAAAAGCCGATAACAGTTCCACCTATTTCTGGAAACGGGTTGGAAAGCAAGGAACCGGGTAATAGGATCTTTGCACCATTACCTGCTAATCCTTCTGCTTATCTCTCAAACTTCATTATATATATAGCAACAATTGGTGACATTTTTGATGGGATTGATACGACACATAATTTCGATTACTTTTCACTCATCTATGACTGGCCTAAAGATGTAAGTTAAAGCAATAGTTTAAATATGTTCATTTTTTATTTAATCATGTCTTTGCTGAGTCTTTATGTTTGTATGTAATACCTATCAGAAGTTACTTCTCTGGTACGGCAATTTATTTTTTTGTACTAACACCCCCTTCCTCAGATAATTTCAAGAATAACATTCTTTTTTTTTTTCCTTCTATTGTCTTTCTTTTGCTGATAGCTCCTGACACAACTGGTGTTTGAGAAAAGAAGTACTGATGCCGCTGAAATGGCTGCGGAAGCCATGGGTGTAAACTTTGTATATGAGGTCATCTCCTCGTGTGTACCCCCAGTTTTTCCACCAAGGTCAAGCCACAGCTGGGCCTGGATGCCAGTATATCCTTCAATGTCTGAGAACAATAACTCACCTAAAAGTGAGGGTTCATACAAGTCGGCATTGACAACTTTTCAGAAGCCGCTTTATCCTCTTCAGCTTGAGATTTTGAAGAGCTTGGCCAATCTTTCTCCGGTGAGGGCAGTTTTGGCAGGCGTTTTTGGGAGCTCCCTAATTGCTGGAGATAGTGAGGCTGAGCGGTCATTTTATGAGTTTGCGCTAGAGCAGTCTGAAAGGTAAATTATTATTGCCTTGTGCAACAGAATTGCAAATTTATGCTACCTCTGAGAGTATCTGTTTTGGAATGAGGGTGGGTTATCCCCTTTGCCCTGCAGTATCACCAAACTAATGTGCAATCCTTGTCTTCTTGGGTTATATCATTCCTTTGAGAGTTGTACCTATTCTGCTGGAAATATTGTTATTGTCTGCAAGAGCTATATTTTCCTCTTTATGTTTCAATTTGCAAGACAAAGAGAATATGCAAAAATAGAATATTTAACAATATTTATAATGTTTTATTGCAGATTTCCAACTTTGAATCGGTGGATTCAGGTGCAATCTAACCTTCATCGAGTATCAGAATCAGCCTTAGCATCCAAAGCTGGAACTGAACAAAAGAAGGAAAGATCTTGTCTGAAGAGGCTAAGAGAACCAGAACCTGAAACCAAAACCAGTGGATCATTTAAGGCTGAAACTCTATCTACTGGTGTTGAATCTAATTATTTAATCTCAAAAGAAGAATCTGAAGTAACAGATGCATGTTTTGATCAGAATGCTTGCATTTCATTTGATGACGCCGAAGGCCCATACGAAACAGCTGTTGAAAAGTACTCAATGTTTTTCCTAAATCGGAAAATTCCTTGAATAATCCTCCTAATTCTGAAAGTATCTCATATACCTTGTGGAAATATCTTGTCCTACAAAACACGGGAGCTGTCTCTTGCCAGATTTCCCATCCCTCTTCTTTATACCCTTGTCAATTATTCATGAAGAGGGTATTTAGGGCATTTCAATATACAAGATATTTCTCATTTTACAGGATATGGGATTTGTGTGTATGCATGCTCATGTTGATAATATTATTTGACATAATTTTTTCTTTATCCGGAGATTGAATCAATGAAGGTAAACTGATGGATGCTCTGGCAGTATCTGATAAGTGCCTCCGAGATGGTGCGTCTGATCGGTTGCTCCAGCTTTTGATTGAAAGTGATGAGGAGACATATGACCAACTGCAGTCTAGTTACAGTAACTTTGAGAGTGTTACGTGGCAATACTGTTTGAGGCTCAGAGAAAAGCAGCTAGCTGCTCAGCTTGCACTCAAGTATGTTATAAGACATCTTTCCCCAGAATGAATGGGAACCCTTGTAATTTAGAAAAGCCATTGAATATGTGTCTGTATTAATTGTCCTTGGATATTAATATAGGTGACAATCTGGAAAGTCAGTTCGGGTTTGGGTTGGGTCATATCTGGTTTGGTTCATTTCAGATTGGGTTAGAATTCGGGTTTGAGTCGTCTTTGGTCTGGTGAGGGTTGTCTCAAATTTGGGTTGACTTGGGTTCGGGTCAATTGGGGTGGTGGTCAGTTGCTTCTAGGTCAAGTTTAGTGCTCGGGACATTTGGGTTCGGGGTTCTTCAAGTTGCGGGTTAGTTGGGTCTTGGTCAATTCGGGTGTGGATCAAATTAGGTTTCAATTTGTTCACGGTAAGGGCCAGTCGAATCTGGGTCTATTTAAGTTCAAAGTTTAATTGGGTTCAGTTGTTTTTATACATTTTTTTAAAAGTTAAACATGTAGTTTGTAGGTTTGCTTTGAGTAAAAATTGGTTTAAGGCTGGGTAGTCTTCCAGTGGAGTTATTGTCAAATACATGGATCACTATTAGGTTATGCACAACTAGTAAGGATCGCGTTTTGTTCAGTTAACTTGATCTCAGGCAATTCAGATTTTGGGTCATTTGTGTTCCAGTTGTCTCAGGTTGTGTCAGGTTGGTTTTAGATTCAGAATTTAGGTCAGCTTTAGGAATTAAGATTCTGGGTTGGTTTCAGGCAATTCAGATTTCAGGTCGGGTCCATTGGGTCTGGTCAAGGTTTGCTCCCTTTAGATTTTAGGCATAGTTGGAACTGAAATGACTGATCAAACATATCTTTTAGATTTTAGGGCATCACTAAAAGTTCTTCTCTTTTAGTATGGGAGTACTAATGAAAGAAATGAATGCAGGCACTTGCACAAGTGGAACCTTGATGCTGCAATAAATGTGCTCCGCATGTGTATTTGCCACCTGCCTGAAGCTGATCCCTTGCAGAATGAGGTACCTCCTATGCTACAATATGAGTTATATATGCACACTTTCAGAATTTCTAATTGTTTGTTTTGTCTTTTGCGTGCCAGGTTGTTTAAAAAAAGACAAGCATTGCAAAGATACCGCCACATTTTAAGTGCCGATGACTGTTATAACAATTGGCAGGAGGTCTATTTCTCCCTCTAATTCCTTTAACCCTATAGTACTCAATCAATGAGTATTGTATCGCCTGGTGTGATCAATAACTTCTTTTATCTAAATTGTACTAGATGTTCCATTGGGAGAACTCATTAGAACAAAAGTAACCATTTGTTGCCTCGCAGTACCAGTATATGTGTCCTACCTATGCCATCATGTTAGATTTGGTTACTTGTTGATGTTAGCTAGATTTCAATGTTGTGCAAACATCAGTTGTTACGATTTTCAGGTGGAAGCTTCATGCAAGGCCTGACGGCGAAGGACTGCATTAAAGACTTGCAAGTAAAGGTGCTGTTTCAGCTGCTCTGGAAGTGGCAGCCAGGGTTGCATCTCTATCTGCCAATTTTCGTAGAGAGCTCCAAGGCCGCCAGCTTGTCAATTTGTTAACCACTGACCCTTTGAGTGTTGGGGGCCGGCTGCAGCCTCACGCTTTCTCTCCTCTTGCATGATTCTGATGATGCCTTCCTGTTGCCATTGGGGCCATGGAGTTGTTGCCGATTCTGCGCTCCAAGCAGCTTTGGTATGATCAATAGCCCATTGTTATTGTACTCTGGCCTATACTAGTATGAGGCATAACTGGTATTATATTGATTTTAAATGTTGTAATATTATTCAGTATTTTTAAAATTGTACTCTAAGAAACAATTGAAGTAGATATACAGAAAAATACTTAATAAGCCTAAACAAATGTTAGGTGAAATGGAATTAGCTATTCTAGATTAGCCCACAAAGATAACATACAAATTAGCTATTCTTGGGAAGAATTTTTCTCAGAATTAAAGCCCAAACAAGCAATTTAGGTTTGATTCTCACTTGCGTGCCATTTGGCCTTCACTCTCTCTTTACACAGGTGCACTTTTTCCTTAAAAGAACAGTGGGGAACCTCTCACCGACAGATCTAGAAAGGCTCAATTCTTGGGCCTTGGGACTGCGTGTCTTGGCCCTTTGCCATTGCCTCAGCAACAGAAATGCTCTGCATTGCATGAGCACCCTGTTGATTCTAGAAGTTCTTTTGATGATGAAGCAGCTCCAATCTGCTTCTTGGTAAAT
>JAJGRX010000747.1:600000-792596 GCA_025461125.1 Carex kokanica
TCGTAACTGGTAAGTAGCAAGGTTTTACTGTGACATTTTGAGTATATTATATGTTTCTTAAAACTTGATTAGGATTTATAAAAAGAAGAATGCAACTTTGTGTGCTTCAATGATAAAGATATAGCTACTTATAACTTATAGGTGTGCAAGTACACAGGAAGAAAAAGAAAGCATATGATTGTAAAATCGGAGCCCACATTTTTTTTTTAAAGTTAAAATAGAGTCATGCCATTGGCTCTTTCACTAAATAGAAAGAAATTTGCACAGAAAGATAAATAAAATCAAATTTAGAGCATAAATTTTCAACATATTTAATATGCCGAAAAGTTGTAAAAAAAATTGAAAGAAATATTTTTTTTAAAGGTAAGCAAAATGAAAAAACAATTGAAATAGAATTAATATATATGAGATAGATAATTCAGAGCAAGGTAATTCTTTGCTTGTATGATGTATCATTGAAGATTGCTGCACCTTGGAGGGGAGTACGTTTAGATCCAGTGGGGTACTCTACGGTGTAAAATGAGAGATTTGCACCGTTTGTTGGGGACACGAAACATTAAAGACCTCGTGTTGGTTATTCAAATAGTTCAAAACAGAGCACTATTTGAAAGGTTGATTAGTTCTTTCTGGAGCAGAGCAGTCTACGTTGGCCACATGTTAGTAAACTGCCAATCCTTTTTATTTAAATAATTATTTTCAGAATTTTTACAGTTCAGTCAAGCAAAAAGTTCCCATTGGCTCCCTAAACAATCCCATATGGGCATGGTGAAGGGTGTCCAATTTTTCTTTATTTTAGAATAAATAATTAAATTATAGAAAACATGATAAATTATTTTTTATTGATCAAATTATTAGAGTGTACCGAATTAATAGTTCGTTTTCAATAATTTCAGTAAGTTTTAGTGTCTTCGTTACAGAAAATTCGAAAGCTACTCAGACTTGATCAATAGAGATCACAAAATCTGCAGACCCTTTCCTCTCTTTACCGAATTAAAATAGTTCAAAAATAGTAAAAATTAATGAACTATTTAGATCGAAGTTTGAAGTTTATACTATAGGTTTTTGAGGCAGTAGCACGAAAGGCCTTATGCTATCCATAGCATCTAAGCCTTACTTTTTTATAAATGTAAAATGAGTTTTAATATAAAAAACAATAAAATAGGTAAATTTGTGAGTTTTGAATTTTTTAGAGGAAAAACCTAATTGGAAGTGAGGTGGAAATACATAATTTTTAAGTTTTTGAGGGATATAAGTGAAATTCTCCCAAGAAATTAAATTTGTTTGTCACACCATCAGTATATGACGTCCATACACCGTGCTAAGGAACGCGTATCCTCTGCATTAACTCAAAAGGGAATCTTTTGAGTTAATGAATCTCAACCGTCTGATTTTAAACGGAGCCAATCCGAATCCTGCCTATAACATAGGGGACCTTTCAATATTAGTGCAGATCTAATCCGCACGAATCTTAAAACATATCAGACGGTTGAGATTCATTAACTCAAAAGATTCCCTTTTGAGTAAATGCAGAGGATACAAATTCCCGTGCTAAGTATGTCATGCTTATGGCATGTATTGGCATAGACTTGAGCACCATCACATGCAATGTTGTTAAATGCGGTTTTGTTCATACATGTAGAAGGCCACTGCATATGCGGTATGCAGCCGCATATGCGGATTTTCATACGGACTTATATATGCGGATTTTAAATGAGAATTCAGATATATATTCATATGCGTGTATTTTATACTACATGTATATATAGTATATGAGAAACTTCACTTAAACATATATAGCCAATAGCCAATAATAGACCATAAATTCAGCTGCTCAAATCCTTCGATCCAAATTAGTAATAAAATAATGTAAACACTAAATTCACATGAATTTCACCTAGAGTGTTCGACTTCGGTATAATAGCAATTCTTTAGTTCCAACTCTTAAAAACAAAGAAACAAACTTTTTGAGAGCCTATAAAAGAAGCTGCATGGACTATGGGAAGCTTCACTTTATTGGACTTGTGTTCGGATGAATATAAAGAATTGGGTCCGGGTTTTACTACATATCCGATCCTTTTTTCATTAATAAATGTTTGATCAGAACTTGGAATTTTTTAATTAATTAAAAATAAACATTTGTATGGACTGCATGGTATAATGTGATATGTATACGGTCAGTAGAACTGCATATGTGGCTGTATATGCAAAACCGCATATATGAGACTGCATAAAGATTTTCATGCAGTTTACAATTATATACGCATATGCAGCCGCATTTAACAACACTGATCACATGCTAAAATCTGACGGTGGGTATTCAACGCCAACAAACACATGTGAGGTATTAGTAAAAGGCTATGTTACTCAGATACTCCAATATAGGCTCCGTACCCGTATCTGACACGGATACGCACCCGATACGGCCCCGATACGTATCTGATACTCCAGCTGGCATATCGGCTTACGTGGTGTATCCTTAATCCTTTGATACGGTCTCTGATACGTTCTGACTCGTCTGGATACGGCCTGGATACCGCGCACCGCTCATGGTCCACCGTACACCGCGCCATCGCTGTGGACCGCACCATCGCTATGGACCGCGCCAAAAATAGTTTTTCTAGCGCTCCAAGGCAGAATCGAACCTGGGACCTTTGTTATGGGCTCCAATTGCCTTCACCACTACACCACTTCAAATTTTATGTTATAATCCAGTAGCGTTTATATTTAATGTATATCCAGAATCTTTTTTTGTTTTGAATTGATATTTAATTTATATAATACAAGTGTTGAACTAATAATATAATATAATAGACATATCGTATCCTTAATTTTTGAAAATTGCCGTATCGCCGTATCCGTATTGTATCCAATACGATATCCGTACTCATATCCATGCAACGTAGGTAAAAGGTAACCTGGGCATTACGTAAACAAAAAATAAAAATAAAGGAGTCAACCTGGGCATTACGTAAAAATAAAAAATAAATAAAGGAGTCAAGTGATTTAAGATTCGTGCCGATATAAGATTAATGGATCAGATGCAAACTCAAACGGTGAGGTAGTGTTTTGCAAATACCCCCACGGGTCAGACCCGTGCCCGCCCGCCCGGGACCCGTGCCCGCCCTGCCCGTGCCCGTGCACGGGTTTTGCACGGGTTCACGGGTTAAACGGGTACGGGTTGAGAAGGGCCGGGTAAGGATTTTTTTTAAATTTACCCGTGATACCCGTCCCGTTTCAAACCCGTACCCGCCCGTACTGACCCGTGGACCCGTATTACCCGTACCCGTACCCGCAAACCCGTGCCCGCCTACCCGTACCCGAACCCGAACCTGAACCCCTGTACTTTTTTTCTTTTTTTTTGAATTTCAAATTTCGAATTTCGAATTTTATTTCCCCCCAAGTCCCCAGCCCCCCCCCCCCCCCCCCCCCCCCCCCCCCCCTCCCCCCCAGACCCCTACCTACCCGGACCTCTTTTTAGTTTTTTTTTTTAAAGTTTTGTAGAGTAATTATATTTGTTTTTCCTAGAATAATTTAAAATTTAAGCTATTAGATTTATTTTTGAATATGTTAGATTTTATTTTTCAAATTCGGATTTATTTTTAATAGGTTAAATAAGTATGTTAGATTTATTTTTTGAATATGTTAAGTAATTAGATTCATTTTTTAATAGGTTAGATTTTATTTTTCAAATTCGGATTTATTTTTAATAGGTTAAATAAGTATGTTATATTTATTTTTTGAATATGTTAAGTAATTAGATTTATTTTTGAATAGGTTAGATTTTATTTTTCAAATTCGGATTTATTTTAATAGGTTAAATAAGTATGTTATATTTATTTTTTGAATATGTTAAGTAATTAGATTTATTTTTGAATAGGTTAGATTTTATTTTTCAAATTCGGATTTATTTTAATAGGTTAAATAAGTATGTTAGATTTATTTTTTGAATATGTTATGTAATTAGATTCATTTTTGAATAGGTTAGATTTTATTTTTCAAATTCGGATTTATTTTTAATAGGTTAAATAAGTATGTTATATTTATTTTTTTAATATGTTAAGTAATTAGATTCATTTTTGAATAGGTTAGATTTTATTTTTCAAATTCGGATTTATTTTAATAGGTTAAATAAGTATGTTATATTTATTTTTTGAAGAGTGAGGCTATGGTGCTATGCATAGCACGGATGACTAGTGTACTACGGCTCAATATAGTACTTTTTAAAATCTTAACGGTCGATCCGAACCGTTCAATGTGATAACCATATGAATATGTACTTGCAAACTAAATTTTATATTTTTTTCAATTTTTTTACTATTTTTTTAGATAGGTAGAATTTTGATGGTCCAGAATTTTCAAAAAACACTGATTTTTCTACCTATCTAAAAAAATAGTAAAAAAATTCGAAAAAATATAAAATTTAGTTTGCAAGTACATATTCATATGGATATCACATTGAACGGTTCGGATCGACTGTTAGGATTTTAAAAAGTACCATATTGAGCCGTAGTACACTAGCCATTGGTGCTATGCATAGCACCATAGCCTCACTCTTTTTTGAATATGTTAAGTTATTAGATTTATTTTTGAATAGGTTAGATTTTATTTTTCAAATTCGGATTTATTTTAATAGGTTAAATAAGTATGTTATATTTATTTTTTGAATATGTTAAGTAATTAGATTCATTTTTGAATAGGTTAGATTTTATTTTTCAAATTCGGATTTATTTTAATAGGTTAAATAAGTATGTTATATTTTTTTTTGAATATGTTAAGTTATTAGATTTATTTTTGAATAGGTTAGATTTTATTTTTCAAATTCGGATTTATTTTTAATAGGTTAAATAAGTATGTTATATTTATTTTTTGAATATGTTAAGTAATTAGATTCATTTTTGAATAGGTTAGATTTTATTTTTCAAATTCGGATTTATTTTAATAGGTTAAATAAGTATGTTATATTTATTTTTTGAATATGTTAAGTTATTAGATTTATTTTTGAATAGGTTAGATTTTATTTTTCAAATTCGGATTTATTTTAATAGGTTAAATAAGTATGTTAGATTTATTTTTTTAATATGTTAAGTAATTAGATTCATTTTTGAATAGGTTAGATTTCAATATGTTAAGTAACTAGATAGGTAGTGTCGGTATAAATTTCTAACCTCTTTTAATCTTTATGGTTATTCTTTAAATCATTAATTTCTAAAGATTTCAATTAGTTTTTAAATTATTCTTTTAAAGAAGAACTACTAACAAAAAAAAAGTTAGAACTCCGCCTATGTTATTTTACATAGCCGGTCCCAAGCCCGGAATAAAGGGGGAGGGTAACTTTTATTTTTTAATCTATTGTTTTTAAATAATTCATTATTTTTTTTAAAGTAACTGATTTAAGAAATTTTTGATTTATATTTTATTGTTTTGAAGTAATTGATTTAAAATATTTTAAAGTAATTGATTTAAGAAATTTTTAATTTATATTTTATTGTTCAAAATTTAAAGTAATTGATTTAAGCAATATTGTTTTAAATAATTCGTAACTTTGATTTTGATTTTAGTATCACAAAAATTATTGAGTTCAAATATGCAATCATGTTAAATGAATTTTGATTTGTATTTTATTGGTTTAAAAATAAAACAAAAACAAAAACAGAAAAAAAAAAAAAAAAAAAAAACAGCAGCGGAGCAGCCTAAAAAACAGAAAAAAAAAAAAAAAAAAAAAAAAACCTGCCCGGACCAGACCCGTGCTACCCGGATCTAAACCCGCTTACCCGTGACCCTTGTTGCCCGTGACCCGTGTTGCTCTGGGGGTTTGAGAGGGGCCGGGTAGGATTTTTCAAAAAAATACCCGTGCTAACCCGTCCCGTGTCGCCCGTGACCCGTCCCGGGTTTTGCCCGTGCCCGCCCGCCCGTGCCCGTTTGCAAAACACTACGGTGAGGTACCTTAGATGTTATGAATTCCTACGAGTGGAGTCCATATCCTCTAAAGGTAAAATGAGTATTTATAAATTTTGGTGTGCTTCGTGTTTTATTTATATATTTTTTTTTGTTGGAAAGAGTGAGGGTAGGGTAATATTCATGTTACGAATCAGTATGTGCTGCAAATCTACAAATTTACAAATCTATACTTCTATTTTTAAAATTCAAACAGTTACTTCGAAAAATTAAACATGATCTCTGAATGACAATGTATATAGAGACCAAATTTTACTATTTTTTTTTTATATAGGTAGAGAAATCTCTGCTTTCGGATGGTCCAAATTTTTTAGATCAAGTAATATTCTAAAAAATATATAAAAATTTGATCTAGAAGTACATTTTAATATGCATATCATGTTAAGTGGTATAAATCAATTGTTTGGATTTCAATAACTGGTATATAAGTTAATAGTATGGACTATTTTGTAATATGCATATTACCAAAGCCTCATTCTTATTTAAATATAATTCGGTATATAGTAGATGTTGATACAATTTATTTAATCAAGAAAAAATCTTGCATCATGCAAATTAGGTTAATAATATAAATAAAATAAAGGAAAGAGAATGTAATAAATTAATCCTCATTCTGGAAGAACTTAATTTTTTTTCTCACATGATAAGAATCAATATCTCCTAAAATAATTTTAAGTGTAGTGGAGAAAATTCAACTATTTCTTTGTTTCTAGTGATTTGAGACCGAATTTTTTATTTATATCCAAAAAATAATGGAAATTTCAAAAAGGGTAATTATATCTTACCCCCTTCTTCTTTCCCCCGAATTTCCCCCGTCAACTGTTTATTAACTGTACTTACTTTATTAACTGTAGTTAGTTAGTGGTCCCGAGTTACTTACCATTTTTGGAATTGAATATTTCCAAATTTTCCTGATTCTCTCCGATTCTCTCCCGATTTTCTTTTCTCTCGCGATTATCTTCCCATTTTTGAATTCTCCGTCGGTGAACAGAAGTTTCGATCTCAGCTCTCCCTAGTCTTTTGATCCTCTCCGTCGCGCATCTCTTCTTCTCCGTCGCGCATCAATTCTTCTCCGTCGCGCAATTCATCAGGCGATCTCAGCTCCGCGTATCATCCGCTCAGACGACCTTCTTCTCAGGCTATCCTCTTCCGATCGGGCCATCTGGTACTCAGGCTATCGTGAAATCTGAAACTTTTATCAGGTAAGTGAATGTTGACGCGATCTGAATTATTTCTTTATCTCTGATCTTAGTTTTGTGATTTCTGTTGAAATTATATCACATAGCTATTTCTGTTTGATGATTTGCTGTTTATCGATTTGATTATTATGCTTGCTGAAATGAATACATGAATGACTAGTAGGTATATGAATACTTGAAGTCAATACTTGATAGTTTATGTGTGAATACTTAGTATGACAGGATGAATACATACTACCATGTCATTGTTTATTAATACCAGTATTTGGGAATAGTAAGACTGCTTTATTGGATGAATATTTAGATATTTAATGGATGAATACTTTGTTACACTTGGTTTGTATACTAGTACGAGTAGTGATAAATACTTGGTAAGGTTGTTTTTTGTAAATAATTGGATGATGAATGGATGAATACTCTATGTTACATAGTCAATACTTTGTTACATTTGTGATGTATACTAGTACGAGTACTGATGAATACTTGGGAAGGTTGCTTTATGTAAATACTTGGATGATAAATGGATGAATACTTTATGTTACATAGTCAATACTTTGTAGTGTAGGAGTGAATACATTATATAATACTTCACAATTAATTTTTCAGGATGAGTTTTGATCTGAATGAAATTTGTGGAGATGAAATGTGGATGGAAAATGTGGATCTAGAAGAGGTTTATCGTGCCAATGAGAGAGTGGTTGATGATGTTGGCAGCAAGGATGATATGTTCGAGTTCGATCTAAACGAGGTGGCAGTGGACAATGATTTACATCAATATAGTAGTAGAGTTGAAGTAGATAGAGAATCTGATAATGATGAAGATGCTGATGATGATGATGATGATCATCGTGTAAAAGAACCTGCAGTTGGGGATGAATTTGACTCTGTAGATGATGCACATTCATATTATCAATTATATGGATTTCAATCCGGGTTTAGTATATGCAAAAGGTCGAACCACAAAATTGGAGACAAAAACACCCATTATGTGTTTACATGCACCAAATTCCAAAAAAGAGTTGTTTCAAACAATGGTCGTATCCCAACGAGAAAAAGAGGTTGTGTAGGGACAGGTTGCCTTGCTTGTATAAAGCTAAAACCTTCTAGTTTGGAGAAATGATGGGTTGTAGTAGAATATGTTGGGGAACACAACCACATTTTACAACTCCAATCTTCATTTTTGATTTCTGGATTCCGATACATTCCCGTTAAATATCAGAATTTGTTGGAATTTAATGATGATCAGGGTTTGGCTGTGGCAGTTAATATAAAATTAGTAATAAAAAGTGCTGGAGGTTATCTAAGGTGCCCTTTTACTAAAAAAGATGCACGAAATCATATTGAGAAGTACAAGAGGATGAAGTTACGTGCTTTTGAAGGTGATGATGCCTCCTTGATATTTGAGTACTTCCGAAACAAATCCAAGATTGATCGAGATTTCTTTTATGCTCACGATTACACAAACGAAGGCCGATTATGGAGTGTGTTCTGGGCTGATGGTCGAAGTCGTGCAGCATACAAATATTTCCACGATGTTATTGTTATGGATGCAACGTACTTGACAAATAAGTAAGTAATAATCTTCTAATTATGATATTATTTGCTTTTAATTTAGTATTTGGTATGCTTTGTATGAATACTTACTATTGTTTTTTTAAATATGTGTCAGGTACGACATGCCGCTTGTATTGTGGGTTGGTGTTAACCACCATGGTCATTCCGTCATCTTAGCTTGTGCTTTGATAGGAAGGGAAACAGAAAAAGATTACAGATGGTGTCTTTCCAGGTACTATTTGTTAGTTGTTTGAATGAATATTTTATCTGTTTAAGATGAATACTTTGCACTTTAGGGATGAATACTATTTTGTCAGCACAATTACTTTGTACTAATAAATATTTTTTGTCTAGGTTTTTGGAATGTATGAATGGAGTGAAACCGAGTGGCATACTGACAGATCAATGTGGAAGCATTGAATTAGGTATTAAGCATGTATTTGGCTCAGAAACCACTCATAGGTACTGTTCTTGGCATATATTATATAAGCTACCCAGTAAATTGGGAAGAAAGGATAAGAAAAGTGCTTTATCTGCTTTGGTGAAGGAGGTTGTATATTATTCCCAGTGTAAAGAGGATTTTGAGGAAAGATGGGTACAGGTGATGGATAAAATTGGCAAGCAAGATGATCCTTGGTTTAGAGATATATTTGAAATGAGAGAGAAGTGGGTTCCAGTGTATCTCAATTCTCAATTCTGGGCTGGAATGAATACTACACAGCGTGTAGAAAGCATGAATGCTTTCCTGGATAGCTACCTTACAAGGAGAGAAAGCCTTAAAGGTTTTGTTGAATGTTTTGATGAAGCTCTAAGAAATATTTGGGAGAGAGAGCATAAGGCTGACCATGATTCGAAGTACCGAGCTCATAAATGTAATTCTGAATTGCCTATGGAATACCAATTTCAAGGAAGTTACACAAATGATATTTTCCTCAAATGTCAAGAACAGTTCACATTATGTATGAATTTATCGTGCAATCTAATCACAGAACAAGATGGAGAGGCACTCTATGTTGTTACAGATTGTTGGGGGAAAAACTTTCAGGTTTTATATAAGAGGGCATTAAAGGAGGTTTTTTTTGTGTTTGTAGACTGTTTGAGGTAATGGGTGTTTTGTGTTCACACTGCATTCAGGTTCTAAAGCATGAAAGAGTGTTTTCTATTGATGAAAAATATATTGTGGATCGTTGGAGAAAAGACATTGATCGTCAGAATTTGACTATAATTGACTCAACTCATCCAACTTTACCTGAACGAAACAGGTAAAATTTTCTGATTAATTGGTTTATTTATGCAATTCGTGAATACTTGCAATTATAAGGTTCAATACTTGACTGTATGTTGCATCTTTTTTTTGTGTGTATTTTTAGGCTATATGAGTTGACCATTTCAACAAATCCAATAATCCAAGATCTGCTAAACATTGGCAGTTTGAATGATGAATATCATACTTTGGTGTTGAATGGTTTATATGACTTAAGAAAAAACATTACAGGTTTGCCCAAACTGTTCATTTTTTGTCTGTTAATATATATTACAACTTTTTTTTATTTAACTTCAAATACAATTCTAATATTTTTATGGAATCAGGTTTTATTGGTGGACAACAGAATGTGAATTTTAATGATAATTCTGGAGTTTGTGAAAGGACCCCCAAATTGAGAAAGAAAAGAAAACCTACACCAGCAAAAGGAAAGCAACAAGATGTTTCGACGGCTGGAGGTATACATTTATGTTTTGTTACTACAGAGATGAGTACATCAACATTCCAGTGTGATTACATGGTATCACAGGATGAATACTTGGCACCATATCATTATGGACTAATACCATTTGTTGTGAACCCTTGGATTGCTTAATGTTGTGAATACTTTAATATTATTGGATGAATACTTGTTATTATTCTAGTCAATACTTTCGAATGTAGGCATGCATGAATACATTGTTTTCCATAAATACCAGTTAAATCCTTTGCAGGTGAAGCAGTGCTTAATGGGATGCAAAACTCTACTACAGTTGAAGAACAAAATGGTTTGTATCAATTGAGAAATAACATTTCATCTTTCTTATAACTATTTTTTAGTTTAATTGTAATTCCAATTTTTTTACGCAATCAGAAAATGTTGGTGCTCAGCAGAACAAGGATATAAATGTAAGTTTTGCAGTTGGTGACAGTATTTCTATAGCTATAAAGAAAAGAAGATCCTCAACAGCCAAAGTAAATGAACAAGATGTTTCCACAGCAGGAGGTAAGAATTGATTAACTATTATGTCATATATGTACTTCTTATTGTAGGTGTGAATACTTTTTTTTTACATAAGTAGCAACTGCAGGTGATGTTGTGCATAGTGGAACTCCAAATTCTACTTCTAGTGCTGTGACTTCATTAGTTAATTGTCCACCTTCTAAACCTCTACTACCGCCTAAAAGTCAAATCGGAGGGGACGACAAAAAAAAATTGCTTACAAGAGCAAAATGGATGTTGCCATAAAGAAGTTAATTGAAAAGCAAAAGAATATGAAGTATGATACCTAAACTCATGAGGATAACAAGATGGAGAAGAAAAGTAGAATTAATTCTTTGTTTTTGTGAATATATAAACATTACTTTGCATAGATATCATTTTTTTTATTTTTATTTGTTTGTTATCAACATTTTAAGAATTGAAAAATATAGTTTTTGTTCTTAAGTTTTTTGTTATACTATAGAAGTCCATTGTATAGAAATTATTATACAGAGAGAGTATTTCTTAGTCAATACTTGGTAAGGTTGTTTTTTGTAAATAATTGGATGATGAATGGATGAATACTTTATGTTACATAGTCAATACTTTGTTACATTTGTCATGTATACTAGTACGAGTACTGATGAATACTTGGTAAGGTTGCTTTTTGTAAATACTTGGATGATAAATGGATGAATACTTTATGTTACATAGTAAATACTTTGTAGTGTAGGAGTGAATACATTATATAATACTTGACAATTAATTTTTCAGGATGAGTTTTGATCTGAACAATTTTTGTTTCCACATTTATATATTGTCAGATCTCATAAATACCTTACTTTTCAGCAATTTTTGTCAGTTCTCATAAATTTTTGTTTCATCATTTATATATTTTGTTTCAACATATATATATATTATTAATACCTTACTTCGCAGGGATGAATACTTTATGTAGAATAAGTGAATACAACAAAGAACAATTTGAAAAGTTGAATTAAATTGAACGGTTGCTTGTTTATTTTGTCAGATCTCATAAATAAAACAATAGTTTGCAAATTTTGAATATTACTAGATGACAAAATTTGACAAGACAACACCTGATGATCATAATTATGGTCCCACCTTATGTAATTTTCGAGGCGACATGGATAGTGTGAATATAATATTGATAAAGAGTGAATATAATATCAGGCATTCCTCCAGTGAAATGGAGATGGTGTTCAAATTAAATGGTCCCACCTTATGTATTTGAAATATATATATAAGAGTTGCGCCATTTCGTCTCATAGCGCCCTTCCATTAACGTCCTTCCATTTTGATGAACCCGTTCCATATGATATATCACCCATATTGTCAATGAAAATTAAAACGAAAAATTAAATCAAAATATTGGTGGCGTGAGTCAGACAAATATTCACTCGGAATTCGTACACTCCGAAATCCCTTTTTTCTGTCTTTTAGTGACGTTAGGGTTTAAGTTGTTTTTGAAAGAGGCGCTTCGACATTGTTGTCTTCTTTCTCTCGCTTTCGTCTTCTCCGTCGTAAAAAAATGGCAGATTTCGCCGAAGCACCGATTCCGCCTCAAATTGAAGCCGAAGCACAACTGTCTGACAGTGGAGTTGCGTCGGCAGAGCCTGAAATTGAAGCACCACCCGCTGAAACGAAAGCACAAATGGCTGACGCACCACTGCCTGAAACTTCAGTAGCACCTCCTTTAAATGAAGCGCCACTTCCTGACACTAGAGTTCCATCGGTAGAGCCACCGCGTGAAGCCGAAGAACCACTGGCCAAAACTGAAGCTGAAAAACCGCCTGAAACTGAAGCCGAAGAACCACTGCCTGGAGTTGAAACGGAACTAGAAGAAATAGCATTGGGAGCTCCTGAAAACGAAGGTATAATCTCTAGATTTGTTCATTTTTCTTAAAAAAAGTATTCATTAGATTCGGATTTGCATGTTCCTGTAGTTATATTTTAGTCAACTTTCCATTTTTGGTTAAATCAACTTTCCATTTTTGGTTAGATGAAGTCAGTTTTGGCTTATTTGTAGTATTTATTCTTTAATTATTAAATACTTTTCATGGATGAATACTTTATATAGAATAGGTCAATACTGACAAAGAACAATCTGAAAAGTTGAATTAAATTGAATGGTTGCTTGTTTATTTTGTCAGATCTCATAAATAAAACTTGACAAATTTGACAAATTGAATTAAATTGAACAATAGTTTGCTAATTTCGAATATTATTGGATGACGAAATTTGACAATACAAAACCGGATGTATTTTGGACTTTGATAGGTGAAATGAAAGGATTTGACATTACCAGAAAAGATTTAACATTACACAATAAAATTATTTAATTTGTACCACAAAAAGTATTCATCATTATGCCTATTTTTTTAATAGTGTTCAGCTTAAAGTTGCATGCATTTTAGGTTATTATATATATTAGAGTTGAATACTTTTAGTTTTTCTGTGAAATATATTATAAATAAGCAATGAATACTTGGTCTATCAGGCGTTGGATACTTTGTAAGTGTTTGTAGTTATGAACTGTATTTGTCAGGGACGAATACTTGATATTTGAAGAATGAATACTGTATAAGTTAGGAATGAAACTATGCATGCTTAAATGGGATTTCATTAATTAAGTAAAAATTAGTTGTAATTAACTTATTACTTTTATTTATGATTTTGCATGGTTGATATATTATTCTCTATGAAATATAATTAGTTGCATGTTTGCATGTTTGCATGTTTCATATATTCTTCTTTACTTTTATTTATAAATTAGTTGTAATTAACTTAATCTTCTCTATGAAATATAGGATATCAAGCATTGGCACAGCAACCGGTTGAACCATCACAAGGGCAATCTCAGGGGCAAGATCAACAGCCAACTGAAGGTAGCCAAACTGAAATGCAGAATCTCAACACTGCAGGTATGAATTATTAGGAAGTTAACCTTAATATACTTCATGTACTTATGATGAATACTTGTTTCATTTGAGATGAATAATTTTTCAATTTGGAATGAATACTTTTTTATTTCAGATGAATACTTCTTTAAATAAGGAATATGCACTTACTGTAACAGGATGAATACTTTTTACATGAGGAATGTATACTTAGTATGACTGTATGGATACATACTACCATGTCAGTGTGTACAAATGTGTACAAATACCATTATTTTTGAATAGTTAGTAAGTAAAAATTAGTTGTAATTAACTTATCACTCTTATTTATATGTTTCATATATGTAGTATTTATTCTTTAATTATTAAAAATTTGTTGTAATTAACTTCTGGTTCTTCTTTATGAAATCAAGTAAATGAAGCATCGGCACAGCCACCGGTTAATGTCAAGATCACCTCTCAAGGTGAAGCATTCTTCACACCAATCGGTGAATCTCAAGGTAAACATCAGAAGAAGAACTTTGTAATTATTTTGTTACATTTTCAATTTATTTATGAAAATTATTTTGCTTCTATTTTTTAACAGAACATAAACAGTGTTCATCAGCAGACGAAATAGAGGAAAGTTCAGAAGAAGAAGCTGTACCGGCAGTACAAATGCATAAGCGAGCCCGACGAGGTCAGAAGGAAGGTATTTTCATGAATTTACTTATAAATTTCTTTAAGTTACAATTAATTATATGTGTACTGTTACAAAAGTTTAGTTGTAGTCTTGTAGTGAATACAAAAGTGAATTTCAATGCATACTTCTTCAATATATGTAGATAAATCTTCAGAAGAATGGGAACAAGAAGAAGAATCTTCATCAGAAGAATTGAAAATTGTCCCACCACCAGTAAAGCGGCGCAGGGGAGCCCAACCGGGTCACAAGAGAGGTATGTTCATCAGTTTACTTATATATTTGTTTTTTTGTAATAAATATGTACTTGCTGACCAGCATTGAATGCTCTATTTAATTAGAATGAATGGTGAATACTTCGTATGACAGGATGAATACATGTTACAGTAGGATGAATACTTGTTACATTTGTCCTAGTTGTATGAAGTACTTCTTACACTTGTCCTAGTTGTATGAAGTACTTGTTACAGTAGTAATGAATACCTGGGATAAAATAATGAGTACTTCAGTAGATTTTAATATTATGTATGACAGGATGAATACTTGGTACATTAGGGATGAATATTTGTTATGACAGGATCAATACTTATTACATTCTGAATGAATACTTGTTACATCCGGAAGGAATACTTGTTACATTAGGATGAATACTTGTTACATTACTTGTGAATAGTTGGTACATTAGGATGAATACTTGTTACATTAGGATAAATATGTATTTGCTGTCCAGTATTGAATACTTGTTACACTTGTTACATTATGATGAATACTTGTTACATTACGAATGAATAGTTGGTACATTAGGATGAATATTTGTTACATTACGGGTGAATAGTTGGTACATTAGGATGAATACTTGTTACATTAGGATAAATATGTATTTGCTGTCCAGTATTGAATACTTGACCAATCTATGTAATTTTTGCCTTGTAGGACAACGGATTGGCAAACCGAGGACATCTGATTCTTGCATAAAGAATAGATGCAATGTCGATGCCGCCATGCATTTCTTCCACAGGAATGTGTTGCCCAATTTAACACCTGTTCATATAACCCGTTTAGCCGATACCCCCTTTATGCATCTGTTTGCGTTTCCACACAAGACTCACGCAAACAACCCTGTTCTCCATAGTATTTTGATGACTTGGAAAGATAAAGAAGGAGCCTTTGTCTTTCATAAAAGAAAACTGATCTTTACTGCTGAAGAAGTTGGTATGGTTATGGGTCTAGGTGTTGGTGGAGAGGTGGTTCAATACAAGAAAGGAAGGCTTCATGATACCTCTTTCAAGAATCGACATTTTAAGTCAAATGGCAGGATAAGTGTGCCCCAGCTTGAGATGGCAATTAAGGAAGCACTTCAGAACAATTCTACAGTGGATGATGTAATTGGTCTTTTGGTGATGTACCTCTTTACAATGGTGCTTTTCCCGCAGTCTTGTGGAAAGGTACCACAACATCTATTCCACTATGCTTCTGACATTGACAACTTGAAGGAATATAACTGGGCAGAAGCAGTCCACCGTGTGCTTGTTGAGAACATCCCAAACAATGCGGCTTGGTGTCGTTTACAAAGAGACAACCAAAGTCGTGGTCAAAGTGAAATGAGAAATGCCGAAGAAGAAGAAGATGGCACAAAGAACAAAAGAGGAAAGAAAGAGTCGGGCACCCTACCTGGTTGTGCAATCGCCTTAATTGTAAGTTTTGAATACTATGGATAACATTATGAATACTGTTCCAGTAGGATGAATACTATGTATGACAGGATGAATAGTTGTTAATTAGGGATGAATACTTGCTACACCTTCCCTAGTATGAATACTTAGGATAACAGAATGAGTACTTCAGTAGGAATAAATACTATGTATGACAGGATGAATACTTTTTATAGAGTTGATGAATACATTGTTACACTTGCCCTAGTTGTATGAAGTACTTGTTACAGTAGGAATGAATACTATGTGTGACATTTTCAATACTTGTTAAATTAGAAATGAATACTTGCTACACCTTCCCTAGTTGTATGAAGTACTTGTTACAGTAGGAATAATTAGTAGTACCCGTATGATGAATACTTTCTGTTGGTGGATGAATACTTTATCTTTGTGGATGAATACTATCTGATTGTGGATAATTACTTTCTTGTTGTGTATGAATACACCTTCCATATTTCTATTGTTGGTGGATGAATACTTTCTGTTTTACAGATTAATACTTTTTGGTTTTGCTGTCAATACTAATGGATGAATACTTTCTGTTTTTTTGTAGGCTTGGTTTTTTGAACATGTCAAGATTCCCAACAACAGAATGTATACTGGGCACATTCCAAGATTTCTAGACCACAAGTTGAACGTGTGTTGGAGGAGATCTTCATTAACCAAAGTCCTGGAGAATGTTCTTGTTGGGGACATTAATACGGCTGATCTCAAATGGCAAGCTGCTGAGGAATTCAATAAAGAGAAGGGTTTTGTTGCAAGCGCCTACTTCTCTTCTATGTCAAACGTTGCACCTCTGCGTAAACCACAAAACTTGAATCTGTTGAAGTTGATGACCGAAATGGCACCTGTTTACTGCCTTTTCAACTTCAATGTTTCCACTGAACTGATTCAAAGGGCATCGAAGCATAGGTTTCAAGATCTGAAGTACTTGGAAGATGCAAGTGGTGTTCCAGTTTTGTCACCAGCATCTGAACAGAAATTCATTGCGCAAGTTTCTCATTCGGAAAGACAGTATCACATAACCAAGCGGTTATTTCGATCACGTAAGATTTAATCAATTTAATTTAAAGTTTTTTATTTTGTATTTAATTTTATGTTAATGGGTGAATACTTTTCTGTTAATGTGTCAATACTTGTGTATTGGTTGGATGAATAGTTGTGTATTAGCTGTTTTGTATCAACATCTGACTTTAATTTTTTTTTTATTTTTTTTTCGTGGGACAGCTGTTAAAATTGTTGAAGGAACAGAGAAGGGAACTTCTGGTAATGATAACAAGACGAAATCAAAGTGTAAGATTAATAAATTTTTGTACATTTGAATATTTATATTCAAATTTAAGTACACTCGATAGTTTGGGTGTACATATTTTTAAATTAATTTTTAACCATTGATATTTCCGCAGCAGGTGATTCTAAGAAAGCAGTAGTCAAGTTACCTTCTGGAAAAGATAAGGTACCTTCCGAAGCTGGTGTTTCTCAAGCTGCTAATTTACTTTCTGATGGTAAGATTTGTTCATCTTTAATAGTCAATACTTTTAACGGAATGGTTGAATACAATTGGCCATTATAGAATTATCTGGGATGAATACTTTGAACAATGGGTGAATACTTTTTCATCTGGGATAAATACTTTTTTAGATAAGTTTTATGTAGTTAGTATGACAGGATGAATACTTTTTACATTAGGTGTGTATACTTAGTTTGACATGATGAATACTTTCTTTACATATGGTGTATGTACTTAGTATGACAGGATGAATACTTTTTATATTGGGGTACTATACTTAGTATGACAGGATGAATACTTTGTTTTTTTTTTGTAGCTGGACGTGAGCAGGGTGTTGTTAAGACTAGGAGCTCTGAGAAGCTGTCTTCTGAAATCAAAGAGACTCCTTCTAGTCCTCTCAATAAGAGAGTATTATTTGGAGATACCTTAACACCAACACCACCATTTGGTAGAGTTGCCCCTCTAAAGAAATCGAAGAATGATGGAGAGAAAGAGAAGGAGGTTGTAGAGAAACAAAAACCAAAAGAAAAGGACCAACCAAAACAAGTGATTGAGTTGGTAGGAAATGAAGGAACACAACCTCAATCTGGAGAAGAAGATACTCATGGATTTACTACACAGGAGGATGAATCACAAGATCCGGTTATTGATAAAATTATCGAAGATGTCCTGGCGAAGCATAGAGGAGCAGAATCACAGGGAGGGCAACAAGTTGATGAGAAACAAGCAAGAGAGAAAGAAGGTATGAATAGTTAGTTTGCTATTTCTGTTTTATTATTTCTGTTTGTTGATCTGATTATGTATTTTATTCAATGTTCTAGTATGTATTATTTTTATCTTTTTGATTTTTGTTTATTGATCTGTTTTATATTTTTTTTTATCGATACTTGAATGTCTAGTATGTATTATTGTTATTCCTTTTTTTTATTAATGTAATTTATATATTTGATATGAGTTTGAGATTATGATCTAAATTTATAAGAATTAATCTGACAAGTGTATATGTGTATACTTGCTATATTTGTGTACTTCTACTAGTAGTTGTGAATAGTTAGTAAGATTGCTTGATGTGATGAATATTTGGGTATTAGTCGATGAATACTGTCTAATTTGGGATGAATACTTCTTTTCACAAGGTGTATATACTTAGTATGACAGGATGAATACTTAGTGTGTCAGGATGAATACCTCCTACAAGGTCAGTTTGTACTAATACTTGTTACAATTGTCATGTATGCTACTATGAGTAACAAGTGAATACTTAGTAAGGTTGCTTTTGTAAATACTTTGATGATGAATGGATGAATACTTTATGTTAATTGGTTGATGAATACATATGTTTCATACTTGAATCATACATCGAAGTTCAGGTGAATACTTCTTTGTTCTGTAGTTCATACTTTTATTATTCAGTTTCATATTTTGAATGTAACAATATGCATATGTAATTTGAGTATTTTTTTTTTTTGTTTTTGCGCAGTATCTGGAAAAAAGGAAGTTGAAACTGAGGATAAGAAACAAGCAAGAGAGGAAAAAGGTATGAATACTTCATTGGTGTGCAGTTCATACTTTTATTATTCAGTTTCATATTTTGAAGGTTTATGTGAATACTTTGAAGGTCTAGGTGAATACTTCATTGGTCTTCAGTTCATACTTTTATTATTGAGTTTTATATTTTGAATGTAACAGTGTGCAATGTGATTTGATTATTAATTTTTTGTTTTTCTGCAGTATCTGTAGAAAAGAAAATTGAAGCGGAGAATGAGCCAATATGTAATCTTGCTGACATGGATGGTCCATCTTTTAGCATCGGTTTGACACCGGAATTGAAAGATCTCACAGACGACAAAACCAAAGAGCAAGAGAAACTGGTGGACCAAAAAAGCCCGTTAAAATCCCGGTTTAAGATTGTATATGGAGCATCTGGCAGGAAAAGAGGCCGAAAACAAATTTCTGGAACTGAAACCAAAGTTATTGAAATTAGCTCCCAAGAGCAAGAGCAAGAGCAACAGCAAAAGAAAGACAAACCCAAGAAGAAGGCACCCATTAGAAAGAAAAAGAGGGTAGCAATTCGACGAAAACTGCCTAAAAGAGGCAATGATGACATGAAGCCAGGTTTTGTCGGAGTGCCTTTTGTCCATGATGCTGCCAAAGTTCACATCCCATTCCCTAGTTGGATTCAGTGCATTACTGTCAAGTACAATGAGGACTTTAATGAATTTGATGAAATTCCTTTCAAGTTAAATGATCCAGAGTGGAACTTTTTTGCCGACAGCATTTTTGTGGACCCAACCTTTGTTAGCTGTACCGGCAAAGTCCCCTTGCCGGACAAGAGTTGGTATTATAAAAATAGGGATTTGGTTAGCGATGAAGTCAGCAATGTGTTAGATTCTTGGGTCAAGAAGTATTTCCAAAATCAAATTCATGAAAACGAGTACCCGTTTAAGAACACACAGTATAGCCTATTCGTGAATGTAGATCAATTCCGCGACCTGCTATTTTCCGAAAACTTCGTTGGCAGTGAGGTATGATATTCTTTATTTGAATAAACTTTTTTGAGTTAATGCATGTTTGATAACTGGTTCTGGGATAGTTCTATGTTGGTGTGTGAATATGTTGGTGTTAAAGGTCAATACTTGTCTGGAGTTGGATGAATACATATGCATGACATTCTGCATGAATACTTTGGGTTTAATGGGTGAATACTTAGTACATTAGGTGTCCATACTAATCTTGACAGATGAATTAATGGGATAATACTTGGGTACTTGGGTATTAAGTTGGTGTTAAAGGGTTTAAGTTGGTGTTAAAGGGTACTTGGGTATTAAGTTGGTGTTAATGGGTGAATATGTTGGTGTTAAAGGGTCAATACTTGTCTGGAGTTGGATGAATACATATGCATTCTGGATGAATACTTTGGGTTTAATGGGTGAATACTTAGTACATTAGGTGTCCATACTAATCTTGACAGAAGAATTAATGGGATAATACTTGGGTACTTGGGTATTAAGTTGATGCATGTATGATTACTGGTTTCCGGATAGTTATATATTAATTAGTGAATACTTTGGTGTCAATGGGTTAATACTTTTGTGGTAGTTGGATGAATACTTTTTGCATTCTAGGTTGATGAATACTTTGTATATTAGGTTTCCATACTAATCATGACAAATATATTTGTTTAGGCGGTTGATATTGCACTGCTAATAATGCAAAGGGAGACTGCTGTGGAAGAAGAATGGTTTTATATTGTCAATGACGTTCTTGTAAGTATCTAAAACTATTAAAAGTATTTTTTCAATTTGATGCATTACTGTTTTTTGGGATAATCTATATTGGTGGGTGAATACTTTGGTGTTAAAGTGTTAATACTTGTGTTTATTTGGATGAACACTTGTGAATTACTTGCTTATGACTATGGGTTTAATGGATGAATACTTTGTACATTAGGTGTACATGAGGTGTACATTAGGTGAATACTTGTGTTTTAATGGTTTAATACTTGTGTAGTCTTGGATGAATACTTTTGCAGTACTATTGATGACAGATGAATTATTAGTTTGCTTTTTTTTAATTATTGTAATATTGTAGGAAATGGCACCATTCAATTCGTTGGAATTGTTGTTCCGCCGTCAAAAGGAGTTATTCTCACCTCAGTTTGAGAAATCCAGATGGTTTTTTGTACCATTAGTTGGTCGAAACCACTGGATATTAGCAGCGTTTGATTTGAAAAATCAAAAAATTCAGATGTATAACTCCCTTAGCCCTTCATCCAACCAGTTCTACCTTGAGCCTCATGTCAATTATATCCACTGGGTGAAGTACTTTCTTTCATGGAGGCTTGGTAAGCATATGTTACTTTATAATTTCATTTTTTAATTAATTGTATTATGTATGAAAACCTTTATAAAATTTCTTGTGTTTATGCAAAATACAGGACAAGAGTCCTGGATGGATGTTCCACTATCTTGGATGGCAACACCTCAGCAATCTTCACTTGATTGTTCTATTTTTGTCTTGCGCTGTGTAGATTGTCTGACGCGGAATGTCCCGTTGGATTTTACTCAGGTATAATATTATATCAAATTTTTAATCCGTTGGATGGATACTGTGTTTGACAGGATGAATACTTGTTACATTAGGGATGAATATTATGTTAGACAGGATGAATACTTGTTTCATTATGGATGAATACTTAGTACGACAGAATGAATACCTCCTACCTTGTCAATGTGTAGTAATACCTTTTTTTTTTAGTTAGTAAGACTGTTCTTATTGGATGAATATTTACATGTTTAATGGATTAATACTTGTTACAGTTGGTTTGCATAATAACTAACAAGAGTTTAATGTGTTAAATTTTTGTAGGAAATGATAAGTGCTGAGCGTCTTCTCGTTGCGTTTCGTTTCCTCATTGATGATAGAAATGAGTGTAAATTTGAGAGCTCATGATTACTTCTGGCGGTGGTGTGTTAATTTGAGAGGTTCCAATATTCGGTTCCTTATTGGATGAATATTTGTTCAGCTTTTCGGTTATTTATAGGATTGTTGGATGTGATTTGATATATCAAAGAATTAATTCTCTTTTTTCTTTTTCTTTTTTGGTGAATAGAGAAACATTAATTTGAGAGGTTCCAATATTTGTTCAGCTTTTGGGTTCCTTATAGGATTGTTTCATGTGATGTGATATTAAACAGTTTACTGTATTTTTTTAATTTTCAAGTGATTTTTCATAGTTTCATGTTAAATAGGTTGATATGTTGTATTCATCCTTCTCTTAATAAGTATTCATCATTTGCACCATAATTGGATTAATAAATGTTTCTTCATAAGTATTCATCCATTTTTCCATAAGTATTCATCCATTTTTGCATAAGTATTCATCCATTTGTATCATTTGATGTTAAATAGTGTCATAATGTTTCCATATATAATTGTACCTCAGACATGAGTACCTTCATTTACATTGGTCAATACAACTCTTGTTAAGGGTGAATACATTTCGGTACTTATGCGGTTGTGCGGTCCTGCCATACCCTCGTAATTTTTCTTAGGTGACTAGGATGAATACTTGTTCAATGATAGATGAATACTTGCATGACGAGGGTGAATACTTGCTTAACGGACAACTCGAAAGTATGTCATCATGGATCTTATTTGAAAGAGAAAATTGTGTAGAAGACTCTCGTGGTTTTAGATTTGAAAAATTCCTCACAGATCGTCGGGAAAATTAGTTAGAGTGAACGTACAAAAAAAAAACCACCTCTAAAAACGTGTCAAAGATGGGTGGTAATGTTTCCTTATATAGTTATTTCTCAAGGATGAGTACTTTTCTTTACACGGATGAATACTTCAGTTTACAAGTGTCAATACTTCGGCGCAATCCTGCTGCCTGTAATGCTGTGGTCCCCTACTTATTTCAACGGTTTACTGTGGTCCCCTACTTATTTCAATTGTTTTACTGTGGTCCCCTACTTATTTTCAGTTGGGGGAAAAGTGGGGGATGGATGGTGGGGGAAGGTTGGGCCCTAAATACCCATGTTATCTTGAAAATTCGAAAAATACCCAAACCGGAAAAAAAAATTTCCGGATTTGGCCTCTAAATCCGGAAAAAAAAATTCCGGAAATTGAACTCCAAATCCGGAAAAAAAATTTCCGGATTTAACTTTTTTTTTTTTTTTTTTTAGAGTTTCCGGAAAAAAATTTTCCGGATTTAACATTTTTTTTTTTTTTTTTTAGAATTTCAGGAAAAAAATTTTCCGGATTTAACATTTTTTTTTTTTTTTTTAGAGTTTCCGGAAAAAAAATTTCCGGATTTAACATTTTTTTTTTTAGAGATTCCGGAAATTTTTTTCCGAACTAAATAAATATTTTTTTTTAAGAGAAAAATAGCTAAAATACTGAAATCTAACGCTAAAAAATCGAATTGTTTTTTTAAATATTTGTTTCATTAATTTAAAAATTTTCAAAATGGTGTAGAATAATTTAGAAATTATCAAAATAGCTAAAATACTGAAATCTAACACTAAAAAATCGAATTTTTTTTTAAATATTTGCTAGATTACATTTGTTTATATATAATTAGCATATTTATACTAAAACAAGCCAAATTACTTGATTTATGCTGAATTACACTAAATTACAATAATTATGTAGAATTATGCTAGAATACGGTAAAGTACGCTAAATTACGTACGAATAGGGATAATATCTTCACTGAGAAGGCGAAAAACGACGACGAAACTTCAAACGGCCATAAAACGGCGCTCGAGTGTCCGATTTCAGCAAATGACCACTTTTCGGAAAGCTCGCGAAAATGCGCATGCGTCCAGACTAGCTACGTTAGTTTTCCAAATTCAGAATCGCCAAAAAACAAATAGAAGAGCCTCAAAACTTCAGTTGAAGTTTCCGATTAAGATTTTCATTTCTATTATTCAATCTACGTAGCTCAGTAAATTAGTTATGTAATAAACTTTTAGAACACCAAATTTTATTATTTTTGGAATTTTTTTTACTATTTTTTATGATTTATGAAAGATGCCACAAAATAAGCCCCATTTATACATAATTTAGCGTAATTTATCGTATTTTAGTAAATTTACCGTATTTTAGCACAAAATCGGCCCTATTCGTAGTAAAAAAATAATTCGATTTTTTAGTGTTAGATTTCAGTATTTTAGCTATTTTGATAATTTCTAAATTATTCTACACCATTTTGAAATTTTTTAAATTAATGAAACAAATATTTAAAAAAACAATTCGATTTTTTAGCGTTAGATTTCAGTATTTTAGCTATTTTTCTCTTAAAAAAAAAATTTTATTTAGTTCGGAAAAAAATTTCCGGAATCTCTAAAAAAAAAAAAAAAAAAAAAATTTGTTAAGTTAAATTTTTTTATCCGGAATCTCTAAAAAAAAATAATAAAAAAATGTTAAATCCGGAAAAAAAATTTCCGGAAACTCTAAAAAAAAAAAAAAAAAAAATGTTAAATCCGGAAAAAAAATTTCCGGAAACTCTAAAAAAAAAAAAAAAATGTTAAATCCGGAAAAAAAATTTCCGGATTTGGAGTTCAATTTCCGGAAAAAAAATTTCCGGATTTAGAGGCCAAATCCGGAAAAAAAATTTCCGGTTTGGGTATTTTTCGAATTTTCAAGCTAACATGGGTATTTTTTGAAATTTCCATTATTTTTTGGATATAAATAAAAAATTCGGGATTTGAGAAGTACGATTATCTAAAAACACTCGATGGAAGACTCAAAATTTTCATTTCTAAAACATTGTTTTTTTTTTTGGAAAATAATAACTTCGGTAAGGCATATAAAACTTTAATACACACAATACATATAAATACTGATTTTATTAATATAAGTTGTATAATATATAAAGAGTTTAATTTCTCTGTTCTTTTGAAGTAGCAAGTTTTTAATTTTTTATAAAAAAAATATAAGAAGAAATTTACATAAATGAGTCCTCAATCTGGCAGCTGTATCAAACCACCTGTTCAATGAGGACGGTTCTCTCATGTCTTTCGTGTTCAATCCGGTCTCATATTCTTTATCTCTGTTTTCAAAGTCCAAACAGTTGATTCAAACCGTTTAACATGAACTACATATTAAAATGTGTTTAGAGACCCAATTTTATATTTTTTTTCCAGATAGGTACAAAATTAATGTTTCTGAAAAAAATAATAAAAATGTTCAAAAAAATATAAAATTTGTTCTCCGAGAACATGTTCTCTTTTAGCGAAAATAAAAATATACTAATTCAGATTTAGACGTGACCCTAAAATTTAGATTAAAAAAATTTAATAAAATCTAACATTTCATGAACTTTGCATATTTTATGAGTCCTGAGCTCTGCTGTCGATTTACGTTATAACTTTTAAACAATAAAAAACAAACAAACAAACAAATTACAGATCGATCGATCCACATGACGGTAGCAACAATTAATGTTGGGGGCAAGTGGCATGAATTGCGCATGTTTCACTCGGAAGTACATACATATATCTGGAAATTTTTTATCTATATAAATTATTAAATACAGATGTACGGAAACAGAAAGAGTGTCTCGTTTTCAACAAATATAGAAAGATCTGACTCAATAAATCCGATCCAAATTTATGGATCGGTCTCAATAGTCTAGATCCATCAATAACCTGATTTTTTGTGACATGCATAGACGTTGATCGGATATTAATTGGTATGGATTATTAATTGTTGTGCTCTAGTCAAAAAAGCAATTAGAGTGTTAGACGGTGCGTTGAAATACCAAAAACCAATATGATCTTTTAACCTCAATTCGAAATTTCAAATTGTCAATTTTTTTTAATTTGCAGAAATGTAGAAATCCTATGGTCCCTTTTAAACAAGCGTATTTTATAGAAAAATATTATTACAATTAAATGAGATGGATATAATTTCAATTCGCATAATTAAATTGACGACCTAGTGCCTATTAGTCGATTGCTTCCTCTTTTAAATAAAGATAACATTCCTGATAATTTATTTTGAAATATGGATGTCACATAAAATCAAGTTATTGATGGATCTGGACCATTGAAACCGATCCATAAACTTGGATCAAACTCATTGAGTCATATCTTTCCATATTTGTTAGAAATGAGACACTCTTTCTATTTTCGTACATCTGTATTTAATAATTTCTATAGATAAAAAATTTCCCATATATCTTCCCCATGAATTGTGCTCGCGTTATGGGATGCATATCCAATAATGTGGCCTTATCAACATATATCATATATGATATGGTACGGGTCCAAATTAAGTCTGTGTGGTCTCAAATTTACAATCCCATATGTATGGAAGGGGAACCGCTACTTTATTATTATTTGTTACAACATAAATGCCAGACTGTCAGTTCATCTCAATAAGTGCTAAACAGTATTAATTCACTTGTACTTCTTTTCATCTAAGTACCCCATACACTACTTGTCTCGTCTTGGTGAAGTAATAATTTGCAAATGATTGAATCAGGAATTTGCTATGCATATAGGAGTGGGGGGCACATGGTACCACAGCTATATCACTGTTGAATTTCACTGAGTAATTGTTGCTGGATGAGTCCGTATGAAATTACTTTAGATTTACTGTTTACTTGTTGTAATGCTAGGGGTGAAAGTGGATGGGATACGGATCGGGTAGTGTCCGTATCCGGATAGTGGTAAAATCATATTCGTATCCGTTTTTTTTTTCGGATACGGATACGAATACAGATCAGATATTAAACCGGATACGGATCATATATCTCTTTTTCAATACTATTATTTATTAAAAATACAAAAGTTCATAAAATTTATCTAATTATAATAATGAATAACATAATTTTTTCATAATATATATTAAATTATTTGGTATATATCTACTATTATTTGGTATAATTTTTTTCATAATATATATTAAATTATTTGGTATATATTAAATTATTAAGTCTGACTCAATATTTATTTTTCTAACTGCGTCTCTCTCCTTAATTGCAAACAAAGATAAATCAAGACAATACCAATGTCAAGGTTGAAACTTTGACCTATAGTTTCGATTTCATTAATATCTGAACCATTATATTTACCTTCAGAATTTTTGTATTTTATCATATATAGCTACTGGGTCAAAATTGGCAGGAACTTGCCTTTCTTTTTTCTATTTCTGTTTAAAAATTGGATGGAGATTTCAAACTCTGTTTAATTGTTCCTTTCAAAGAAAAAAAAAGTGTCTAATTGCTCAGAGAAAGTAAGAGATTTTTGTTTACTTTTGAACAAGTGTTCTAATTCAAGTTGATGATTTAGGAATTTTCATATTAACTACTTTAATTTACTTATTACAGTGTTTATCTCCAGAAAGGAATAGCCTCATTTCGGCAAAGACACATGTAGAAGAGATTATACTCTTAATTCAACTATGAAAATTTTTAGAATGAAGAACGCCGATATTGACAATGTCGTAGCAAAGAAAAAACATCCAAAGAACAAATTTGCTTAAATGACATGTAAACACTACAAAAAAGAGATACATTGATATCTAATATAATCTAATATAGCATGATAATCTAGCATAATCTAACATATCAAAGATAGTACATGTTCCATCTCATTAATTATTTCTCATTTAATTATAAAAAATATTATATTTTATAAAATATAATTAATAAATAGTGTTATGTTATTATTTAATCTATTGCATTATTTATAATTTTATAAAAAAAATTGTATAATATCAAACATTTAGAAAGAAAAATAAAATTACCTACAATACAATTTTACAAACGAACACTCGTTCCAGTACATTTTCATAATTATTCATATGCGTACCTGTACTCATGGGTTCCCGCTTTTAAAAGAATGAGTTCCTACTCCCGTCAAATCTCATCTCGTATAATCCTGTAACATCCAAACAGGCCCTGGCCCTAAAAATGTTGTCCCAAGTTTTTCTAAAATTAGTATGTGTTTAACATTATTGACAACACGCACGCCTTAATTCACACGACTAGATACATCAGTAAAAAATAATTAACTCCCAATGGCCGGCTGCGAATTCAAAACCGATCAATGTGGGAGTGTCGCGTGGCACCACCTGGTTGGTCGAAAACCAACGGGACTTTTGAAGGGCTAAAACAATGATTTGATGGCCCCTGCGCTCCGTTCTCTGCACCCCGCAACGTTGAAGCAATGCCCAATCAAAGACCGCCCTGTGGTTAGCCACGGATTGGATGATTCTCAAAGCCACATATCGCAAGGAGAAGCGTGCTTTCTCACGTTAAATCTCAATCGTAGATCTAGATCCAACAGATAAAATTAATAAATAAGCAAATTTTCAAAAACTAAAAAAGAAATTGACACGGCATACCTACGTACCGACGCAACACGCCAGTAATCATCTTTGATACTGTGTTACTATGTGACACGATACATCTCAATATTTCAAACACGCCTAAACACAACACAACATATTTTCAATAGACTACTAACATTAATAACCGATACTAGTGAACTATTTACCCAGAACCATCCAGTCGAACTTATATTCCCTACATAAGTATATAACACTACCAAATTCCTACGCTAAAAAACGCGTACAAAAATGAATTGCTAGCCCAGCGTGCACAACATGATTAGTTAATTTAACCTTACGACATTCGAATAGTTACTAGTGAGTATAAAACATATAAAAGCGCAATTAGCAAACTACACTTCCACAAACGACACACCATAACCCTGGCTCAAATAACATTTAAAACATGTGCACATTTTACAAAAGCAAAAAGCTAACACAGCCACCAAATAAATTGATACGGGTGGCGTGCAATGAAAAATCTTGCCATTGAACTATTTTTTTTCTTTTGGAAAAGAATAAACACTAGAAATCAACTCCCTCCATATTGCAGGGTCTTGGATAAAACCAAGGCAACTAACAGAGAGTACAAGGACTTGTCTTCAAAATTCCAATTCCTTCTAAAATACAACAAAGTTGCTCATAAGATCTTCCTAACCAATAGTACATCTCAACTACCTCATTAACACTTAAAAGAAATAAAGATTGTTGTACAGAACCTACTTGTAACCAACAGTGTTTTCATGTGCCCCCATGGAAGCATGACATTTGGATTCAAATATAGCTCAATGTAACTGTCTATTCCATTTCTGTCATTTTATTGTCAGCCTCATCTCCAGGGAGACCAAAAATGCGGAGGTTGCGGTCCATGGACCCCACGGCCATGTACTTTGCATCAGCTCCAAATTTGACTGAAGTTACTTTGCCTAGCCAGAAGAGCAAAGGTTGTCAGTGAAAAATAATAAAAAATTGAAGTTGGAAAAACCATTAGATTGTGGTCTCAACCTGTGCCAGATAAATCAGGGAATGTCTTGATGAGGTTCCACTCCAGCTTTACATTTGCCACTTGGTACACCCTGAGATAAATGAATGTTAGAATTACTATTTTATACTACCTCTGGAACTTTAAACTGTATTTATGACAATCAACAATTGTCTAAATGCAAAGTACGGTACCTAATGTCTGACCCAGCAATAGCAAGATAACTTCCGCTGAAGTCAAATTCCACTGAAAAGAAAATGTAACTTTAATTTACTGTACTAAATTGGAAGGCATAAAATACAATATGGAAAAAATACATCATAAATTCATATGGTCTTCATATCTGGACCAATGTAACAGCATCAATGATTAAAGATCATACCGGAGTTTGTTGGCGTATTAACATCATATGGAGAAAATGTTCTAAAGTTTCTTAATTTGCGAAGATCCCAAAGCCTGACACCATCAGATGCTGCAGTCTGGATCAACAGTAACATAATGAGCAACCCAAAAACATTAAATGCAGTTCTATAAACGCTGCAAGTCTCCACAATTTGTTAATTATGTTAAAATAAAACCCAGCCATCAAAAGAAGGTTAAGGCTAAGCAACAGAAAAAAAAAACACCGAAAGGCACTTGACTTTCGCCCATTCAAAATAACTTAATATTTAGATCTACTCAAAACCAAAATATAAGATCACTGTTAATAAGTTTAATTTGAGCTTACAAAAAGTTACCAACATAATATAGAATACCCATTATGTTGCATGCTGGCTGTGACTTGCAACAATGTGAAATTTTGTATATTCAAGAGTACAAGGATACCTACCGCAAGAAAATAACCATTTTCTGAAAAGGACATGGCTGTGACTGGCCCTGAGTGGCCTTCAAAGTTGGTAACAAATGCCTACAATGAATTCAATTAAAATAATTAACAGAAGAAAAAAAGAATCAAATTCTTACATGAAGAGTTGTAGAAAATGTATATAATAAACCAAGCTTCTGAATAGCAGAAATATGGCAATTTCAACGTGTGTTCAGTAGTTATCACCAAAAAAGGTACAATATTGTGCTATTTTAACCGATTCAACCATGAGGCAGATATAGCACAGTTGGGTTAGTAATATTTATCCACTAAATTTCCTCAAAAAAAAATATTTATCCACTAAATCCCATGTGAAAGATCGGACCTGTTAAAACATAATCTGATATTAAATTGAGCCGTATTTCTTTTTAGAATGTTGCAGTACTTGTGCACTTGTTTAATTTGAGAAAATTGTATTTGTCTAAATTTAAGATTCATATTTGAATCATGCTAGTAATGAGCTTCTATTCTATTGCATTATCTTGTTTGGTGTATTAGTCCTTACTTTATAGTGAGGGGATATATTGAGAACTAATATTATTTGACAATGGACAAATAGTCATCGAGTTAGAAAAGTACATCCATAGTTTACATAGGTTGTGCGTGAAATTTGGTACAAGTTGAGAATTGTTTGGTCACCAAGTATCTATAAGCTGAACTTTAAATTTAAGATCGCTTGAAATGGCCAATCAGTTTTCAATTTCACCGAATTTGATGCACGATCTAAGCTACAGAACATATCTGCAGATTCAGTTTTTTTTTTTTTAAACAATTTGTTGTTTGCCACGGTTGTCAAATAAGTTATCCGTACATTATAATGGTAGAATTGATATTAGGTTATTCTACCAGTTCTTAGATACATGTCAATTTAACAATTTGTGTGTTCTTATACATGGAAACACTCATTTTATAAAGAAGCATATGTATCAGAACTTACTGGTCACTTTATCACGCTAACACAAAATTGTTAATTTAAATCCCAGACATGAGAACCACCGAAACCTATTTGAACCTAAAAATTAACACAGCAGTACCTGGGTTTTAATATCCCAAATTTTGACGAGTGATTCGGATGTACCAGTGCCAAGGATCAGACCATCAGGGTGAAAAGCAGCTGTTGTATAACCCCCCTCTTGTGATGGCTCCCCAACCTATTAAATTATGTGTAAGTAGACATTTATACCACTAGAAATTAAAAAAAAACTAGGAAGAGAGGTTAAAGAGAATAGGGTAGACCTGTTTGAGGCAACTGCCAGTTGGGAGATCATAAAAGCACCAAGTATTATCCATGCCAGCTGACACAAAATACTTCTTGGTTGCCTGGACAGTCACGGCTTGTACCTGATTTAATGAGTTTAACAAAGATGAGGTTTCAGAATCGACAGAGAGACCTTCAGAAAAGTGGAAAAAACAGAGAGAACCAGAGCGTACACTTCACTCTACTTCTTACCTCTGCTGTATGGTCTTTCAATATGTGCGCACAGTTGTAAGTTCCATCATCGGTTCCTTGCCATAGTCTAACAGTCTGCACACATTGTTCTAAGCTTATTCAGGTGAAGAGCATTTATCACTCATCAAATACTATATAAATATTCCATTAGAAAAAAGTAATATGTACATCCAACTTTACATTCTATCTCTCAAACCTTTAATATGTCTGTCATTTTCAGTTTTAATACCTGTGAGATCTTAGCAGTTGGGTAATACTAAGTTTAGTAAGAGACAGACAGTGTGTTAAGAGAGAGAGAGAGAGAGAGAGGGAGCCACTTGGCTGCCACTGCTCAGGATTGAGAGGGAGGAAAACAGATAGGGACTACAGGAGATTCCCCAATGAAAAGCATTCCAATCTTTTAATACATGGTAACTTATCTTTTACAAATAAAATTAGACTCTAAATAGACATATCAATACAGACGAAGCAAAAAAAACTAACAAAAAAGAAATTTCAGAGAAACAAAAGGAATAAAAACAGAAAAGAAAAAAAGATCACTTTCCTCAGTAATTAGTCAATTAAGTTGACTAATTTGATAATTTGCCAACTCAAGAACCTTTTTTTTAATAATAAGTAGGAATCAGGTGTAGCTCAAATGTGATGTTTCCAATTGATTTTAACAGTAATAGGTCTGGTCAGAATTCAATCAAATTACACTCTACATTTGGGCTATTAACTATGCGATTCGACTAAATACAGAATAGACTGCAACTCCGATTCTACCATGCAATTTTGTCTGTGGAAAAACAATACAAGAATTAAAGAAGCACTAATCTAACTATTTAACATTTATTTTCCTTCTGTTCAGTAACTATAAAAGTTATACAAGAGTAAAATCTGTAACATCAGTGTACCTTGTCCGCTGATCCAGTTATGACAAGCTCATCCCGGCCAACAAATTTCACACTCGTAATCTACACATGAGTTGATATAATCAAGTTATAAACACAAAAAGAAAAAACAATGACCTACCACCTGACCATATAAATAAATATAAGTATCAAATTAAGAACCTTCTTCGAATGACCAGTCAGTGTTGACAATATCTGCCCTGAAGCTCTATTGAAAATCACAGCATTTGTATCAACACCCCCAGTTGCTATTATATCCTGTTTATCAAATTATTCATATTTTAAATCAATACAAGTACAGAAAAATATCCTAAAATTAAGGAAAATTACATAAAACTGACTTTTGAAGGATGTATGTCAATTGATAAAATGCCAGGCTTGTTCGTTTTGTGGAGGGGATGACTGGAAATCTGTGTGTAACTCTCCAGAGCATCTATCGGTGCCAATGTAGCAGGAATCTAAAAATAGAGGAACAAAAACAAAAAATGAAAAGCTTCAGGAGATCAGCACAAAAACTAAGCAGTAAAAGTTTTAAAAAGAGGAACCATTACCTCACGCTGCTTACGCTGAGCAGAGAGCATCTTGTTATACTCTGCAAGCTCATCAACCGTAGCTGAATCAATTCCAGGTCGAATTCTCTTCCCATCAGGGCCCACCTCATCCTCTGCAACTGTAAATACAAGGAAACAAAATCTTCAGGATATTCAATGCAAAAAAATACATTTCATCAAAAAATTTATGATACCACAAAATTTTAGAATTTTAGATAGATCTGTGGAAAAGAATAAAAATCGCCCATGCCCTCTATATATAAGTAGAATACATTCTTTCTAACCATCCTTCCCATGTACATAATAAGATACCCCAAATAACCACTACAACACACTGTTTATCTCTTATACAGTAGGAAGAGGAAAGGGTTGCTTTCAGTTCTCTTCGTATAATTACCGGATATGAGGTACATATTTCAAAGAAGCACATAGAAAGAGCTCAAACTTTCCCCAAACTATACATTACAATATCATGCTTTGAAGGAGCATATAACATTGCTCCAAATATTTTTCTGGTTATACATACATGACCTCAGTGTTATTATTCCAACAAGAAAAGGAAGGTACCTCTCTTTCCATTAGACAAGGCAGGTGCTGTTGCTGCAGGAAGTTGTCTTTCAGCTTGTGAAAGAAGTAACCTTGCCTCATCCCTCTCTTTCTTTAGCCTTGCTATGACTCTGCATGCCGCATCATGCTGTAGAATATATATAAGATAAACTATTAGTATCTAGAATTGGATCCAACAATCCTAATGTTTCACAATGCTGTCATAATATTTAACTTAGACCATCATATTTTCTGTGATAAAATAGAATCAGGTAACCAAGAAAGATACCTGGTACAAAGCATGGCTTAGCTCTTGCTTTGCCGTGTGCAGTTGCTGCTCCAATGACAAATTTGATAACATCAGAGCATCCCATTCCTGCATAAAACAATGACAAAAAAAACTTAAAAATAAAAATAGATAAAAACTGCATGTATGTTGAATGAGCAAAAACATTGTAAATGTAAATACAACAACAACCACCACCACCAAGCCTTTAGTCCCAAACAAGTTGGGGTAGGCTAGAAATGAAACCCAATCGTAGTCACAAAGTCAAAATGTAAATATAATTGTATAAAAAATTTAAGTGCCTGAGCCAGGCCAGGAAAGGATTTAAAACTATCAAATGCCATGCAAACTGTGGTTTGTTAACTTGATATGGGCAGCAGGTGCAATAGTTCAAAGAAAACTATCAACTTATGAGCAAATATAGATGCCAAAAAGAAGGCTATGATAAAAATGATAGCAAGGATCATTGACGTTGAATAACTAATACTTTGCTTGGTCTATGATTTATAATATTATACGAGTAAACCATTCCATACATTTTGAAACATGACTAGAAGTCCTGGAATACTGGCAGCTTGCAATGGCCTTGGCTTCACAGTCTATACATAGATACAAAAAAAGAAACAAAGAGTTTCTGAGTCAAGTAAGTTACATAAATGACAAAATTAATAGAAAACAGCTAGCACAGTGGTATAATCAGAGAAGAATGTTTGTTATTCAATATTTCAATTCAAACAGTACAAAAGAAAACGTTCTAAGTAATAAAATCACTAAATGTCAATGTTCTGTACAATAATCAATTGCAAAAGGCCATGTGGTCAACAATTATTTATCACTATCAAATGAAACTGCCACCGAATGGGAAACAAAAAAAAACTAATTCATGGTACTTCATCTCTTCTAAGAAAAAAGTAACAGATTGCTGAATAAAACTACAGTTGTTAAATTATTCAAAATGACACATTTGAATCAAAATGGTAGCCATACCTTATTGGTCTTAACAGACAATATATCATCCATGGAGAGCTCCTCCTTGGTAACTGGACATCTCCCGTGATCCTGGTATCCCAAGAACAGTTGTCTAAATTTTCATACGAAATAACATAGATATGTGATTTGGGACTTAAAATCACCGTACTTACTAAAGCAAAATTTATAAACATTTTATCGTCAATTATTATAAAACTAGCCAAATAACACCATATCTGGAGAACAATGGAGGTCCTCCGAACCAGTCCTAATCACATGCATTTTTTTATGACAAATTAGAAATTTCAAAGCTCAAATTCTCCGAAACATTCACTGCTTACTGAAGCTTGTCATTCCAAAGTATTCTTAAAGTGACGAATTTTTACTAAAATTAAAGAAACTTAATGAAACTTCATGGTAAGGGCCGACTAACTGAATAATTTCAATAAAAGTTTTTAAAAAATAAATTTCAGCAGAAGACTGACACCTACAGTTCTACATTTTTGCTGGGGGTAAGGATGAAAAACTGTGAAAACGAACCTGAATATAGCGCTCAATCAGGCGTCGTTCAAAGAGATGCCCAGATTTCTTCGACACCACCGGATCCTCTGGCACTTCGCCAGATACTGCCAAAATAACAGAAACAATCACAAAAAATCAAATACACACCAGAAAGCAAGAGATATCTTACTTAGGGTTTGTGTTACGAAGGAGAGTAAACAGGAGGAAAGAGAACTCACTTGCGCAGATCATGGCGAAGATGATTAAGGATTTCCCGCCTCGATTTCTACCGCGCGTTTAGAGGAGAAGAGGAGAAGAGAGAAGAAGGGGGTTTGGTTCTAGGGTTTAGTTTTCCACTTCCCCACAGTCGGCTCTCTCTTTCTCGCTCCACTCTATCGCCGAAAAACGAAAATCAAAATTAGTAGGGGAAATGATCGGCGCATGATTTGAACGGTTCAGATCTGTCGATCCCACTCGCGTGGCATAAATTCGTTGGTGGAATGCGAATTTTAGTTCGGATTACATGAAAATTTACTGTTCTCATCGAGCGGGCTATGTTACTATGCATAAGCATATGCAATTATGCACGTATTTTATATTAATATTTTTACTTATAGAGTATAAATAGTTGATGAGAATTATTTAATATGATCATAAAAAATATGTACTGGTAGATCAATTTAATATTTTTTAAAAAACAGAAAATCACTTGATCCAGAGATTATAAATCATTCAAAAGTAGTAATTTTATATCTATTTAAAAAATATTAATAAATTTTTTAAATTATAAAATTTAGTTTGCAAGTATATTTTCATATGAAGATCGTTTTCAATTATTCAGGCTAATGACTTGGAATTTGATCGAAAGTACAAACTAATATGTAGTATGCATAGGACTCTGTATCCCCCTAAGTATCTTAGGTGTAATTTATATAAATGGATGGTCCAGAATAATTTTAATCGGGTCAAATTTAATCTGATGCTTATGGAAACAATAGGGGTCTGTTTTGAGATTCGTGTCAAGTTAAAAGAACGGCCATATTTACTATTTGCACCTCAACTACCGGGGGATTTGAATTTCTATATATAGTACGGGAGCAGAGAGCGTCCTATGGGCATTATATCCAATTGGTCCGAAATGTACAGACCAAGATACACTATACATAGTACGGGAGCGGAGAGCGTCTGATGGAACATCGACTCAAATCAGTCTGATGCCCGCTTGGAATCGTCTGATTTGCTTCGTAATTTGTGCACTTGATCCGCACAGATATTGAAACAATGTGCATGAATCATTAAAACAAATGAAACAGTTCCGAACAGGAATCAGACTGATTTGGATCCGAACGGATCGATACTCATCGGACACGCCCCACTTCCACACAGTAGCATAACCCCATTGAACTATCAAGTTAAATCATTAGATGTGTCTTAATTTTGATGGCATAAGCGATATTGTGTTCATAAAAGCTCTGTCAGTGAGCTTGGGGCTGATGAATCCTACTAGTGAAATTTTCATATGTAGTACATTTTTTTTCTTTCTATTATGGCTTTAGTTATATATTAGTGTATCTAATTTTAGTCGCCAATGACTTGCATTCAATAAACTGATGTCGTATTTATCCAAGATATAAATTAATTTATAATTATCCTGGAAACAATTAAATATGTATGCATGTGATGAGGGTATAAGTGATTACATACAAAATAACAAAGTGTCAATGTAGAACATGAGAGGCATGAAAACAAAGGCACTTGGATTTTTCCTTATTTTATTATTAATTGAGAGAGTTCTAATACCTCATATATACCTTTTATTTCTAAAAATCTAATAAATTACTATCTATAATTCACAAAAACAGAATCTCTAGGGGCAATCTATTTAACATTGCACACATAAAACAATATAATAATTTTGAATTTATTTTGATAGATATTAAAAGAAAGAAGAGGGTTTAAATATCTCTATTTTTTGTGTTCTAATTGTGTCTCCACTTTTAGAATCATAATAACTTAAAATTTAAAACTTTGATGTCAATATGAAATTGTTTAAAATAATCTATATCATTTTTTTTATGCACACATAAAAATTGACAAGTGGGGATCATATAAGGATTTGTACAATAATAGTGAAATTGAAATTAGTAGATGAGAATAGAGAGAAAATAGTAATTTTCGGATTAGTATGAAAATAGTGTTATATGTTGCTATTCGGATTAGTAAAAATATTGTTTGCATTGTACATTTGGAATAATGTATAGCTGTAACTGAGAAAAAATAGTGTTAATGTAATGTATAATGAAGATGAAAGATAAGCAAGTGGGGTCTCAAACGAATTGTCACGATATGAAGATAGCAAAAGCGGTGTTAATTTTGTCAGATTGGGACTGTGTTGGCAGAAATTCTAGGAAAAAATATTTGTTTTCTCTATTCATACACGAGAATAGTAGTTATTCCAACATTTACAAAAAAATAAAGAACAGAAAATTAGTGATGTCCATAACTATTAAGAATAGCAAAAAGTATTTTTTGAATGCCCATAACTATTCTGAATATGTAGCTATTCTCGTCAATCCAAACACACCATACGCCGATGTGTCCTTTGATCTCTCATCTCTTCCTAAACAAAGTTCTATCACAAATCAAAAGAAAAAAGAAAGAACCTTCACAAAAAAAAGGGGCTAAATCCGAATCTCTGACGATTAAATTTGTTCTCCTTCTTGTGGACAAAATGAGGCAATTGGGTAATATTATGGAAATTTTGTAAAAAAAAATAAACAAGAAGAAGAAGATTTTAAATAAACAATTACACATGCACACTTTCCTTCTACTATACATATAATTAGTGATTGGCAAATACCCCCACGGGTCAGACCCGTGCCCGCCCGCCCGGGACCCGTGCCCGCCCTACCCGTGCCCGTGCACGGGTTTTGCACGGGTACACGGGTTCAACGGGTACGGGTTGAGAAGGGCCGGGTACGGATTTTTTTAAAATTTACCCGTGATACCCGTCCCGTTTCAAACCCGTACCCGCCCGTACCGACCCGTGGACCCGTATTACCCGTACCCGTACCCGATTACCCGTGCCCTCCTACCCGTAGACCCGTGCCCGCCTACCCGTACCCGCCTACCCGTACCCGAACCCGAACCAGAGGCAGGCAGAGGCGTCTCTGTACTCTTTTTTTTTTTTTTTTTTTTTTTTTCCAGAATTTTAAATTTTAAATTTTTTCCCCCCAATCCCCCAGCCCCCCCCCCTGCCCCGGGCCCCTACCCCCCCCCCCCCCCCTCCCACCCGGACCCCCCCAGCCCCCCCCTTCCTCTTTTTTTTTTTTTTTTTTTTTTAGTTTTGTTTTAAAATTTCAAATTATACCCCCCCTCAAACAAAACTCTTTAAATACACCCCCATCCCTCACAAATTTTCACATCTCAATCTCAATATTTTCATCTCTCATTCTCTCAATCTCAATCTCAATATTTTCATTATTCTCAATTTTAATTTTGTTGTTTAAAAAAAAAATATTTGTAAATTTAATTCATTCTACGAATACGCAACGGAATTACGAAGGTATTGGAATTACGAAGTTCGTCACCTCCCGCAAAATTTTCCCGCGAGATTTAAAGGTTAGATTTTCATGTTACATTAAATTTTGTTAAATTGAAATATAGAATGTTAAATTTATAGTTTGTTTGAATTAGTTTAACTTAAATTAGTTTTTGTTAGATTTTGTATAGAATATTAGTATTAAAATTGAATGTTAGATTTTTTTTTTTGTAGAGTAATTATATTTGTTTTTCCTAGAGTAATTTAAAATTTAAGCTATTAGATTTATTTTTGAATAGGTTAGATTTAATTTTTGAAATTCGGATTTATTTTTAATAGGTTAAATAAGTATGTTAGATTTATTTTTTGAATATGCCAAGTAATTAGATTTATTTTTGAATAGGTTAGATTTTATTTTTGAAATTCGGATTTATTTTTAATAGGTTAAATAAGTATGTTAGATTTATTTTTTGAGTATGCCAAGTAATTAGATTTATTTTTGAATAGGTTAGATTTTAATTTTCAAATTCGGATTTATTTTTAATAGGTTAAATAAGTATGTTAGATTTATTTTTTGAGTATGCCAAGTAATTAGATTTATTTTTGAATAGGTTAGATTTTATTTTTCAAATTCGGATTTATTTTTAATAGGTTAAATAAGTATGTTAGATTTAGTTTTTGAATATGCCAAGTAATTAGATTTTATTTTTTAAATTCGGATTTATTTTTAATAGGTTAAATAAGTATGTTAGATTTAGTTTTTGAATATGCCAAGTTATTAGATTTATTTTTGAATAGGTTAGATTTTATTTTTTAAATTCGGATTTATTTTTAATAGGTTAAATAAGTATGTTAGATTTAGTTTTTGAATATGCCAAGTAATTAGATTTATTTTTTAATAGGTTAGATTTTATTTTTCAAATTCGGATTTATTTTTAATAGGTTAAATAAGTATGTTATATTTAGTTTTTGAATATGTTAAGTTATTTGCATTTATTTTTGAATAGGTTAGATTTTATTTTTCAAATTCGGATTTATTTTTAATAGGTTAAATAAGTATGTTAGATTTATTTTTTGAATATGCCAAGTAATTAGATTTATTTTTTAATAGGTTAGATTTAATTTTTGAAATTCGGATTTATTTTTAATAGGTTAAATAAGTATGTTAGATTTATTTTTTGAATATGCCAAGTAATTAGATTTATTTTTTAATAGGTTAGATTTTATTTTTCAAATTCGGATTTATTTTTAATAGGTTAAATAAGTATGTTAGATTTATTTTTTGAATATGCCAAGTAATTAGATTTATTTTTTAATAGGTTAGATTTTATTTTTGAAATTCGGATTTATTTTTAATAGGTTAAATAAGTATGTTAGATTTAGTTTTTGAATATGTTAAGTTATTTGCATTTATTTTTTAATAGGTTAGATTTTATTTTTGAAATTCGGATTTATTTTTAATAGGTTAAATAAGTATGTTAGATTTAGTTTTTGAATATGTTAAGTTATTTGCATTTATTTTTGAATAGGTTAGATTTAATTTTTTAAATTCGGATTTATTTTTAATAGGTTAAATAAGTATGTTAGATTTAGTTTTTGAGTATGCCAAGTTATTAGATTTATTTTTGAATAGGTTAGATTTTAATTTTCAAATTCGGATTTATTTTTAATAGTTTAAATAAGCATGTTAGATTTATTTTTTGAATATGCTAAGTAATTTCCATTTATTTTTGAATAGGTTATATTTTAGCCGCGAGAATGTCCGACGACCACGCCGCGAGATTGTCCCACGAACTATTTGACGTCGATATGTCAGCTTTTTATCCTAGTAGCTCCGCCCAAAGGGCACCACCTAATTATCCAGAAAATTATCAAAGAAGAGACCAAATGCTACAACCAAATTATCAACAACAACCCCAAATGCTTCCACCTAATTATCCAGAAAATTATCGACAAGCCCCCGAAATGAGTGCACCGTATTATCCTAACGATCCAAACATATTCATTCCACAAGAAACACATCAACCGACAGCACCGTATGCATACGGAGGCACTTCTTCCATAGCATCGAGTCAATTCACTTCCCCAATGGAAGGTACTCCTTCGACAAGTGTCCCTGAAATTCAAGCCGAAGATGTCCCTCGTTCGACAAGTGCCCCCCCACAAGAACCGGCAGAAAAGAAGAGTAAAAGAGCTCCTGAATATAATGCGGATTGGTTGCCCTTTTATGACGTGACCAAGCTGGAGGATGGCACTATGCAATATCTAACTTGTAAGGTAAAAGGTTGCAAGAGTAAGGTTTTCGAGTATAAAAAATCCGGTGGTATGACTAATTTTAAGAGACATGCCGATGGTCACCGAAGAAAGGGTGAGTTTCCACAAAAACATGCTGACCCGAGACAAATCCAAACCCTTATTAACCTGGATGGTACCAGAACACACCAGAAATATGATGAATCGGTAATGCTTAGTGAATTGGCCCGGTACATTACCCACAAAGAACAACCAATAAGTATGGGTGGTTGCATGAGTTTTGCCCGGTTGGTCATTCGGGGGTGTGGTCAACCAATGTACAAGAGGTTACATCATAAAAAGATGGTTAATGAAATAAAAAACCAATTTACCAGTACAAAAAACGATCTACGAGCTATATTTGCATATCAACCCAATAAGGTCTCAATTACCTCTGATATCTGGACTGCCGGTAAACATGGACTTGGGTACTCTTGTATTACCGGGCATTGGATCGATGATCTTTGGGTGTTACAAAAAAGGGTATTAAGTTTTCGAGTTTTGGATTTCCCCCACACTTCTAGTGTAATTTACAGATCCATTATTGAGGTTTTACAAGAGTATAACCTTAAAAGAGACACAGAGAACAAGATTTTTTCTATTTCATTCGATAATGCTAGCAACAACATAGCTTCCATTGAGATTTTTAAACGGTCACTGAACCCAATCATGAATGGTGAAATGTTTCACCAAAAGTGTGCTTGCCACATACTTAACCTCGTCGTGAAGGACGGCCTTAAAACAGAAGTCGTAAAACAACTGATAATTAAATTTAAGGGAGCTCTTGCCCACATTGTTTCAAACCAAGAAAGAAAACAACGGTTTGCGGTTTTGTGTAGCCAGTTTGGATTGAGCAGGTTGAGAGTACCTTGGGATATAGATACCCGTTGGAACTCCACTTACAGGATGTTGAACCGATGCCTTCCTTACTCAGTTGCCATAGGGGAGTTTTTGAGAAGCTCCACCCCCGAGGGAATGGAATTGGAACCCACCCGCGAAGAATGGCTGCAACTAGAAAGGCTTAAGAATTTTCTAGGAACCTTTTTTACAGCAACCGTCAAACTATCCTGCTCGTACTCACCGACGGCATTTGAGTTGCTCAAAAATCTATACCAAATTTCCAAGGTGTATCGTGACTTGGAAGTAGCTGAAAGCAATGACCCCTCTCTCACGCCGATCGTAGATGCCATGAAACTAAAATTCCTAAAATATTGGGAAGATGTACCCCTCCTGGCCATTATCGCAAGCTGCCTCAACCCGGCATACAAGAAGAAATTCACGATCAAAATACTTCAAGCGTACAAAGATAATCTACATTTAGACAAAACCGGGGTGGATACATATGTGAATTCCAAGTTCGATGAGATGTTTAACTTATACAACTCAAGAATGGGTGACAACCAAAACCAAGCGTCTTCCTCCCATTCTGCCGCTAGGTATGAATATTTATTAATCTTTATTATTTATAATATCTACATTATTTGTCCACTAATTTTTTTTATTGTTTAATAGTTCCACTTCCAGGAGCACCAGCAGTGGTGGATTGTTAGCAGATTTTCAGTTGGAGAGCGACCCGTACACAGCCACAAACGAGTTATTGAGTTATACTTCGATGCGCAACGAAAGTGAACAGGTTGACATCATGGCGTGGTGGAGGAGGAATGCAACTCAATATCCAGTCCTCGCGATGATGGCCCGTGACGTATTTGCCGTGCCCGTGTCAACCGTCCCTTCCGAAAGTTGTTTTAGTTCGGCGAACAGGATCCTCTCCGACAAACGCAGTAAGTTGGGTCCACATGTTTTTGAGAGACTTGTGTGCTTGAAAGATTGGATTGATGCTGAAAATCGCAAGCAATATCGCGATTATCAATCATCATCCGGAGTCGACACCGAAGAAAGTGGTACCGAGCCGCGGGCCGAGGCTAATTCGGATTCAGACGGTGCGGAAGAGAGCGACCAATGGTATATGAATGCTACCTTCTAGATAGGTAGTGTCGATATAAATTTCTAACCTCTTTTAATCTTTATGGTTATTCTTTAAATCATTAATTTCTAAACATTTCAATTAGTTTTTAAATTATTCATTTTAAAGAAGAACTACTAACAAAAAAAAAGTTAGAACTCCGCCTATGTTATTTTACATAGCCGGTCCCAAGCCCGGAATAAAGGAGGAGGGTAACTTTTATTTTTTAATCTATTGTTTTCAAATAATTCATTATTATTTTTAAAGTAACTGATTTAAGAAATTTTTGATTTATATTTTATTGTTTTAAAGTAATTGATTTAAAATTATTTGAAAGTAATTGATTTAAAATTATTTTAAAGTAATTGATTTAAGAAATTTTTAATTTATATTTTATTGTTCATAATTTAAAGTAATTGATTTAAGCAATATTGTTTTAAAATAATTCGTAACTTTGATTTTGATTTTAGTATCACAATAATTATTGAGTTCAAATATTCAATCATGTTAAATGAATTTTGATTTGTATTTTATTGGTTTAAAAAGAAAACAGAAAAAAAACAGAAAAAAAAAAATCAGCGGAGGCACTGTGAGGCAGAGCCGCAGAGGCAGTAAGGCAGCAGAAAAAAAAAAAAAAAAAAAAAAATACCCGCCCGGACCAGACCCGTTCTACCCGGACCTAAACCCGCTTACCCGTGACCCGTGTTGCTCGTGACCCGTGTTGCCCGTGACCCGTGTTGCCCGTGACCCGTGTTACCCGTGACCCGTGTTGCCCGGGGGGTTTGAGAGGGGCCGGGTAAGGTTTTTCAAAAAAATACCCGTGCTAACCCGTCCCGTGTCGCCCGTGACCTGTCCCGGGTTTTACCCGTGCCCGCCCGCCCTTACCCGTTTGCCAATCACTACATATAATGCAACATTTCATCTAAATTTGCCCTGTACTTTTTGTTCATAATACCTCTTCTTTTACGATATTTCACGATGCACTAAGACTTTATACTAGAATGCAGGTGTGGTTAAAGGGGCTGTTTGAAGAATTCAGATCCAGTGAAGTAACTCAAAAATTGGGTTTTGGATCGGGACCGTCTGATTCGAATCCGTAACCATCTAACTAAAGTGGAGTGCACGCATTCCGAGAGATAGGTTCGAATTCCGAGACGGTCTCGACCGACAGATTCGATTCGGACAGTTCCGATCCAAAACTCAAAAATTGAGTTACTTTAGGGGATCCGTATCCTCCCAGGTACCTGACTCAAGCAAATTGAAACAGACGGCCCAGATTAAACCTATTTTGGCTAAACTCAATCCGGTGCCTATGGAGACTATAGGGGGTCTGTTTTGAGATTCGTGCCATATTAAAAGAACCGTCCGATCGTAATTGTCTTTAATCAGGTAACCTGAGGTGATGTGAATTCGTTTGAAGGGAGGGCTTCTTAGAACCAAATTGAATAGTTGAAGGGGCTGTTTGAACAAAAAACAGTAGCCTATATCACAAAACATACTCTCTTATTTTTAAATAGGTTTAAATAGTACAATATAAATTTTTTTTTTTTTTTCATTTTAATCCACTCCTTCGCCGAGCAAGTTCTTAAAAAATTGCTAAAAAAAGCAAACTACAAATATAATACGAGTTTTATTTATCCTTTAATGTGGTCAATATTAGTTCCTGCTGAAAAATGAGGCCCATAAAATGAAAAGAAGCCCAAGATCTAATAACCATCTCAATAGAGAAACCGCAGGACTAGCTAAATTCAAGCCTGAGCCTAGGTGCTATTCAGTTATATTTAAACCACATTTCTCATTTGATGATTTAGGTACCTAATGTCTCCAAAGTTTGCCCCCATACCATAATAGACCTACATTAATTACGGTCCTTTCTTTGCTCTGCAAAATTTTAAGTAGGACTGTCAACCAGTCAAGCCAAACTGACTGAGTTAAAGTTTAAACTCGGCTCATATCAGAACGAGTTGAGTCGAGCCTAGTCTGTTTTTTGCCGAGCCGAGCATTAACTCGTTCATACCGTGAGTTATGCATAGAGTAAAGATTTTCGTTAATTTGATATTGTGAGCCGTACATAAATGGTGAGTTGGAGAATAATTTCAATTTTTTTTTTTTTTTTTTTTGCAATGAGCTTTATTTTTCTAGTGGTGGACATAAAGAGAGATAGTGAACGAGTTGGAAAATAGCTACATCTTCTTGTAATGAACTGAGAAACGAATCAAGCCAGCACGAGCCCAGTTGGGTCAAGCTTAAACAAGCCGAGTTAGAATCAAACAAGCTAATTACAAGTTTTTTTCCGAGCCAATCTCAAATGAACCACGAAAGAACTACAATTTTTTTTGGCAACCCCATTTCTCATATGATTATTTAGTTACATAATGGTCCGAGTTTAGCCTATAATAGGCCTGCATAACGGTCCTTTCTTTGCTCTACAAACTTTTAGGGTATGATTGGATGTGTCAAGCACAGGGGCTATTCGAGAATAGAGGTTATTTGGAAGAGCAATATGCATTCAAACAATATTTTTGTTATTCGGAATAGTTAGAATAGTGGTTATTCTATATTATTTGTAAATGTTGAAATATCTACTATTCGAAAGAGTGAACATAGAGAAAAAAATGTTCCTTTCTCGGATTTCCGCTAACACAGTCCTGAAATGACAAAATTGACGCCACTTCTACCATCTCCACATCGTGATAATTCGTTTGAGACTCCACTTACTTATATTTTCTCTTTTCTCTTAATTAACACATTGTTAATACTATTTTTTTCTCAATTACAGTTATTTATTATTCCAAAAGTATAATTCAAACAACATTTTACTAATCTAGATGGTACAATTTTCACATAAATCTAAAAATCACTCTCTTTTCTCTATTTTTATTAACTAATTTCAAATTTCACTATTATAACTATTTTAACTCCCATTCAAATATGAGATAGGAGTAGGTCCGATGGGCATCGGACCTACTTTTATGTTCAATTAACTCTAGTACCGTACAATTAGCATTAAATCTATGTGCACGGAAATTGATACAGACTCGCACGGATTTTGATGCAAATGCACGAATCTTGATGCTGATCGGATGGTCCTCACACCCATCGAACCAAAGTAGGTCCAATGGGCATCGGACCTACTCTGTATTCTTCAAATATACCCTTGAGAGTCAGCGAACTTTGGAGTCCAACCGGTTAAGAATTCAGACCTATTTAGATTTACGGAGTCGCTTTAAAATTCATGCGGAAATATCTTGAACGGTTCAGATCTAATCTGACAGCATTATATATCTAAGGAGATCCAAAGGATAGGGCAAAGGACAGGGCTACTTATTGGTCTTGAAATTGAAGCATCTCTTAAAATGTGTCAACGCCTCTTTTTGGGTGGGACACCAACTCTATTAATTATTTTCAATTAAATCTCACCAAAATTCAAGATAAGGTGATGCGAATCGTTTCCGAAGACAACCTTAATCAGTTGGTGCCGATTTGCTCAATTGAAATCGAATCAGAATCGTACGGTGTTTTCTATTCCATATTTTGATGTTCCCTTCCCCAAAAAAGTATTACATCTTTGTACCCAAAAAGGTAACGCTTTTTCCCGCATGTTTGTTGGTTATACCGATTTACTGTATAGTATCGCGTACGTACAATTGAATTCATATCATATGACGTAATTTACTGTTTGATTGAGTTATATATTATCATATTGGTTTGAATTTTGATTGGATGGTCTGGATTCAAATTCAAGTGAGGAAATGCAGTGTAAAACTATTTGTTGTCAGGAGCGAATCTACACTTAACTCATAGAGTGCTAAGTCACTTCATAAATTTGAAATTTTTAATCACTTGATTGAAATTTAATTGATTTTTTATTTTCTTAAAAATTGTATATAGTTCAGCCTCCTCATAAAATGCTAAATTGTGTTTATAGTCTAGTGGTTAAGACTCTATTACGCTTGGGAGGTCTTGAATTCAAATCTTATTAACCACAAATTAATAATTATGCATATTAAGTTTTAGCTCCTTTAACTAAATTTTTTAGTTTCGCCCCTATTTGTTGTCCAGCATGCTTACAATTAGCTCATCCGGTTTGAGGAATTCACATCCACTCCGGTAAAAGGGAATCATTTAGAATTAGTGGATCTATGCCGTTCTTTTAACGTTGCACAAATCTCAAGGCCCAAATAATACTGCCCTTTGCGCTAGCCCGAATCCCAAAGCGGTTGAGAATAAATCTCAAATCGTAAAGTGAAAGAAATCTTTTACACATACTGGAGAGAATACTCTTTCCGGTTTGAGATGGTGCATGGGTTGGATTGGGTCTATTTGAGGGGAGTTGGGCGGTCCGATAAACATTAAATCAAATTTCGTTCAATGTTCGGTTGGGATCAAACATATGACTGACTTGTTAATGTGTTGAAGAGAGAGTGTTTGGTCATAGAAGTGTGAACACATTGTAAGCAAGTCTTGTTTGATTACCTCCCAGAAAAACTGATAGAATTTAAAGGAAAATCCATCTGAGCCAGGGGCTCCATTTGGGTCTGAGGCAAATATTGCTTTATGTAATTCCTCCTCAGTAAAAGGAGTTTCTAACTGTATTTGTTCATGTATGGTGAGTAGATCTGCTGCATCACAAAAATTAGGTTCTAAGGAGACATATTTCACCCCTGGATCCCCTAATAATTGTTTATAATAACTGGTAGCATGTACCTGGATGTCTGAAATGCTAGTCAGTATTGTATCATTGTGTTCTAATATAGCAATTATATTCTTTTTCCTTCTGGAATGTTAGCCATTGTTGTTTGGCCCTAAGTTTCCAATATTCCTCCTCCTGAAGGTACATATCCTCTAAAGTGACCCAAATTTGTTGCCATAGTTCAGCCCCTGACTCAATAAGTTTTCTTTGTTCTTTAATGAGTTCTAAAAAATGTAACAGTTGTAAGGTTGTCTGTTTTTTCCTCCTTTTTCTCCATAATAGGTTTTAGTCCAACCTCTAATTTCCTTTTGTAAGAATTTTAATTTAGTATTCTCTATATATGAAGTTGCAAATTCAAAATCTGATTATAATATTTTTTTTTTAATATTAGACAGTTAAGTTACTTGATCCCAACCTTTTTCTAATATATATATATATATATATATCACACACATATAATGTTTCGTTCGAAATTCTTCAAAGCTATGGAGCTTATGAGACAAAGTTACTTTTTAAAGAGGACCTCCTCCCAATTTGAGTTGACAATCATTTGTTTGGTGTTGGATTGTCTAATAATAATAATCATATAAGTTCTATTATATTATGAGGAGGGATCCACTTGTATCTTTTTTTGGTGACAAGAATTACTCCTACATTTTCAAAGTTTTCAAAGTCCAAACAGTCGATCCAAACCGCTCAACATAATGAATATATTAAAATGTGCTTGCAGATCAAATTTTACATTTTTTTGAATTTTTTTACTATTTATTGAGCATTTTACAAAATCGTTGTTTTCATACCATTAAATTTTTGTACCCATTTTAATAAATAGTAAAAAATTCAAAAAAATGTAAAATTTGATCCGAAAGCACATTTTAATATATCCATCATGTTGAAAGGTTTGGATCGATTGTTTGGACTTTGAAAATGTAGGGGGTAATTCGATGTCACTAAATAAGAATATAAGTGGATCCCTCCTCTTATATTATTTAATAATTTATATTGAGTATCGTCTTGTTTCAGATGATTTCGTTACATGTGATCCGTCATTCTTTAGATGATTTAGTAATTTCTATTATATTATATTATTTAGTAATTCTATTACGGTATCAACTCTTATGTATAATGTTTAGTAATTTCTATTTCGGTATATGTGTTTAATAGCAATATAAGTTCTATTATATTAGTTAGTAATTTTTATTAAGTATCGTCTTGTCTTAGATGATTTCGGTATATGTGTTTCTTTATATATCGTGGTTCATTCGAGTAATTTCAATACCAGTGTTTAGTAATTTCTATTTCGGTATTAACTCTTATGTACATTATTTAGTAATTTCAATACAGGTGTTTAATAACAATACTAGTATCGTACCCGTGCGTTGCAACGGGACATATTATAAGATTTAACATAGAGAGACAAATAATAAATAATAATAAAAGAAACAACAACAAATGACCGTTTTAATACAACAACATTCTTTGCATGTCAGTGCATACACAATTTTTGCGTTATAATTCAATTAAATTAAACGTGGAAAGTTGCTAGAAAATAAATCAATAATATGCCTTTTTTGTTCTCTTCCAAAAATGAATAAGAGGTAGGAAATTCGGAAATGAGATATGTTATCTGTCTAAATTGGAAATTAATCTTTTTATGCACCAATTAAAGCTGGAGAGAGATATGGTAATAAATATTTAATGCTAATTCCATTTGCTCAATTCTTGGTATTACTTGTAACGTATCGTGTGGCAGTACGTGTGGTGAGTATGTTTTTAACTAAATTTAGACTTCTACACATAAAACATATGTATTTAATCAAAAGAAGACAGATTATGTGATTGGAGGGCTGAGATTAAATCCGAAATTTCATCTTTCAATCTTAGCCGTTGGCGGATCGGACACCCAACGTGCTTAATAATGGAATGGAGATAAGTTATATTATATTATTTAGTAATTTCTATTTTGGTACTTGTGTTTTTTTTTATATATCGTGATTTCGATTATAATGAGTAATGGTTTTTTTATGCCAAGATATGGATCAATTAATAAGTATACTTTTCCAAGAGGTCTACAATTAATATATTGTTCAACCTATGAGTTATGAAATACCATTAAGGCATTATTAACTCATGTATATTATTAATATCAGGTCATGATTGGATGAAGTTTGGGTTGTCTGGGATTAGATTCGGGTCGGGCTTTTCGAATCATTTCGGGTCTCGGATCGTTCGAGTTGAGGTAGGATTGAGCCCTGCTTCAGGTTGTCTCAGGTTTTGAATTATATGATTGGACCTGATCGAGTTCAAAGAAATCAAATTAAGTCGGATTTAGATTAGATCAAATTAGACAATTTTTTTTGAATCAGATCAGATTTTGTCACCTTTAATTTTCAACATGATAATTATCTCACAATGCATTCCTAAGGAAGACACTCTTTGCATATGCTGCTATTGACTCAGAAAGAGAATTCATGTTGTTGCTTGATCGAATATAGAATCAAACCTCCAAACAGAACATATCAGATTCATAGACAACAGTATAAGGATGTGAATCAAATTATTGTGAGGATGATCTTTTTTGTTTTTATCACATAAGTGTAATCTTTTGTATTTTCAAATGATCAGTGAGGTTACGGTACTTTGCAAAGTGCGGAATGGTCTGTGTTATGGATTAATATTTCTGTTTATAAAGTTCAAATAATCGATCCGAACAGTTCAATATGATTTTCATATAAAAGTGTACTTGGAGGCCAATTTATATTTTTAGAATATTTTTTCATCTGATCTAAAGATTTTGAACTATTTGAAAGTGGTGATTTTCTATCTATTTAAAAAATAGTTATAAATTTAAAAACATGTAAAATTTGATTTCCAAGTACATTTTTATAAGGTGATTATGTTGAGCAATTCAAATCGACTATTTGGACTTTAAAAACAAAAATATAAATTGGACTTTAAAAACAAAAAAATAAATCCATAGTATAGACTGATCCGTATTTTGCAAGGTATCATAGCCTCACTCTTTTCAAATAATTTATTAATGAAAATTTAAGGATTTGATCCTCATGGTTTACTTCAAAAAATTATTATTGCATAATGCATGCAGTTTCGTCTTGAGATACAATTTTTTAGATATTCTACAACAAATCAGGTTTAAATATTTTCGTCAGGGGGGCAAAAAATATCGAATCGGGTTTAAATCCATTAACAAATTGGGTACTCGATAAAAAACAATGATTTAACTTATATTTTCCAATGCTTTTGACTTGTAATTTTTTATGCACCGACTTATAATTCTAATTACCAATCAAAATTTAACAAATTTATTTCAATTTTAACCTTAAATTTAACCCAAATTACAAATCAAACGTCCAGAGGGGAGGCAAAAAAAATTCGGGGGGGACAATGTCAGTCGGGACCAATAAATCTCCACTAAAACTCAAAATCCAGAGGGGGCAGCTGCCCCCCTGGAACCACCTGGGTCCGCCCCTGAATCGCTTGACAATGCTCCCTCCTACTGCCAATTGTACACAATTTTCTACAACACTAATCTACCTATAGATGAATAAGTTATTTATCAAGTTATTATTAGATTGGATCCTCAATTCATAACAATTATTATTATTATTATTTATTTTATTTTTTATTGTTGTTGTTGTTTTATTATCGTGCCACTATCATCATCATGATTTTCGAGTTTCAATAATATTAGTAATATTTATTATTATTTGTTGAATAGAACTAGGGTATTTTTAAGTTCATCAAGTTCCTTTGTGAACTCAACTCTAAAACCTATCAAATTGACTTCAAATGACGAATCCGAACCGTTGAAACCCATCTACCTTACAAGTGATGCGTCTACATGAGAAAATTTTAAACTTTGGAATTAATTTAGTATAAAGTCAAACAGTTAAAATTAGAAAGTTTATAAATTAATTTTAGTACATTCATTTTTTGAACGATTTTTTACCACTTGTTTCTATACATAATTAATTCCAAATTAAAAAAAATTCACATATAGACGCATCACTCGTAAAGTAGATGGGTTTCAATGGTTCGGATTCGTCGTTTGAAGCCAATCCGATAGGTTTTAGAGTTGAGTTCACAAAGGAGCTTGATGAACTTAAGAACACCCTAGTTCTACTCATTATTATTTGTTATTTTTCTTGTGATTATTATTATCATTATTTATTTGTTTTAATAGAACAACATAAATGCTATACTTTTCTTATTCTTTTACTTGATCAACCAAACAAGAGTATATATGGTCTCATAATTACTTTGCATAAGAAGTTATGCTAATATAACTTTACGTTCCAATCAAATGTGGTGCAAGTTTCAAAATCAAGCAATACTAATTTTCTCAAACCATTCTATCACTAAAAAATTGTTTATAGAACTAAAAAGCAAAGTGTATTGGGAAAGCATATGGAACTAAAGCCCTTGGCACTTGATAGAGGGTACTAATGCCCATCAATCCCTTAAAGGGTTGCCACTGTCCCAAACCTTTTCCTTTAAGGCCACAACCTTAGAATCACTAGCCCTAAATAGCTCTATTCCCTTGTAATATAGGGCAATTGGCCGTAGGAAATTGGCAGCAAGACAAGCAAAGCTAGACAAATGACACAAGATGTTGGTTGTCAACCCTTTAGGTTAGCATTAGAATTCCTGACAACATCTGGTTGATTCTTATTTATGTTATATTTTTATTTGAGTGAGGTTATGATAATATGCATATTACGGGTCGACCCATGCTACGAATTTTTATCTTTATATTTAAAGTTCAAACAGTCAGTCCGAACTATTAAATATGATTTTCATATGATTATATACTTGGAGATCAAATTTTATATATTTTTTTAATTTATTTACTATTTTTTAGATAAGTAGAAAATCGGATGGTTCAAAGAAAATTTATCAAGAGATTTTTTTACTTATCTAAAAAAAATAGTAAAAAAATTCTAAAAAATAATTTTGATTTGCATGTACTCATATAGAGAAAATAATTTTGATATACCATTTAATTAGTATTTACCATCACTTCTTATTCAGGTTTATTTATTTTTATTAATCAAAGAGTCTTTTTTTTCTTTCAAAAAGAGTTTTTTTTTTCTTTTGGCAATAACTATTTTTAACCTGAGATCCAATTACTTTCTCTACCAAATGTTAGTTATGAGGATAGATTTTTCAAGATATATTGCCCAGGAATGAATTGAAGAATCTACTACTGCAAGATAAGGAGATCATCTTCATCTTTGTAAGAAGAGATTTCAAGCTTTATTCCAAAAGCACTTTTTGGGAACAAGTGTTCGACACATTAAAATCTTCATTGATATATGTTTTCTGATTTTGCAGAGGTAATCAAGCTAGCCGTCATTTTTATTAATATCCAAAGTTAATTACAAAATAATAAAAATGTCCAGAACCGCTTGATTTTATTAAAAATATCCAAACCGGCCAAAAAATGGCCGGTCCTATTTAAATAGGAAACCGGCCATTTTCTGGCCGGTTCCTTTTTTGTTTTTTTTAGAGACAAATAGCTAAAATGCTAAAATATATCGAATTGTTTTTTTAAATATTTGTTAGATTACTTTTTTATATATAATTAGCATATTTATACTAAAATACGCTAAATTACTTGAAATTATGTTAATTTATGCTGAATTACGCTAAATTATGCTAAATTACAATAAAATTATGCTAAAATACGATAAATTACATATGAATATGGATGATATCTTCACTGAGAATGCGAAAAACGACGACAAAACTTCAAACGGTCATAAAACGGCGCTCGAGTGTCCGATTTCAGCAAATGACCACTTTTCAGAAAACTTGCGAAAATACACATGCGTCGGTGTCGACAATGTTAAATTTTGAAATTCAGAATCACCAAAAAATAAAGGGAAGAGCCTCAAAACTTCAGTTGAAATTTTCGATTGAAATTTTCGATTAAGATTTTCATTTCTATTGTTCGATCTAAGTAACTCAGTAAATTAGTTACATAATGAACTTGTAGAATACCAATTTTTACTATTTTGGGAATTTTTTTACTATTTTTTTATTTATGAAAGATGGCACAAAATCAGCCCTATTCATACGTAATTTAGCGTAATTTGCCGTATTTTAGCATAATTTTACATAATTATTGTAATTTAGCGTAATTTAGTGTAATTCAGCGTAAATTAATATAATTTCAAGTAATTTAGCGTATTTAGTATAAATATGCTAATTATATATCAAAAAAAAGTAATCTAACAAATATTTAAAAAAACAATTCAATTTTTTAGTGTTATATTTCAGCATTTTAGCTATTTGTCTCTAAAAGTGAAAAAAAAAATAGTGAACCGGCCAGAAAATGGCCGGTTTCCTATTTAAATAGGACCGGCCATTTTCTGACCGGTTTGGAGGTTTTTAATAAAACCAAGCGGCTCTGGACATTTTTATTATTTTGTAATTAACTTTGGATATTTATAAAATGACGGTCAAGCTAGCATCCTTAAATTTACAACTAAATAACTTACATCATAGTTAATATCAAAGCTAATCAAAACTTCTCTGTGTCTCAATTTTCAGTAAGAATTAAGTCTGTCGTACAACACAGTTCCCAAATTAGAGAAGAGTATTGATTGTTGTACTTGTAGAATATATATTTGTCGTACTTATAAAAAATTATAAATACTGATGTGACATTTATAAAAAAATTAATACTGATGTGACTTTTTAGCTCTGTGTAATGGCTAATTTTTATAATTTAGGCCAAGGATTTCATGAATTAACTATGACCAATTATCACGTTATTTAATTAATATATCATATGTTATGCTTATATAAATAATATTTTTACTGCGTTGATTTAGGTGCTTCGAAAAGTTAAGACTTAAGATTATAGTAATAAAATTCTGCCAAAATCTTGTTAAAGTTTAAGACTATAATCTACTAAGAAGTTTCTAGATTTCTTGATCATTTTTATAGTCAAATCCATAGAAAAAACTATATATAGAGACCACATAATCCTCATTCTCTACATAGAAGTGCTAATGTTATTAATTTAATTTCTTCATCTCCTTTCTGTTGTTTTGTTTTTCATGGCTAATTAATATCTCCATTATTTTTATATCAATTACAAAGTTGTAAGATAGGAGATAGGAGTAGGTCCGATGGGCATCGGACCTAGAGTTAGGTTCAATTAGCTCTATCACCGTACGATTAGCATCAAGATCTATGCGCACGGGAATGATACAGTCTTGCACGGATTTTGATGTAGATCACACGAATCTTGATGCATATCGGATGGTCATCACACCCATCGAACCAAGGTAGGTCCGATGGCATCGAACCTACTCTCATTCCGTAAGATAGATGTTGAACTTGAGAATAATGTCAGATCAGCATCCCTATTGTTTATTTGTGATGCGGATCATTTTGTATATGTTTAAATGCACGAGAATATTAATACAGATCATTTTAATTAGATGTGCAATTTTAACACGTTTTTCATTACCTAAGAGAGTTAGCACTCTTTGAATTAGTACTATTTTGAATTTACAATCGAACCAGAATTTTACTATTCTGAGTAACACAATATTAAGTTATTAACACTCATCTCACACTAATTAATTTACAATCTTCTTACACTATTTTCACACACAAACTCAAATTACAATATTCATTCAAATAATACTAATTTTACACTATTTATTTTATGTCTAAAAATACCATGGAGATATGCTTAAATGCATACAATTAGTACTAATTAAAAAATAGAGGTATTAATTTTATTTAGATGCTATCCAAATATGTTTCTCACACACAAACTCAAATAACAATATTCATTCAAATAATACTATTTTTACACTATTTCTTTGATGTCTAAACATACCATATGCTTAAATGCATAAAATTAGTACTAATTCAAAAATAGAGGTATTATTTTGTTTGGATGCTATCCAAGTAGGGTTTCTTTTCAAGATAGTGAGTTTGTTTTGAAATAATTAACCATTCAATTAATATAATTCTAACAACATTCATACAATTTTGAATAACACAAAATTAGTATTTTTCTCATGCTTTTTAAACTAATACTTCTATTATACTATTTAATATATAAACTAATCTGAATAACATCATTCTTTTACTACTCTTTTAACTATCCAACCACATTCAGATTTAGAGCGTGAACTGCTATTTGCTTTTCTATTTTGAGTAAAACAATATTAACACTCTTCTCACACTTTGGTTAACGCTCTACTTACACTAGTATTCTCACACACTAAATCAAATAACAACTATCCATTCAAATAATATAAATTTAAACTATTTATTTGAAGTCCAAGCATATCATGGAGATATGTTTGAATGCATGAAAATATTACTAATTCAAAATAAAGTTATTATTTTTTTTTAGATTTATCAAAATATGTTTTTGACTATTTTGAATTAGTAATTTGATTAATAATTTTAGAATTCTGGATATTAGGTTAACATTAATTACTGCGAAGAACATGAGTGTCTCAAATTACTGTAAGAATTATACTTTATTATTTAAAATTAGTAACTTCCAATATCTAAAAAGTAATTTTTAAATAACATGTTTCAAGTTATTAGTTTTTTTTAATAAATCAATACTAGTGTACATTAGTGGTAAATGCAATATTCTCCGCGTGGGAGATCACAAGTTCGAAACTCAAAAGGAGGAATTTTTTGTGGATATTAAATAGTTGGTTAGTTTGACTTCTAACCTTTACTCAAAATACTAGTGTACATTAGTAAATAATAGTTTTATATAGGCAAGTAGATAGCATTATAATTTATTCTCTATTTTGAAAATAGTGTATACAATTTTTATAATATGGTGAAAAATGAAAAGATCATGCTTTATCATGAAAATTGAATGTTGACATGCCTTGCAGGTTGGGGTGAAAACGGAGCGAATACGGATTGAATAGTGATAAAATCATATCCATATCTCTTTCTAATTTTTCGGATACGAATACGGATAAGATATCAGTCAGATCCAGATACAGATATCTATCGGATTGGATATTTATTAAAATAATATTAAAAAAATACCAAAATTCATAATATTTATCTAATTTTAATGGTGAATAACAATATTTTTTTCATAATATATATTAAAATATATGATATATATCTACTATTCGAACCACATCAGTATCCATATCCACACGGATATTCGGATATCGGATATCCACATCTAATTTTTCGAATACGGATCGGATATTATCCATACTTTTTTCACCCCTACTTGCACGTGAGTTAATTTGTTTCTGGATTAATTGGTGCAAATTTTATTTACCATGAAATTTGAACAATATTACTAATTTTGATTATTATTTTTGACTATTTTAAATTAACAATTTGATTAATACAATCTTAACAATATTTATACTATTTCGAATAACACAAACTTATTAGTATTTTTTCTCATACTTTTTAAACTAAAATACTTTATTAAATTATTTATATTTACAAATCTGAATAATACCATTCATTTTACTACTCTTCTGACTATCGAAACACACTCGAATTCTGATTGGTTGCCTTCAAATACATGTCAAGAGATTGTTGTTTGTAAATATTTTTGTACATTTGAATTTCTATTTGTTTTTTTATTATTCCGAGTAGCATAATATTAACCCTCTTTTCACCCTATTTGGTTAACACTTTTTTTACACTATTCTCAGGCACTAACTCAAATAACACAATTAATCCAAATAATATAAATTTACACTTTTTCTTTGATGTCCAAACATATCATGGAGGGAATGAGAGTAGGTCCGATGCCCATCGGACCTACCTTGGTTCGATGGGTGTGATGACCATCCGATCTGCATCAAGATTCGTGTGTTATGCATCAAAATACGTGTAAAATGGTATCAATTTCCGTGCGCATAGATCTTGATGCTAATCGTACGGTGATAGAGCTAATTGAACCTAACTCTAGGTCCAATGCCCATCAGACCTACTCCTATCTCATCATGGAGATATGTTTGAATGCATAAAAATAGTACAAATTAAAAACAGAGTTATTATTTATTTTTCGATATTATCCAAAGATGTTTTCGAGATAGCGGGTTAGTTCATTTTGAATTAATAATTCGATTAATACAATCTTAACAACATTTACATTATTTTAAATAACACAAAATTAGTATTTCTTTCATATCTTTAAAACTAATACTTTTATTACACTAATTGAAATTCCGCTTTAAGAAATTTTTCTTTATATATATGAAAAAAAAATGTAATCCAATCTTTCCTTTCATTTTAATATACTAATTTGAATAATACCATTTTTTTACTACTCTTTTGATTATTCGAACACACTCGAATTTAGAGCTTCGCTAGATTGAAGTATATATTTTGCAAATATTTTGCTCACATCAAATCAAATGCTTTTTTATTTTCTATTTTTGTTGTTTTTATATTTTGGATATACATTTTGATAGATAGTTTTTAATCCATGCAAAGCACAAAGTATCTAGGCACATGACAGTTTTCACTCTATATTGTCTATCCTATATATGAACTAAAAATTGTTATGTCAAAATGTAGAGGAGGGTTCAAATGCCTCTATTTTTTGTGCCTCTATCATGCCTTCATTTTTTAAAAATTTAATAACTCAAAATTTAAAACTTAAAAGTCAAAATAAAACCGTTGGATATGATCTACATTATTTTATCTATGCACATGTAAAAAATTATGATATTACAATTTTGTTTTGGTTGTCATTAAGATCTTGTAAAAATGTACTAATGTGGATAATTTCTAGATGTTGATTTTTCAACTTATTGATTCACATAAAAACAAAACCGAAACGTGATAATTTTTATGAGCACATAGAGAAAATAACATATATCACATCTAACGGTTTTATTATAAAGTTTATGATTTAAATTTTGAGTTATTAACGTTTTAAAAATAGAGGTATGGTGGAGGCACAAAAAATAGAGACAGTTGAACCCTCCTCGATATATACCTTATCTTTTTACTTATTAATTATAAATGAGGAAGGTTCAAATGCCTTCATTTTTTGTGCCTCCATCATACCTCCATTTTTAAGAACTTTAATAACTCAAATTTAAAACTTAAAGTCAAAATAAAACCGTTGGATATGATCTATACCATTTTTTCTATGCACGTGTAAAAAATTATGACATTTCAACTTTGTCATCAAGAGTTTGTAAAAACATATTAATGTGGATAATTTATAGACGTACGTTGATTATTCAAATGATTGATTCACATAAAAACAAAATCAAAATGTGATATTTTTTTATTTACTTTTGATTTATTAACGTTTTTAAAAATAGAGGTATTTAAACCCTCATCATTATAAATATATAATTATGTAGATAAAAAAAAAGTTCGACTAACTCAACATCTCACAAAGCCTTAACTCTAGCTCAACATTCCTTTTTTTATTAATTTGCCATTTTTATAAGCTACTGTTGGCGAATTTGTACTAGAAAATGTACAAATTTGTCCATAACATAGGAAGTTTATATATGCCTTCACCCTAATTTTGTACCGATAAATGGGCTCGCAAAATTAGGTATTTATTTTTCATTGGAAAAGAAACTAGAGATCATAAATACTTATAAGATTCACTACTTATAGTAAAAAAAAATGGAACAATAAATTTCTAATCCTGCTTAATTACTTGCATGCAACGACATTTTCTATCTAAAGTCATCTGTTCTACCTTCCAACGGGCAAATTACCAAAATAATAATAATAATAATAATACTAATACTAATAGTAATAATAATAATAATAATAATCTCAACGAATCAATATTTACTTTAATAAAAAAATTATGTTACAAACACATCCTCAACCTTTTGAAAGCTTCATGGCCATGTTCAGCACTATGGCTTAAGAGGTTGAGGCTTAACAATTTAATTTTCGCTAAGGAGTTGGTGTTTGGCAACAACTCAAGCTTAAGGAGGAGGCTAAAGGAGGAGGAGGCTTAGCGCTAAGGAAGCAAAATATCAAGTTTAAAATTCGGCTTAAGGAGGAGGCTTAAGTCTATCTAAGCCATAGGTGTTCGGCCTGCTTAAGACCTTAAAGAAGGCTAAGGAGCCTTAAGCCATGGTGCCGAACACGTACCATAATCATTCAACAAAATAATGCCAATATCTAAAGTTTTGTTTAGCAAGCTTGAGCTAATTAAAAGGTTTTTTTTTTCTTCTATAATAGATTCATCAAATTAATTAATTGCAGCTACCAAAAAATGTACATCTTTCATTAATTCAGAGAAGCATCACACAAATTGTGACATGGCAGGAGCCTTCGTTTTTGCATTTTTTTTTTTAATTCAATTTTGAGCATTTTATTTTATTTGTTATTGAGACCATCTAATCTAAAATCAATGAACTAATTATATCAATTTGATGACGCCATAAAACAATCATCAGTGAATCGATTTGGAATGTGACACATATACTCCAAAGTGGAATACTGCTACAATTTGTTTGTTATTTAGGAAAATGGACTTAATATATAATTCGTTATCCATTTTAAGATTTATTTATTATACAAAGTTTAAAGTTAGAACTCTCAACAAATTAATGTTTTAAGTAAGTGAAGATTGTCAGCACAATACAAAAGATTATGGTGCAATAAGCTACATATATACCTTATAATATTTAATCAACGGATTAGCTATACAATTACAATATATAACGGAATAGCTATACACAATGTATAGCTAATGATGGTGAATAATATTTAAACTCCAAAATATTTGTTTCCCTCTCTCTCCTTTTACCCATAATTAGCAATTTAATAAGAGAAATCCAACGAGGATGAACTACTTTTACTAAATCACCGCGTCGCTCCTATATACATTGACATCGATCTTCTTTTTCAACACGCCATTTCTGTAATGTTATTTCTTCTTAAAAGGAGAGAGCCAGATCGACGATAGAGTAGGCCGGATCATGAATTCAGTCTCATACGAACAAGTATTTTTATTACTACCAGCTCCAGAATATGGTCCTAGTTAAGGAGACTCCATAAAGAGATAGAAAACTATAAAGGAAAGCAAAGAAATTATATAGAGAGAGGCAGAGGGACAGGAAAAATGCAAGAGCAACTAATGCGCCAAGAGCAAGTACAAGAGGCTGAGATGTCCATTGTTAGTTTTCTTCAAACCTTACCTCTATTTTCCCTAATTCCAAAATGTAGTATTTTTTTTAAAAGAATCCTTTGTATTAGGTAATTAGTCTTAAACAAGAATCTTTATTTTACCCCACCAACTTAATTACTGGATAAAAAGAACATTCCCCCTTTATTAGAAATGAAGAAGACAAGCATTGTCTGATATGGTTTCATATTTGCACTTTCAAGTACGGCATTTTATTGGAGAATCTAATCTTTGTTTATGCTTACGTAGATGTTTAGAGTACATATCCTCTAATGCTTATGCCAAGACTAAAATTATTCTCCATGACCCGATGACTTATTCTTTTATGGCAGTACAATCTGATGCATTTTGTACTGTATAATAGAATTATTATCTTATTTTAATGTAAAATATTTTTTTCTTAATGACAGGGAGCGGAATTAGAATATTTAAATTGGGGGGGCTAAAACGTAAAATGCAAAATACATAATGTGTGGCAGCTAGGATTTGAATTCGAATCTTCGCAACTATAAAATAAAATTATAACCACTAAACTACAAGCACAAATTAACACGATTTTATGAGTTCAGTAGCTACACATTAATATTTTATAAGTGAGTTGAACTATATAAATTAGAACTAAAAAAAATCAATTAAATTTTAATATACATATTAACATTTTAAAATCATGGGTGGCTAAACAGCTTACTCCCACACAAATGTGTTCATTTTGCTATTATCTTTTTTCAACATTTTGAATGAAAAAAAGAAAAGAAAGGAAACCCATTGCATCGATGTAATTGATTAAAAATCCATTATTTCTCTTTTCACTGCGTACGGGTGCATTTAAATGAAAAGGCGGAATAGTCGGGTTATATAGCAGCTAGCTAACCCAAGACTGTTAACTCAGCATTTTGTTGGAATAGCGAAAGCCATTAACTGGCCAAGAGAGAGATTGCATTGGGAAAAGTATCCAAATACGGAATAGAAAATCCAAGTTCATGTAATTGGCTAAACAACAAAATTTTGATGATACAATTTTGTTAGCTTGGCTGTACCTGATCAATTAGGTTCATTATCTGATAAGCAAAATATTTTGTGATGGCCATTGCTATTCTTTCTTCCTGATGAAGTATCCTATTTCCATTTATCTTACCAGAAAAGTATCTTTCTTAACAATCTGTTGGAGATATCAGGCATGAATTTGTATAAAAATTATATCCTGGCAGATTGAGATCGCACATTATATAACATGTAAGCTTAAAGACTATAGGAACATTATGTTAGAAAAATTAGAGACAAAAACAAAGCATCTATCTACACGTACTTTAACAAAGTCAACCAGTATACCTAGTTTCAGCTTCCCTAGTGCATCCACCAATTCAAATCTTTACTACCTACGCTAACTAGTGACTCGCTAAATGTAGTATTTCAGTATTTGGTCTCTCCTTTATTCCATGCACACCCATAATTTAACTTTATTCCTCGACATTTTGTCACACCATACACTTTCATGCACATCTGTTGTACATGACATGTTATATATCACTATGCATTTGTTAAAATAGCAGAACGATTGAGAAAAAAGACCTAATTATACGGCTAGCTATGGAAACTTTTCTGTCTGTTGACATACTATCCCTTATATTTGTGAAAAATTTACAGGACGAAATGATCTCAAGCCCCATTGCACAACACCTCATTGATTTTTGTGATGATGGTGCCGGCGGATCACTCTTCCCCATTGGTGACCCCTCTCCAGCTGTCAGCTCTACTGATGTGGCAGGCTCCTCCACCACCACCACCACCACCACTGAGGTCATGCCTCCCACTCATGAGTTAATAATCTCTGCCGCCTACGAAAGTTTCCCCATGGATGACGTTGACTTTGCTACTATAGAATCCATATTAGACACCCAACCTCAGCCTCAGCTGCAAACTCCAACTCAACAGCAACAGCAACAGCAACAGCAGTTAGTTCATCCTTCCATCAACTTTAACAACATACACCCACCACAATTAATAAACACTAGTGATTTTTCCCCTGATGAAGACAACCAAACAAAAGCCCCAGAAGACATGAACAACCCTCCTTCTCAGTTCCTGATGCAGGCCCCGCCTAACCTGATTCAGGTTGCACCGATGCAGATACAGCAGCAAGGTGGCCTCATGGGAATAGATGGTGGGTTCCCGCTACCGATGATTCAGCAAAACAACACCGACAGGCAACGATTCTTTCATACTGGTAACTCCAGCAATGGAATGGCAATCCCCAAGCTGGGAGGGATGATATCTCCTTTTGGCAATGAAGGTCGGGAACAGCTAAGAAGGATATTTAGCTCTGGTGATCTTCAGGTAATTAAGGTTACGTTATTAATTAGAGAGTCTAGTGACATCAGTGTTATTTCAGCCGTGGCGATGCTAACATCATAATCCATCAAATATGTTTCAAACAACGAATCCAAACCGTTCAAACCAATCTATCTTACGAGTAATGATTTACATGCAAATTTTATAAATTTTGGAATTCATTTCGTATCAAGTCAAGCGGTCACAAAAGAACGTTTCTAAGTTAATTTTAATGCATTTTTTTTTCATTATTTTTTTATCACTTGACTTCATACAAAATGAATACGAAATAACACCGATATCATAGTAGTCAGGCTCTTAATTAGATGCATGTTTATCACTGTGCATATATAGTACATTTATGTTGGAACCTTAACTGGTTAAATGCTAAAACAGGTCATAAGAGGGAGCCAAAATATAATGGCAGGATGCAATGAAAGTAATGCCACACCAGCTTTGGCTTCAACCGAGCCTACCAACGCAGCATTGGAGGAGGGCTCAAGCTACAAGGTTGGCCGGCTCACGCAAGAAGAAAGGAAAGCAAAGATTGATAGGTACATTCGGAAGAGAAATGAAAGGAACTTCAAGAAAAAAATAAAGGTAACAGAGGATTTCCAAGGGCTATGCAAATAAAATTCATTTATATGAGAGATATTGAAAGCTAGAGCCATTTGCAAGATACTATCCCATAAATGGCTTCTCTCTCTCTCTCTCTTATTTAGCCCTTTTGAAAATATACAAGCATATTACATACAACTGTTTTGCTATTGAGTAGGATACTTACGATATTTCTCATTTTGAAAGCATACAACTTATTTCGAGGTTAATTTTAGCCTGAAAATGTATAAAACTTTATAAGAGACTTTGTATTGAGACTAACTTTCAAAAAAATGAAGTACGCATGTAGGAAAACCCTAGCTGATAGCCGGCCACGGGTACGTGGTAGGTTCGCAAAGAACGATGAATTTGAGGAGCCAATGAGGAGGTCATACAGTACTGGAGCATATGATGATGACGGGACCTCTCCAATGGTACTTGAACTATTCTTTGTGTTTCAAAAGTAAAATTTCCAACACAAAAAAAGAGAGAAATAATTAAGTCTAGGTACTCATATCAAACTAAATGCAAAAAAACCAACAACACAGAGCTTTTAGAAATGGAGTATCATGCAACGGTATAACAAATTTGTTTTATCTCCTCTTAATAGGTGCCGGTGAAGGAAGATGAAGATGTTCATGACTCATCAGACATCCTAGCGCAGATAAACAGCATGAACAACATGAACAGCATAAACTACAGCCGTTATTACACCATGCCACCCAACACAAGTAGTACATGGTAAAAGGTTTAACAGTAGAAAAAATAGAATTGCTGGAAGGAAGAAGAAGAGAAAGGTAATAAATTTTTTCTATTTTTACCCCACTCAGTAAATTAAATGGCACATGGAGGGAACTTTTGCTTTTTTTATTTGAGAAGGAAAGAATAAGTTATAAACTTATCTAGTACATAGATTATTGTAGAAATATGTATACTATTTTTTGTGTCTACATGTAATAATGTAGATCATTCCCTCAGTGTGCTTGTCTTTCGAGTGTGGGGATAGGACATCTAGTATTAAGATAATGTACTTGCTTGTAAGTTTTGACAAGCAATAGGCAGTGACAGTAAACAGTTTATGGTTGAACTAAGATCTATAGACTTGATTCATGTAATTACTTAATAATCCCATTTGATATCAAATTGAGTGATTGATTATACTGTATGTACTTTAGTTTATTTCAGCACCTTTTTGTGTACAGTGCTCACAATTTAAAGTAAACTGAGTGATGAATAAAGTAAATAAACTGAACAGTGCATGGTATTCATGGGCTACTGTCAATTTCTCTAATTCAGGGACAACCAGAAAGGACAGATAGCATAATTCTCTTAGAAAGTTAAAAAGGAAAAAAAAAAAAGCAAAATACCTCGCTATATATTACAGTTCCAACATCAGCTAAACTGAACTTACTGGTAAGATCTCATGTATTGGTACTGATAAGGAGAGCAATTCAGAAATTGAATACCCTAATCCTAATTCAAACTCATCCCTATCCAGTATATCATTCTCTTTTAGCTCACCGAAAAAACCAGTAGAAAATCCCTCATTAACATAAAAACCCTCTTTAGAAAACCGACTTCTTTGATAACATAAATACAACCCATGCCTAGGCCTTCTGGTACCTAAAAGACAGCAATTAGAACTGGACCCCCGACCCCACCAACCAATGGCAAGCCAAAAAGTTACCTCCTTGATGAGTCCCGCAGTCTTTACCATATAGCCCAATGCATCAACGCCAGTACTGATAGTTGAATCGATTTGCCAGCCGACAAATCCTTCTAGAACCTTCGTGAAGTTCTTCGAGACCTTGTACCTGTCAACATTTTGGTATTTTTATTATTCAATTAAAATAATTGATTAACCTTTAAAAAAAAAAAAGAATGCCCACTTTTCATTCATAGCATTAAAAAATAATAAATTAAATCAATAGCATCTTTTTCCAAACTTTCCAAAAATTGCATGACCGCAATGTATCATTGAGACTCACCCCTTTGGACATCGCAATGCTTCATTGCATTGCGGTCCTGCTAAAGTTAGAAGTATTGAAAAACCGATGCTACCAATTTAATTTATTATTTATTTTAATACTATGAATAAAAGAATATGCAAGAATGCAGCCAGCTCTTAAATATTACAGAGTACACATCCTCTGCATGAAGGATCCGTTTGAGTTTTAACTCCGGACCATCCGATCACAATCCAGGTCGATCCGACCCACACGTCTGTAATGCACGGGAAACCAAGAAAAGAAAAAAAAATTCTTAAGGGTAGTTATGAACCCTGTGGACCATCCACACAGGGGCTGTCAAGGAAAAGCCTCAAATAGAGGTGTTCAAAAGGTCGGTTCAGTTGAAACCGAACTAAAATAATTAAATCAAATTTTTTTTCGGTTTTCAAAAATAGAACCAAACCAAACTGATTAAACTTATAAACCGATTAAGAACCGAACCGAACAAACCGGTTCAAACCGATATAAACCTATTAGTTGCCATTAATAACAAAAATTACACGTGTTCATGCACAAGTTGTTCAATTCCAAACAAAACATGTAGATGTTCTAAAATATTTAAACTAAAATAAAAGAAAGGAAGCTATGATTGAACTAAACAAAATATAAACCATACTTGAATCAATATAATTCGGTCAGTTTGGTTTAGTCGGTTTTGAAAAGACTAAACCGAACCGATCCATTTAAACCAAAATAATTCAAAAATTCAACCGAACTGATCCATTTAAACCAGAAAACCAAACCATTTCAACCGAAATTTTTCGGTTCGGTTGAAAACCAAACAAACCGAACCGTTTGAATACCCCTAGCCTCAAATGGTAGAAAATAACGTGCAACGCTGCAACTAAGTGTGTTTATTGGTTCAGTTCAGTTAAAATTGAATAAAAATGGTTAAATCAAAGTTTTATTTGGTTTTAAAAAATTGAACCGAGTCATCCGAAATAAACCAACCAACCGAATAAAGTCTGAACCGTAATAACCAAAATAATTTTTGATTTATTCGATCGAACCGAAGAGAGAAAGAGAGAGACAGTAGAGAGAGAGAGAGAACGAAGAGAGACTTAAAAAAAAATAGAGAGAGACCGATCCAATTAAGAGAGAACCCTAAGTTCGGTCAATTCGGTTCAGTCGGTTTTGAAAAGTTCTAATCCGAACCAATTAAGAAAAACCAAAATAAACCAAACCTTGAACCGAACCAGTTCATTTAAACCGAAAAACAGAATCAACTTGTTCTAAGTTTTCTGATTTGATTAAAAACTAAATAAACCAGACCCAATGAACACCCCTACATGCACTTGTAAAAGAAGAATATACAGCAAGATTCTAAATAGCGTTTATCGCATTATCGCAAAACGACTAAAAAGGAAACTATCGCAAGCGTAGCTATAGTAAAAGCTATCATGCATGACATTGTTTTAAATATATATATATATATATATTATATTTCTACTAATTATCAACATTATCTAAAGTCTCATAGAGCAATAAGTAACACCAAATTGATTAAGAAATTAAAAACATTCATATTGAACTAGTACAAAGTTCAAATTGCTATTCAAAATATCTCTAGTAATATCATAAACTATATATCTTTTTTTTTTCAAAATAACCTAAGCATCATGGCATAAAACGTTCACTATTATGCACCTTGAAAAAAATTGATCCCTAAAAGAAATTTTCAGTTTGGGCTTTAAATAAAAACTATGTAGCATAGCGTGCGCTATTTGCGCTACATGCTACGAGCTCTTGCGGACCGCTATTACCGCTATAGCAGTCGTAGCTGAAATACTGCACTTTTATCCCAAGTGTTTAAGGTCCAAAATCGCTATAGCATCACTATTGCATGCTATTTATAACACTGAAAGATAGTGATAGTTTTATTCTTCCTTGCAATATTAGGTTTATGAAATAGATCAAGATCTACTTACAAAAGTAAAGAATCAGCGAGTCTTTTTCCGTTTAAGCTCTTTTAAGATTCATGCTAGTATATATGAAACAAGTGGTTCGAATCTAAACTCAGACGATACGTTAATACAGAGGATATGAATTCTATATCACAAGTCCTTGCAACAAAATTAAAAAAAATCAACAAAAACAAACCCAAGTAAAACCCCTTATCAAGAGTGTTTTATATCACAAGTCCTTACAACAAAATTAAAAAAGAATCAACAAAAACAAATCCAAGTAAACCCCTTATGAAGAGTGTTCTCTGTGTCAGCGTACAAAAAGCAAAATAAATAAACACAAGCAAGTTATCACACTGTTGATCTATGCAAATTCGCGGAAATTAAATTAATACCTTTACTAGCAAGTGCTATGCACTGATATCAGAAGTAAAAGAAGGATGAACTTACACAAACGAGACAGATGTCTTATGGAAAATTGTTTTCATACACTGAAGAAGCCTAATTATGTATATATTCATACCTCCGAAAAGATAATGTTTGAATCAGACAAATTTAGAAAATGAGGTTGGATCTCACATGCCAGTGAATATTTTCTTACTATTGATAAAAGATAATCCACGTGTCTCTTAAAATTGGTAACTATTAGATAAGCGTCGCGCTTCGCCAATGAATTGGCCAAATTATATATGTGGAGAGCAAAAATTGAATGGAAGTGATCATTATTTTCTATTCCTAGCATCCAAGTCATTCCCTCACGAAATTCATACCTCCTTCCCGTTATTCCTATTTCTCAATTAATCATAGTCACTAATTTTGTATTTTTTTTCCATATATTAAAAATTACGACCTACCCATGTAACTAGTCTGCATCCTCTGCATTAATGTACCGTTTGAGTTTAGCCTCGGACCAATCTGACCCACACCTGTAATGCAAGAGGCCTTTTAATATTCGTGCGGATTTTCATCGGACGGTTCGGATCTAAACTAAAATGTGTTAATGCAGAGGATATGAATTCCCAAGTAATTAAGAGCTTGTATCTTTTTCACTTACCCGCATTTGAGGAGGTTTAACAAAAGGAACCCATCAGAGGAAATTGGAGAAACAGCATATCTAACCAAACTCGCAGTACTGAAAAGCGCCTTGACCTTTTTCGAATTGAGAGGACCGAAAGAGATCTCCGGTTTGAGTCGCTTCACGGCTGGGGGGAGAATCTCGGTGGTAGCCTTGCAACCTTTCAAGAGAGCTTTTGAGGCGGAGAAGAGGCTAGAAGCGGAAGTAGGATTTAGGGTTTTAATTGCTTTTGGTACCTTAATTGCGGAATCGGCAAACTTCACGGCTGAAGAAAGGGGTTTCAGGGGAGGGGATCGGGAGAGGATAAAGAGATAGAATCCTAAGCCTAGGCCTAGGTACACAGAAGGGGATAATTGAGTTATAGGAGGAAAGACAGGAGAAGAAGAGATGGAAGTGGTGGTGGTGTTGGAGCTGCTTTCGCTACCTGAGGAAGACATGAGAGGCAAGCATAGTTCGTATCCTTTTTCTCGTTTTTCGAGTGAAGAAGATTGGAGAACAGGAAACGTGAGGAAAAGATTTTGGGAGATTGTTTTAATTGTTTGCTCTATTTCTTTTCCTCTGGTATGATATGTGGCGGATCTAATTTAGGTGTTCTGCTTAACATAACATAGTTATTTAAGTGGGACCCGTATTCAGAACTTCAGTTTGTTTTTAGTTATATAACCATCGAGGCAAAGAATCAACTCATGTTAAGAAAATCTAGTGATAGGTGAAAGAGCCAAGTCGCCGCGGGAATTTGATTATGTATTTTCTTTTTCTATAATTTCATTGTATGTTTGTGTGTCATGATATAAGTATCTTATTGTACAACAAGTCAGATGTAAGACACAATAAGGAAAGTGGGGCCAGTAGAACAGAAGAATGTTGCATAGGCTTGTTTTAGCTGTATCTTTTTGAAAAGGGAATGCGTCCAAGTACAAAACCTTGCTTTCTTTTGTAAAAGCCCAATGGGCCAAGGTACATTAAACTTATTATAGAAGGTATTCTTGTTGAGACAAAATGTCCAAATCTGTATATCATTTAGAATTTTTTTTATAAACCGTAATTAAAATTTTGTTTTTTATAAAACCAACATGATTACTTTTTTTTTTACAAAAATCATAAGAACCAAAATGTCATTTTGGTCCGAAATTTTTTTTTATTTCAGACCGAAATGGCATTTAGGTCCGGTCCCTTTTTGGATTTTCTGTGGTACTTTTTCACAAGTTTTCATATGAGTCGCCGCAGAAAATCCAAAAAAGGGACTGGACCAAAATACCATTTCAGTCCGGAATAAAAAAAAAATTCAGACCGAAATGTCATTTCGGTTCTTATAATTTTTGTAAAAAAAAAAAAGTAATCATGTTGGTTTCATAAAAATATTTTTTTTAATTATGGTTTATACAAAAAATTCTATCATTTACCTATAAATTTTTTTTTGCAAATCAGCACTTAAGCAATCATTTACCTATAAATTGGCATACTTATAGGTAAATAATTTTTACTGCCTATACTTATAGGCAATCATTTACCTATACTTATTTGCCATCTAATAAATTGCTATTCTCTAATATCATTTACCTATAAATTGGCATAGTGAAGATGCGTCAAGGTACATTGAACTTGGTACATGAGATATTCTTGTTTTGAGAAAATTTCTAAAGTCCAGGTGAAAGACAAAATGTCAAAATTCGTATATAAATACCTATAAATTGGCATACTTAAAATGGGCAATAATCACTGCTGTAAGTTGGGCCAAGTTAAAACAATAATTACTATAATGTAATTTTTTTATACTACTCTTATGTACATAATGAAATATATATTTGTGGACGGTTTGACCAAATAGGAATATGTGGTTTTCTTTTGAAAAAATAGGAATCTATTTTTTCTTATCTAACTGTTTAAATTTTTTCATGTGCGAATCTAGATGAAGATTAACATATATTTTCACTATATAAACCTCAAAAATATTAAAAGGAACTTTATTTATGTTAAATATTTATTTATATGGTATATAAAATACAAAATTTGAAATTATTTCTCTTTAAATTATTTTCAGATTATTTTGTAATCTTGTTACCGTTGGAGAAAACACTGTTAAAAATTCATTCTTATCCAATTAGTTGATTCACACCCTTTAATTTCGCTGATGACAATCAGATATTAGTTGGCATCTGATTATTTTCTAAACTTATCTGTAAACTAGCCGTTGTATAATTGGCTATTTATACTCGATACTATTTCGCTGATTGGATGAACTCTCTCACTTCGCCTGTATTCTCTCTCACACACTCTTTCGCTATAAAAATAAATAAATTTATTCTACTACACTTCTGTCCCATCTATTCACGGACATAGAAAAAAATAATATCAAATATCTCCTTCTACAAATACCTATTCATATCAGTGGTGTAAAAAACGTCCGTTTAGGCCGATTAATCAGCCAATTAGTCGTTGACGGTAACTAAACCGTTATAGATTTTTCCGACTAATCGACCGATTATTCTCAATTATGGCCGATTATTCCCGATTATTCCCAATTAATCGCTTAACGGTACCTTGTCCGTCCAACGACCGCATACCGTTATTTACAACACTGATTCATATCATTATATAATATTAGCCTATATTTCCAAAATCCTCAATAATATTACTTTATTCAACAAATTGCTGGTTATCGCGAAGTTATCGTTAGTCGATTTCAATGTCATGCTCCCAAAAAGTGACAACTCCGAATTATCTTGATTGCGGTTTCAAATCTGGAACGGCAAAGACACAATTCGCTTAAGAATAGTGTTTCGTACACGATCCAGATACTATTGTTTAACTTAATTTATATTATTTAATTTCTTTGGTAACAATTTTTTTATTATTATTATTAATATTATTTATGTTCTGTTACTATCCGATTTTATTTTCTCTTTTGTAAATAATTATTCAACAATTTATAATAATTGTCAAAACTATCATGTAATGTTCGTAATGAATCTTATTTATTTATTACTTGTAAACACTAGTTGTGACAGAGAAAACACACAAAAAATCCACACTAAATGCTTCCTAAATATGATAAAATCGCTATGTTCACAATAACAATTTATATCTAAATCTTTAATTACGTCATAAAACTATATATAATTTGGCAATTTGCTGAATTTATAAACTAGCTCACATCATCATTACAACCGCAACGATAACAACTATAAGCTAATTCTGATTCAATGGCGTCCGAGTTTCTCAATTTCTTTGTGAAGAAAGAATTATTCGGTTGAAAGTTGTTACAATAATATTCTCTCTCTTTTATTTTTGAATCTAGTGGTGCCTAAGGTCGTTGACAGGTAAACCCACTTAACTGCTGAAACATTTTATTTATAGAAATTTAATTTATCACATTATATGACAGTTTCTTCATGTTACAGGTAGTCCAATTTTTATGATTTTCTTTGATTAGAGTTGGTTGAATGAGTATCATTAATTATTAATTAGCTGCCTGCTCTCTCATCAATAGCATGCTGGGGGCGGATTGATTGATTCTCCTCCTTTTTTTTTTCAAAATTTGATAATTAGATATATTTTTATTATATATTTTAGAGTAAGATGTTATGAAACATGAACATGAAAATTTTATATATTGATTTTCATTCACGTTGATCGTATAGTTTGAAAGTCTAATTCTGTTCTGATTGCAAGACTTCAATTTGTTTGCATTAAGTGTGAATTATATATGAATTAAAAAATTTATATGATTTATACTTAATCAACAAGAACCCTACTTCCAGCTCTCTTTCATAAGAAAAAAAAAAAACTTTTGCTCAAATTTTAATATATGAAAAGACACCTTTTTTTAAAAGCAACGCTCTTAAAATAAAAATTAATTTTAAAAAATTTTAAAAAAAAATTATCAGAAAAGTAATCGATCTCATTGGAGTATTTTTTGGTATCGATTAAATATAGAAAGAACACACTATAATTTCTGAAAACTACTGAACTATTGATTTGGTTCCACTAATCCATCTCTTTTCTGATAATTCAAATGTTTTTAATTTCTAAAAATAAAAAATTCCTACAATAGTGCACCCTCCCAACACAATTACACAAGCCCATTATTATTATAATTAAGATCGTATACAATGGACCTTGTATGGGCCCAATTTACGCAGCCGACTTAATGAAAAATAGGTTCCAGTCAAATTTGAGACGACCTAAGCACCTAACCTATAACATCATAATTTCTTAGGAATTTGTCAATGGTAGTAACAACTAACAAGTCGTTTTTCTACAAATCTAACGTTAGGGTTAGGTTCGTTGTCACATCACTGCTTCTCATAATTTGACAAGCAACTAAGTTGCACTGTTGAGTAAAGGGAGCTAACACAGTTAGGACTTTTTCGGCACGTTATTGGGTCTGTGGAAAAAAAAAATTCATTCTGACTGAATTTTTTTTCTCCACACGCACAATAAAATTCAGTTCAATTCCTACGCCCACGCTCATTTTCCTCTTGATGCCGAACAGGTCCTTATCTTGAAATTTTTTTTAAAATTGTTGGTTATTCAAAGATCGAAAATTCGATTCTTCCTTAAAATTTTGCAGCCTTTACGGAAATTTCAAAAAAAAATTAAGCTGCACTGTTTCCTGCAAATTGTTGTAGCCGTTAAGTATAAGCATTCAAACTGGAATTCACCTACCCTGAAATATCTCAAATTTTGAGTTATTTAAGTAAAAGAATTCGGATCATTCAATTTTTTTCTACACGAAAATAACTATAATATTGTTCCGTATATTCTGAAAAGATACCTAATTAAATATGATCCGACTTTAGATAAACTAAAATAGTCAGTTATCTCAAAAGAATTAGTATCAAGATTCGCAAAAAAAAATTTAAGAACTAGACGGATCAAGTGTACACGAATCTTGATGCATATTGAGCCGAATCATTTTTTAGAAGAGTTTTTTATTACTGAATATTAGAAATTAGCACGAATTTAACAATAAGAGCCGTTGTCCGATACGGCGATATGCGCTTCCCCGTATTCAGTACAGCGCTGGTACGGATCATATACGAATCCGTATCTCTAAGGTATTGAGCATTAATTATACTCTCAGTCAGCCGAATCAAAAGTGTATGATGCCTATTTAGATATACAAGGTCCATTTAGAGCTTGTTCGGCGTCAAGAGAGGAACGGAAATGGGTCAGAGAACAGAAAATTTTTGAACTAAATTTTACTGTGCGCGTGGAGAAAAAAAATTTAGTCTGAATGAATTTTTTTTTCCCACGCACACAGTACCACGCCAAACAGGCTCTAATTTTGAATTCCTACCCAATTTAAATTGACGGTTCATATCTGATTCTACTCAGTCAGTTATTTACTCTTACACTGAATCTGAATGCAATCATATACTGACCGTGTTGGTCAGATTTTGTCCATGTTAATTTGAATTCAATTTATAATAGTCGGATTTGACGTTTTATTTTATAGTTAACTATAATAACATAAGAATTATTCAACTTTTATAATTAGTCGAATCAGGGGCGGAGCCAGATTTTCGAACAATGGGGTCAAACACTAAATTATATAGAAAATTTTATGTGGAGAAATGGAGATTAATTTTATCGTACCATGACATTTTACACTAAATTATATAGAAAATTAAACATAAATACAAAAAATTTATATAAAGTTTAACAATGTATCTCTATAAAATATTTTTTCAGAATTCATATAAAGTTTAGAAATGCAACTCTTTTAGAATTATGAAGGGATCTAAATTTAACTAAATTATGAGGATCAAGTCAGGTCGATTAATCCAATATATTTTTTACCGTAACTGAAATTTGTTTGATAGGTTAACTAAATTTTAATTAATACCTAATCAGATACTTTAGTTGGGTAGAACAATTAGACAAGGTAACTGAGTTGCGTGTACAAATTTTGCTAAAGGAGGGTCCGTGCTTCCAATAATTGCTTAACGAATTAAAATAGATAATTTTGTTGTACGAATTAATTATCTGTCAAATCACCACCAATACAAATGACCAATGAATGACACAAAATTTGTAGTTTATATTTTGTTTTATTGTATCCGCTTTAAATGCTATAGAGATGCCAAGTTGGAGGAAATTAGGTCCAGTTCGGCGTCAAGAAGGGAATGGGCGTGAGCGTAGGAATTGAACTAAATTTTACTGTGCTTGCGGGTAAAAAAAAATTTACTCTAAGTGAATTTTTTTTTCTCACGGCAACAGTATTCATCCGAACACGCCCTTAAAAAGAGACTCCGCGCTTTAGTTGTGTATTTATTTAGTTCTAATTTATTTGAATTAGCTTATGCAAATGCATTTTTTTATTAAATAATTACATTTTAAACTCTAATTCTTCTAATAATTGCTTGTCATTTTAATTTTGTACTATTGTTAAACTGTAGTTTAAAGTGATTAAATTTTAAAAAAAATGTTACTAAAATAATTGAGTTTAGATGGAAAAATAATTAATTTTCAAATTTTGATAGAGAAATATTTAAATGATGAAATTATCATGGATACACACACATTTTTTTTATTAACTTAGAAATGATAAGAATTAAGAGAGAGAGAAAAAAAACAATTCTTTTTTTTTTTAACTTAGAAGTGGCTCTCAAGATTGTATATAGATATAATTACAACAACATTTTTTACATTATTACAACATTACATCAGATAATTAACTCCGCTAAGTTGTTTGCTACGCCCCACCTCAGGTAAAAAAACAATTCACATGGATAAGGCTAAAGCCTACTTTTAATGGATTGGTTTTGAAAACATCCATGACCCATAAAGCCATACCCTATCTTTATCCAATGAATTGACAACTCCACTGTTAAATGGGGGACCTTTGATGATAATTTGTGCGCTGATTTCTCCGTATGTAGAATCGCTTCTTCCCAATTTATTTATTTATTTATGAAATATTAGTGTTACTTGACTTGAAATAACTTGAATTCAAACCATAGGCTAACTTGTCACTTTTGAGTTTGAAATCATATTGACATAACTTTTTCTAAATACTTTCAAAACGAACAGTTGGTGAAGAAAATTAGTCACCGTGTTACAGATTTCGTCACGGCACGTCCTAAGTACAGCACAACATATCATGCCACAAATGTCAGTTACATGACATGATTCGCGTGCTGTATAAAGTGTCCATTTACGTGATGTGTTCACAGTATGTCACGTCACACAAATTGACTTGGTGACACCCGTAAAGTTACGTGACTAATTTTTTAAACATTGTTTTTTTATTTTAAATTATTTTGTAATTATTTTAATACTTTTAGCATTTTTTTTCCATGAATTAACTTTAAATTAAAACAAATAATTGCATTATGTTTAATAACATCATGCGAAATCATGACATGACTAGACGTGATGTAACCATCTGCGAAATGTAACTATTTTTTTCACCATTTTAATCACATCATATCACGTAAAAAAATTTGCTATGACAAATCAAATCACAAATTATTAGTCGCATCAAATCACATCACATTTTTCTTCACTACATACATCATCTAATATTCTAATCACAGCTTTTCATTAAAATAAAATAATAATAATAAATTCAGAAAAATAATGATTTTAAAAATTCTAAAAAAATAGTAAACAATTTTCAAAAAAATGTAAAATTTGGTCTCCAAGCACATTTCAATATGAAGATCATGTTGAGAAATTCGGATTAACTATTCAAAGTTTTGAACATTAAAAATAGAAATATGAGCGAAAAGTAAAACACACTCTTTACTTTTCAAAGTACCGTAGCTCAATGCATGATCTCACCAAATTATTTTTTGATTTTTCTTGATTGGAAAAATCATTCACAAAAACGAGATTAATTCAAACTCAAATGCATGATCCAATCCCCCCAAATCATCCAAAACAACTGATCTCCCAAGAATTTCTTGACGAAGAGTGAATTTTAAGTATCAATCCCTGTCAAAAAGTGGGAGTCTAAGATGTCATTCCACTTGGCCCATAATGCTTTACACATTCTTGGTATATACTTTTTGGCAAATCAAATCCCACTAAGTGGCCACCAATGTGCAAAGTCCCATCAATTGAGATTTGTCATTTGTGATTTGCAAAAAATTGGTATTCTTGCTCTCTACTATACGTACAAGTCACGTTCTTTGTCGGATTTTTATTATGGGAACAATATTTTTAACATATAAATATATAATGCATAATACGAATATAAACACAATATATATAAAAAAGTATGTACCGCATTTCTGATAACGATCTTTAATTTTAAAAAAAAGTCAAAATATTAAGCATATATAATTTATAATAAAATCTATCACTTATTAAATATAAGATTATACTAGTTTCGTATTATATTTTCAAATTTTTAAGTGAATTCTCTAAAATATATTTAGCTTGTGATTTTCTAAACCTTTTCAGAATACACATTAACATATAAAATATGTATATTTTATCGTATATATATCAACATATTGACTACATATATACAGTGACCATTTACATACATATTAAAATTTATATTTTGAAATATTGCTCGATGGCGTCTGATAACATTGTGAATATTAAAATTATACTTAGTTTCCAGACGCTAATATTTTATTTTTTTAATAAAGATTGAAGATCAAGTTATTTAATTATTTAATATTAGATCTTTAATTGAATTTCGAACCTGCAACCTCTAACACAGAGTTGGTTCTTAAGCGCCAGTATTTTTTGTCACTAAATCGAAAGTTGAATTTTAGAAGCCAGTATTTTTTCAACCTTTATGGTTTAAATTAAAATTTCCATCAAAATTGCATTTGGTTTTGGACCTTCTGCATTAAAACATTTTACTCTCAATTTGTGTGATTACGTGTCATTACTTTTTCTTAATCTCGGTGGCCCTACAAAAAGGTCGAATATTAGATATAGTTTGAACTAAAAAAAATACACAACGACAAAAACAAAAGTCGGGCATCTTTCATTTGGTTATCCCCTAGTCGGCTAAAAGTAGGGTTGTAAAAGAACCGAGTTAACTAAATTAGACATAGTTTGAACTCGGTTTTATGTCAGAACGAGCTGATCGAGTCTGATTCAAATTAATTATGAATCGAGTTGAATCAATTTTCTAATAAAACTCATTCGTACTATGAGTTGTGTATAGATCAAACGTAGATCGCAAATCGAAAGAAAAAAATTTTGCGGCAAGTTTTATTCTTTCATGATAGACAAGGGATATTGAAAAGGTTGAAAAATAAATCTTATATAAGAAAGGAGCTGAGAAACAAACTGAGCCAATATATGAGTCAAATCAGGGGCGAACCCTGGTGGTTTCAGGGGGGCAGCTGTCCCCCTGAATTTTGAGTTTTAGTGGAGATTTATCGGTTCCGACCGACTTTGCCTCCTTCTGGAATTATTTTTGCCCCATCTGGACATTTGATTTGTAATTCGGATTAAATTTAGGGTTAAAATTGAAATAAATTTGTGAATTTTGATTGGTAATTAGAATTATAAGTCAAAGCATCAGAAATTACAAGTCAAAGCATTGGAAAGTATGAATTAAAGCATTGTTTTTTATCGAGTATCCAATTAGTTAATTAATTTAAACCCAATTCGATATTTTTTATTCTCCTCTGACGAAAATTCTAGATCCGCTCCTGAGTCAAATTGAATCAAACTTGAATGTGCAAATAACAAATTGAGAATTGAACGAGGTAATTATGAGCTTTTTTTTCAATCAGATCTCGAGCAAGCTAATTATGATTTTTCTTTTTGCCGGCTTAAAAGTCATTGCATTTTTTCTTTCTTTTTGAGGTGGAATATTTGGTATAATTTGCGCGGTTAATTTTAGCCAATTACAAAATACGACAAACATTATATTTCGTGCATACCTATACCTATAGAAACCCAATAATATAAAAATGATTTTTATATCTGGCGACCCAAAAAGGAACTGTCTTGGTTTACATTGCCCCCATTTTGTCTTTTTTTTGAAACACTGATAGTAGCTATCAGATATGTACAACAGTTGAAAGTAACAACAAAATAAATAACACTACAATATGCTAAAACCAAAACCGGTAAAACTAAATCATTTAGGGCCTGCTCGGCTGCTTTTTTTCCACATAAACAGTACAAATCAGTTCAAACTTTGCTTATTTCTGTGTCCATTCCCGTCCGCCAAACATGCCCTAAACAAAATTGCCTCCATAATTTTGATTCCTTCATGATATGGTGTGTGAACCATGTTTGGTCCGTTCCACAGGCTTCAAAAATCCTTTTATTTCGTCCCCCCCCCCCCCCCCCCCCCCCCCCCCCCCCCAAAAAACCAGCAAACCGCTAAAAAAATAGGAACCCCACATGCTTCTCCACATCCTGCTCTTACATGCTATCCAAGATCTATCCACCCCCATTTTGGAATTTTTTTTAAAAACCATAATTAGAATAATCAAAGTTAGGAAACCAACATGATTACTAATTTTTTTACAAAAACCATAAGAACCGAGATTTCAATTCGGTTCCAAGATTTTTTTTTTCCTGGAACCGAATTGGAATTTCGGTTCCAACCCCCATTTCACAATTTTTCCGAAAATCGGTGTGGAATTCAGTGTGCAGAGCAAAACCCGAGATCCCAATTCGGTTTTTTTTTTTTTTTTTCATTTGAAACCGAAACTAACTTTTGGTTTTTTCCTTTTAATTAAATCTCTCTGGGTGAAATTCCTTTTAATCTTGACTAAAGGACTAAAGGAATCTTGACTAGTCAAGAAATCTTGACTAAAGGAATTTAATTACGAATATTAAAAGGAAAATCTGTCAGGGTGAAAAAGGAAAACAAACAAAAACCCGAATGGTACTTTCGGGTCCAAGAGGGAAAAAAAAAAACCGAATTTCAATTTCGGGTCCATGTGCAAAAAATTAAAAAACCGGACAGGGATTTCGGGTTCAGGTCTATTTTGGATTTTCTATGGCGGCTCTTCAGAAAAATTGTGAAATGGGGGTTGGAACCGAAATTCCAATTCGGTTCCAGGAAAAAAAAAACTTGGAACCGAATTTGAATCTCGGTTCTTATGGTTTTTGTAAAAAATTAAGTAATCATGTTGGTTTCCTAACTTTGATTATTCTAATTATGGTTTTTTAAAAAAATTCCCCATTTTGTCAACCTGGCCAAATCTAACTAACAACAAAAATAATTCCTTGATAAATGGGAATCTGAAAACTTGTGCTGGATTCCTCAATCTAGACGTGTCGGCATGAGATCTATTGAAGAATAAAAGAATTTTATGATAAAATATTGTTTGGATACCAAACAGGAATTTGATAATTTATATTATCTAACCGAAGCGCACATAACTGACATTCATAATTGGGTATGTTTGGTTGCACTAAGAATAGCACTATTTTTAGAATAGCATTGTTATTCGGAACAAGAACAATCCAAACGAGAAATAGAGCTATTCAGAATAGGGAGAATAGGGCTATTCTCTATTCTTACAAAAACATGGAATAGCATTTGTTAGTTTCAATATTAATACTAATCTAATATTTAAACTAATATTATATTACATTTAATATTTAAATTAATATTATATATTATATTATATTTAATCTAATATTTTATTTAATACTAATCTAATATTTAAAATAATATTGTATTACATTTAATATTTAAATTAATATTATATTATATTTAATCTAATATTATATTATATTATATTATATTTAATCTAATATTTATATTTAATCTAATATTTTATTTAATACTAATCTAATATTTAAAATAATATTATATTACATTTAATAATTAAATTAATATTATATTCTATTATATTTAAACTAATATTATATTACATTTAATCTAATATTTTATTTAATACTAATCTAATATTTAAAATAATATTATATTACATTTAATCTAATATTTTATTTAATACTAATCTAATTTTTAAAATAATATTATATTACATTTAATATTTAAACTAATATTATATTACATTTAATATTTAAATTAATATTATATTACATTTAATATTTAAAATAATATTATATTACATTTAATATTTAAACTAATATTATATTATATTTAATCTAATATTTTATTTAATACTAATCTAATTTTTAAAATAATATTATATTACATTTAATATTTAAACTAATATTATATTACATTTAATCTAATATTTTATTTAATATTAATCTAATTTTTAAAATAATATTATATTACATTTAATATTTAAACTAATATTATATTACATTTAATATTTAAACTAATATTATATTACATTTAATCTAATATTTTATTTAATACTAATCTAATATTTAAATTAATATTATATTACATTTAACATGTAACCTAATATTATATTATATTTAATATCTAAAATAATATTATATTATATTTAATATAATATTTTATTTAATACTAATGAATATTTAAAATAAGATTATATTACATTTAATATTTAAATTATCATATTGTATTATATTTAATCTAACACATAAATTATTACTTTATTCATTTCCTCCAAACTCTATTCCAAATATACAATCCAAACAACTTTTTCACTATTCCGAATAGCTTGAGTTAGCACTGTTCTTAAACAGTAGCTATTCTTATTTACTATTCTAAACAGTAGCTATTCTAGCTATTCTAGAGTTCATCCAAACGTACCAATTAGTTTAAGATTTCCTTGTTTTTCTTAGTTGTTCAGTCAAATTGAGAACCCGCCTAATTTTGTTAATTAATCTAATTCCTTTTGTTAATTTTTATTATTTACTAAGATTATTTTTTGGACTTCATTTTGAAAAAAAAATTATATATGAAGAAAGAATGTAATTTTTAAATGAGTCAAATATTATGAAATAGAATACAACAATAAAAAATATATCATTTTTTTTAGCAAATAACGTAATGAAATTAGTTACACCTCATACATTGATGAATACTTATTAGTAGAAATTAAATAATTTTTAGCTATATAATTAAGTCTGACAATAATTATGAATTTATTGATTAAAATGCTTGATGGAGTATTAATTAGAGTTGATTTAGCATGGGTTAATATTTTTAGCACAAGTTATAAATACTTTTCCAAAAAAAAAAAATGAATATTCTTAGAATGTGTATAAGAGGTGAAAATTAAAATTGATTTAGTGTAGTTTTTTTTTTTTTTTTTACAAAAATGGTATCTTGTTTTTTTTTTTTTTTAAATAGAGTCGAACAAAGATCTAGCTTAATATTTCATGATATTTTTGTAGGAGAGAATTTCAATCATTTGTTACCTCATAAAACTGTCTGGAGTGTGTTCCAATTCTCATTTTGGGTAAATTTTAATATAAATCTTAGGATAAATATTATTCTTAAATTTTGAGGTTTAAACATCCATGTAAAAAGGCACCTATCGATAGAATGAATTAAACCGGAAACCAACATATTAAATTGATTTGTGAAGTGTGTATGCTACCTACACAAGGAACAAGATTAAAAAAAAAAATAATGGTCAAAGTTTTGCGGCCAAGAAGGCGTGTAAAGGCCGCAGTAAAAAAAATGTAAAAACCAAAGAGTCTTAAATAGTGGCTCGGTTGCGAAATTTTTTTATTGATAGAAATTAATAGAAAAGAAGAGAGAGAAACAAAAAGAGAACTTCGGTTCTTATATTGATAGAAAGATCGGTAGAAATTTTACCGGTTCTAAAAATCTCAAATATTGAAACGGTATGGATTCCACCGGTCTTAACTCAAAGTTCACTAATTTAAAAAATTGAAACCATACAAAACTTTGGAATTGAAACATTGTTGACCGGTCTTAACTCAAACATTGTTGACCGGTAAAATTGAAACCGATACAAAACTTTCATTCCACTGTAGCAACAAGTTTACTAATTTAAAAAATACTCCAAAGTTTTAGACCGGTGGGATGTTTACAGTTCTAAACTTTGGAATTTCGATTCAATTGTTTTGACCGGTAAGATGATTACCGATCTAACTTATAACTTTTTTATTTCCTTAAAAGCTGTGGCAATTCGTGTTGCGTCGGAAAAAGTCTAAAACTTAGAAATTTGAATTAAGACCGGTGGAATCCATACCAGTCTAATATTTAAGATTTTTAAGACCGGTAGAATTTCTACCGATCTTTCTACTAATATAAGAACCGAAGTACTCTTTCCGTTTGTTTCTCTTCATTTCTATTAATTTCTATCAATAAAAAAATTTCCTCGGCTGCCAGGTGCACTCCTTATTTTATTTGACCCCATCAAAAGATACAGATGCAAATCATGCAATCATAGCAGCCAAAAAAGAGAGAGAGAGGGAGAGAGGAAATGGATGAATTCAATGAAGTTGTATGTAATTCTCTGACAGCCGTTACAGCGCTGCTGCCATAAGAGAACCGAATACAAATGTGTGCATATAAAAAACACTTCTTTATGTTGCAAGTTTCTGACACAGATTTATTAACGGAGGTGAGCGCAGATGGCTCTCCAAATGAGAGACTTTAATGTGGGTCCCACAAATAAGTGATTTACCTCACTATGTGCTACTTTTACTCGCCACACAGGGTGGCGGAGCGCGGGAGAATAACATCCACGGGTGATTAAATTTATACAGAATAAATGCTCGATAGTGAATAGTGTGGGACCACAAAAAGGCGCCTGAACGCAGTATTCCTTCGTAGTCAATGAACTGTAACGCACTTTGGTGTAGGGTTTTGAAAATGGTACGGGCCAGTCCAGATCGGCTGGGCCACGGTTCCAACGGTCCGCAGTTCACACGGGTTGGGTGGGTTAAACGGTCCTGGTCCGGCAGGTTCAATTCTTTGGGGTCAGTCGAAACCCGTGCTTGAACCGTGATCCAAATTAACACGGTCCGGTCTAGTCTAATATTCGGTTGTTTTTTTTTTTGGTGCAGTTTGGCGCGGTTCGAGGGGTGGGTTGGTGCGGGTCCGGCGGGTTAGGCACGGTCCGGGAGGTTACGCAGTTACACGATTCGAGCGGTTACGTAGGTCCTGGCGGGTTGGGTCTGATTCTACCCGGGGCGGTTCGGATTTGGTCCGGTTCGGTCCAGCACGGGTCCACGGGTTTCCACGGTCCGGTCCTACACTGATCTAGGGAAAAAATTGAACCAAACCCGCGCTAGACCTGTCCCTAGCTTTGGTCCGGTCCGGTCCGGATTTGGGGCACGGTCCAGGCTGGCCTGAGTCCGAACCACGGGTTGTCTGATCCGGTCCTGGGCCGGCTGGGTTTTTTGAAGCCAATACTTTGGTGTGACGTTTCTGGTGGGCTGTTAAGACCGGGTTTATTCAGATATCAGAGGGAATGATGAATAGAATAGCAGAAAGCGGCGCACGTTCTGGGCACTGGACAGTTCCGTCTAATTTGTATGGGTGGCCATTTCTTTCATAGATCATATAAATTTAATTATAGTATATATTTCTAAAATTGAAATTATATTTTTATAACATAAATTAGTGACGGAAATTAGAAACACAGATAACGTTTCCGTACAACATGTTATGTTATGTCACGAGACTCGCGTATTACATAATATGTATATTTTTTTATTGAGAATGACACATTACGTCATGTGAACTGATTCGATCATGTCATATTACTTAACCAATTTTTTCAACATTATTTTTTTATTTTTAAAATCATGTTTTTACATTAAACATTACCGGTCACATCATATTTGATCATGTTACATGTGATAACAAGGTGAGCATACGTGAGCTAACTATTTACATGACGTAACTGTTCTCTATTTTAGTCACGTCACGTGATAAAACCACTGCATACACATATTAATCAGAGAATTAGATCAATCGAAAATTCTTTATAAAATATGAAAAATATTAATGCGCACATCATGTCCATCTCAATTGAAAATCGGTTTAAATTGTTGATTTAGAAAGATTGATAATTTGGTGAATTTGTGATACTGTAAATCTCACAAATACAAAATTATCTCAGGAATGTAGAACTAATTTTTTTAACATTACTATTTTGAGTAGATTCCACAGACCGAATTTTTTATTTATATCCAAAAAATAAATCAAATTACAAAAAATACCCATGTTATCTTGAAAATTCGAAAAATACCCAAACCGGAAAATTTTTTTCCGGATTTGGCCTCTAAACCCGGAAAAAAAATTTCCGGAAATTGAACTCCAAAACCGGAAAAAAAATTTCCGGTTTTAACATTTTTTTTTTTTTTTTTTTTTTAGAGTTTCCGGAAATTTTTTTTCCGGTTTTAACATTTTTTTTTTTTTTAGAGTTTCCGGAACATTTTTTTTCGGATTTAACTTTTTTTTTTTTTTTTTTTTTTTTTTTTTTTTTAGAGATTCCGGAAATTTTTTTCCGAACTAAATAAATTTTTTTTTTTAAGAGAAAAATAGCTAAAATACTGAAATCTAACGCTACAAAATCGAATTGTTTTTTTAAATATTTGTTTCATTAATTTAAAAAAATTCCAAATGGTGTAGAATAATTTAGAAATTATCAAAATAGCTAAAATACTGAAATCTAACACTAAAAAATCGAATTGTTTTTTACTACGAATAGGGCCGATTTTGTGCTAAAATACGGTAAATTTACTAAAATACGATAAATTACGCTAAATTACGTATAAATGGGGCTTATTTTGTGGCATCTTTCATAAATCATAAAAAATAGTAAAAAAAATTCCAAAAATAATAAAATTTGGTGTTCTAAAAGTTTATTACATAACTAATTTACTGAGCTACGTAGATTGAATAATAGAAATGAAAATCTTAATCGGAAACTTCAACTGAAGTTTTGAGGCTCTTCTATTTATTTTTTGGCGATTCTGAATTTGGAAAACTAGCAAAGCTAGTCCGGACGCATGCGCATTTTCGCAAGCTTTCCGAAAAGTGGTCATTTGCTGAAATCGGACACTCGAGCGACGTTTTATGACCGTTTGAAGTTTCGTCGTCGTTTTTCGCCTTCTCAGTGAAGATATTATCCCTATTCGTACGTAATTTAGCATACTTTACCGTATTCTAGCATAATTCTACATAATTATTGTAATTTAGTGTAATTCAGCATAAATCAAGTAATTTGGCTTGTTTTAGTATAAATATGCTAATTATATATAAAAAAATGTAATCTAGCAAATATTTAAAAAACAATTCGATTTTTTAGTGTTAGATTTCAGTATTTTAGCTATTTTGATAATTACTAAATTATTCTACACCATTTTGAAATTTTTTAAATTAATGAAACAAATATTTAAAAAAACAATTCGATTTTGTAGCGTTAGATTTCAGTATTTTAGCTATTTTTCTCTTAAAAAAAAAAATTTATTTAGTTCGGAAAAAAAATTTCCGGAATCTCTAAAAAAAAAAAAAAAAAAAAAAAATGTTAAAACCGGAAATTTTTTTTCCGGTTTTGGAGTTCAATTTCCGGAAAAAAATTTTCCGGGTTTAGAGGCCAAATCCGGAAATTTTTTTTCCGGTTTGGGTATTTTTCGAATTTTCAAGATAACATGGGTATTTTTTGTAATTTGATTTATTTTTTGGATATAAATAAAAAATTCGGTTCCACAGAAGACTATTTTTTTACACATTGAACTGTTCCATTTCTTTTGAAATATTTTTTCTAGAAAGATGACAAGATTTATTTGTTGGTTGACTATTATTATACTCCAGTTTGAAGCCCAGAGAAAATTAATTCAATGCTGGAAAAAAAATATAGGCATTTTCACTTTTTTTAAATGGTATTTATTTATCAGATTCTTCAATATTGTAACATACGAGTAAATAGCAGAATCTCAACCTGAATTACCCTAAAATTTATAAAATTTGATCTAGCAAATGCAAAAAAAAAAAATACACGCAAAAATAACCCAAAAGATAGAACACATTGTTGTGGACTTGCGGTAGACCACTTTTTTAAATCAGGGAGAATTTCACATGTATCCCTCAAAAATCTTGAAAGTAAGTTTTGCTCTTTCAAAAAATTACTATATCATATTTATCCTTTTAAATTTCTACTTTATCTTTTATTAAGAAAATAAAAGTACGTAGTCTGTGTAAGAATTTTTTTTTTCTTCTAAATTTTATACATAATTGTCTATAATTTAGAATAAAATATTATAGAATTACGGTAAAATCGGTCTTCATTTTTTACAAATTTTTTTTTATATGATTGACTAGTATGTATTAGACCCCGATATTTTTATTAATAACCTCGAAAAAAACAAATATCACATATAACCTCGATTTGAAATTATTTTTAAATATGTCCTAACCGCCCCCCAGGGGGCGGTTCACTCATCCCACCAAACCACCCCCCTGTGGGGCGGTCCAGTTTTTTTTTTTTTTAAAGTTTGAGAGACAATATGAATGAAATTTAACAATAAAAATGTGAATTTTGTTTTTAATATTTGTTAGATTACTTCTTTTGTCAATTAGCTAAAATAATTACTTCTTTTTAATATTTGTTAGATTACTTTTTTTTTAATTCGGATTTTGTTTTTAGTATATAGATATATATATATATATATATATATATATATATATATATAGAGAGAGAGAGAGAGAGAGAGAGATGGGCTATTGTGCTTTGCAAAGTAAGGCCATCGTTTTACTTCGGCTTACTTTTTGGATTTTTAAAGTCCAAAACGTCAATCCGACCGTTCAAGTTGATCTACATATTGAAATGTGCTTGCAGACCAAATTTTACATTTTTTGGAATTTTTTTACTATTTATTAAGCCACTTTGAAAATTGCTGATCACATGGTCCAGAATTTTGTTGCACTGTTTTTTCTGGACCATGTGATCAGCAATTTTCAAAGTGGCTTAATAAATAGTAAAAAAATTCCAAAAAATGTAAAATTTGGTCTGCAAGCACATTTCAATATGTATATCAACTTGAACGGTCGGATCGACGTTTTGGACTTTGAAAATTCAAAAAGTAAGCCGAAGTAAAACGATGACTTTACTTTGCAAAGCACAATAGCTCATCTCTATATATATTTAGAGACAAATAGCTAAAATGATGAAATATAACACTAAAAAATCAAATTTTTTTTCTCTTTGTCAAATTACTTTTTTGATAGCATATTTATACTAAAATACGCTAAATTACTTGAAATTATGTTAATTTATGCTGATTTACACTAAATTACTTGAAATTATGTTAATTTTTTTTAGAGACAAATAGGTAATATGTTGAAATATAACACTAAAAAATGGAATTTTTTTTTAATATTTGTTAGATTACTTTTTTGACATATAATTAGCATAGTTATACTAAAATACGCTAAATAACTTGAAATTATGTTAATTTATGCTGAATTACACTAAATTACTTGAAATTACAATAATTATGTAGAATTATGCTAAAATATGGTAAATTACGCTAAATTATGTATGAATAAGGATGATATCTTCACTGAGAAGGCGAAAAACGACAACGAAACATCAAACGGTCATAAAATGGCGCTCGAGTGTCCGATTTCAGCAAATGACTACTTTTCGGAAAGCTTGTGAAAATACGCATGCGGTTGAATTTGGTAAACCAAATTTCCAAATTCAGAATCTGCAAAAAACAAAGAAAAGGGTCTCAAAACTTCAGTTGAAGTTTCCGATTAAGATTTTCATTTCTATTGTTTAATTTATGTAGCTCAGTAAATTAGTTATATAATGAACTTGTAGAATACCAATTTTTATTATTTTTGGAATTTTTTTACTATTTTTTATGATTTATGAAATATGGCACAAAATAGGCCCTATTCATACGTAATTTAGCGTAATTTACCGTATTTTAGCATAATTATACATAATTATTGTAATTTCAAGTAATTCAGCATAAATTAACATAATTTCAAGTTATTTAGCGTATTTTAGTATAACTATGCTAATTATATGTCAAAAAAGTAATCTAACAAATATTTAAAAAAAATTCCAATTTTTAGTATTATATTTCAGCATATTACCTATCTGTCTTTTAAAAAAAATTAACACAATTTCAAGTAATTTAGTGTAAATCAGCATAAATTAACATAATTTCAAGTAATTTAGCGTATTTTAGTATAAATATGCTATCAAAAAAGTAATTTGACAAAGGGAATTTTTTTTTTTTTTTAGTGTTATATTTCATCATTTTAGCTTATTTGTCTCTAAAAATATATATATATATATTAAAAACAAAATTCGAATTTAGAAAAAGAAGAAGTAATCTAACAAATATTAAAAAGGATTAATTGACAAAAGAAGTAATTATTTTAGCTATTTGACAAAAGAAGTAATCTAACAAATATTAAAAACAAAATTCACATTTTTATTGTTAAATTTCATTCATATTGTTTCTCAAATCTAAAAACAAAAAACAAAAAACAAAAAAATGGACCGCCCCTCCCTGTGGAGCGGTTCAGTATACACTGGCTGACCGCTCCACAGGGGGCTTTGGTGGGAAGAGTGAACCGCCCCCCCCCCCCCCAGGGGCGGTTAGGGCATATTTAAAAATAATTTCAAATCGAGGTTATATGTGATATTTGTTTTTTTTTCGAGGTTATTAATAAAAATATCGGTATTAGACCTCTTATGGTTGGAAAATCTTAATCTGCTCCTGTTCTAACTTCTAACTGGTTGGTATTTGAAAACAAATATTCCCCATCTGTTCTAAAGTGACATAATGACTGGTACAACAAAAGACTAAAGTGAAATTGACCGTGATGGGACCAATTTGTTCTACTTCCCCCTGTCTCCCTCGTGACACAATGTTGTTTCCACTCGCAAAGAAGCTCACAAGGAAACACAACGGTTAGAAATTTGACATAGGATACAAAAACAAAGAACCCAACTTTGAGAGGTGCGTTCGTTACAAATACCAATACAATACAATACCATTTCCATCTCCTCTCTCTCTCTCTCTTCTTCACATGGGAAGCTGTTGACATGCTTCCACTCTGAGACGACTGTTTTCCCTCCCATTTGTTTATTACCTGTTTTGGTGTATCTCTCTCTCTCTCTTCTCAATATAATATACGCCGATTTGATTTTCTAGTCCGTTCTGGGTTCTCTCTAGTCTCCACGCGTTACCTATTAAAGGCAAAGAGGAAGTGCGAAGCTTTTGCTTTTACTCCTCTGATGCACTTGGTTGTCTCTGTTTAGCTTCTTGCTTTTCTGGTAAGTAATTTAAGGCTAACGAATTTAATTCACTGTAAAGTTGCCTTCTTTATAGGGTCCCTTTTTCACCCCATACCATTTGTCCATTTCATAGCTTTTTCTACTTGTTTGTCTCTGATTGATTTTCTCTGAATTCCGATTCTCTCTAACCTTTTGCTGGTGACTAGTTTTGTTTTAGAGGTGTTCTTCCATGTTAGTCTCTCCTCTCTACTTTTTATTCTAGTTTTCATGTGTAACCATTTATCCCAATTTCTCTCGGCCATGCCATTATTTTGCAACACAATCTTTAGTGTTTCCCAATTTACATTCGGGCTTAATTTTCTCCTTTGAACAAATTTATGTTCCCTGCAGCAACGAAAATAGAATATTCATATTTACTTTTTCAAGATTTTATTCTGATTGTTTTTTTTTTAATTCAGTAAATGGTTTTCCGTATCAGCTTAATCAACTAGGAAGAAAAGCTGTTGGAATTAAAATTGGTGCAATTGAAGAATTCTTAAACTCAATTCCAGCTTAGGGAGAACTGGTTTGGATATTTGGATACAAATTCTATTTCAGGTTAGAATTTCATTCTTAATCTAATTATTTATCGATTTCAATTTTTCATTTGTCTATATTGCAAATAACTCTCTGAACATGCTTTGGAGTAGTTGCTTTAATTCCCTTTTGTGTCTATTAAAAAAATTCAAACTACTGATTATGGTTAGGGTTCGCCGCATTACGCTGGTGCGGCGATGGCAGGAGCCTTACGGTTTTACATCAGACAAATTTAATCTGAGCCACCTAATTTTGATCAAACTGTTATAATTGAATAAAGGTAGGGCTTTGCATCACAATAATAGTGAGCTGACATGAGTCGGCTCATGTCGGGTCCATGATATGAAATTATTTAAACGAATGATATGGATGTGAATTTTTGCTCCTCATGATAATTAATGTAGATATTAGATACACATCAATCATGATTCATGAATGTCTAGAATTCCAAGTGTCCAAATATAATTGTGTTGTCATATCATTTATTGTGAAACCACTATTGGATATAGACCTACTCTATGTGTGCATAGATAAATAATTTCTATATTTACATTTGACTTTTATTAGAAAATTGATATGTATAGATTTTAGTCTGTTATCCTATTTCTGCATATTTACCTTTGAAGTTCACTTGTGGTTTGATCTAACCAGCTAAATTTATCAGTAGGCGCTAAAACCGGGCCATACATAAGCTATCTTTTACGGTTGTATATTACTTTTCATATAAAATTTTGCTTTATTTTTCCTACCCCAGCAGTAAAAAAATGCATCTGGAGACCCATGCAAGATGCCAGCAGGATGATCATACTTATACAAGCTCTTCTGATTGCGAAGGTCAAAACGAAGAAAAACACCAGATTCAAATTCAAAACCTCCACAAAATCATTTCTTTAAATCAAAATTCAAACCCAGAGAAAATCCGTTGCAAGATACCAATAATTTTTGAGAAAGAGCACTTACAACCTTACAATTACAATCCCAATCTTACATTCCTTGAACTTATCATTAAAGGCCTGAAGAACCAGAGGGCCCACCGCATAAATGATCTGGATGACTTTTCAAAGAAATTGGTATTGGATTGGATGGAAGCATCTCTCAAGGCAAGGATTCAACCTAAATTTCCAATAGAGTTGGGATCAGCAAACATGGTTACAACATCTAACAAGAGACAGGAATCTCAAATTGCCGCTTATTCTAAAAAAAGTTCTTCTGTGTCTTCTTACCCATCTAGTTCATCTACAAACAGTACCTCTTTCTGTACCAGTACTGATATCGGGCTGCTACGCCGGGTTTGGCATGATGGGTTGCCCCATTTCCAATTTTCTACAGATGGTCCAGACAGGGTCTTTGTTGCGAACCCAACAAAGGTTAAGTCCGAAAAAGATTTGGCTTTGGATTATATTTACCTATTTCATGAGGTTGGAAATGCAAAGAAGGAATCAACTTCAAGGTTTCTTGGTAATATGCGGGTTTCAAGCAGTTCCGTTTTGAATTCAAATGGATCCAATTGTATCGAGACCGAGTTTGTTCTTTTCGGATCTAAAGAGGATTACGATCAAGAAATGCGAAGTCCTTGTTCATCATTAGTGAAAAACAAGGGGCTGATTAGAAAAGTTGCTGAGATGCTAAAGCCAAGCTCACCTTTGCCAAGGTACACCCATAAATCGTCCAAATCGATATTGTTTAATCCAAGCACAATAGAAGGTGATATCAGTGGGATTAAACAATCAGGATCCACATGTTCTATAACTTGTGAAAACTTCCCGACTAATCATGAATTAGCAACAATAATCGTCAGGGATAGCGAGAATAGTGCCGTGAAGAAAGAACCAGTGATTGGTGGGTGGGGTTTGAAAATTCTTCAGAAAATTGAGACAAGGAAGAACAGTTCTTCTAGAAGGAAAATAAATGTTTTGGTGCCGAAAGGGTTTCATGGGGGCCCAGCTGGGCCAAGTGCTGGCCCCGCTAGTCTTAGGGAGAGGTGGTCTAGTGGAGGCTGCGATTGTGGCGGGTGGGATTCGGGATGCCCCATTACAGTATTCAGTAATAGGAATGAGTCGGGTGCTTCACCGCATGGTGAGTCGCATGAAAGCGGCCCAGACAATCTCTTCATTGAGGTCAGTGTTCAAACTTTTTCTCGTCCCAATTCAGTCCTCCGGGTAATTAACCCTGTAATGACTATAGTAATGATATATACACCAGTTAGTAATAACAAAAAGCAGACAGTTTTTGAGTTTTTCCAAATAACAAAACAAAGTTACCTGATCATATATAATGAATAAATTACCCTTGATTGTTTAATACCATTACTTGGCAAAGTGTTATCTGTTACTCCAAAAGCACCTCAAATTTTTTGGGTGCCATCTTCGATATGGAAGTGCAGTGTCTAGTGTTGTATGATGCTTCGATCTAGATGTAAGAGCTGACTTCAGTGGTAAATTGTTTATAAGAACATTTTCTAAATAAATTGTTGTTCTTTCAGGGAATTCGGCATGATGAACCGGCGCTAAAGCTAGTGGTTGTAGGTGAAAATGCATTCATGGTGTACTTCCCTTCGAATCTATCCATGTTGCAATGTTTCTCTATTGCGGTGGCGATGGTTCACAGTCAAACACCAGATCTCTATCCCAAGCTCTGAAATATGTGCTCTTGCTTGTATACATTTTGTAGGTCTTTTTTTTTTTTTGCTCATTGTGTTGACAATGTAAATGTAAATATTATAAAATATATAGGAATTTAGCTATGATGATTCATGATTGTGAACAATCAGTCGGCAAATGGATTTAAATAATGATGAGGCTCAAGATGTCGATGAATTGTTCCACGTTTGATGAAATTGTAGTCTAATTTTCAGTGCTGCTCATAATTTGTTTAGCATTAAATCTGTCTAATTTTAGAAAGAAAAAAAATTATAAATAATTCTCAGGCCTTAATTGAGAAAATTTGGGGATGGCGAATTTACTTTCTGATGCAGGTTAACTCTCTCATAACATAATAAAAAAGAATTTTTCAATCTCTTCCAATTGTTTCAGCCTATTGGATGTTAACTACAGAGCAATTAAAAATATTACCCTTAACTAGGCGATTCTGACAAGGAGGCTTACATTAGCTACTCTGAGTAGGCACACCAAAGAGAGATTTGGCCCATGTAATTGCAAAAGAGCGAATCATGCTATACCTCAGATTGGGTCCATGTATGGATAAAGTTGTTGGTTTGAACCAGAGAATTGGGTTTTAACGATAGTAAGCAATTGTAGTCCATGCTGGTAGGACATTTTAATGGCTGAAGCATGATTTGGAACAATGATCGACGGTTAAAGTATAAGAATCAAGGACCTCAAGGGGATCTAAATGGCAGCAAAACTCTAATTTAAGAGACGTGCTCTTGCAACAAATCATGGTTATTACTCAAGTTTCACTTGGTTATATACAAGTTCTATCTTCGACGGTTCGACCACACCGGCTAGAATAATAACACTCTTTCCACAGATGCTTAATATAAACTAAAGAAAAATACACATTTGTGTTTGCTCCAAATGCCCTGTTTACAAAATATTTTATATTTTACCAATTCTATGTTTTACCTCAAACTTTCTACAAAATACTAAACAACGATCAATACATCTGTTCTATACAAAAATAAGTGTGAAATTGAAAAAAAAACTTTATAGAAAATACTTCAGCAAAGATCAATCCATCAAGAGGTGCAGTCCAAAGCACTCTTCAGGCACAAACAACGACAGCATTTCTATGGAGGCAAAGAGAGGAGACCCAAATTGCTTTCTATCCAGTGATCTTATCATGTCAGCCGCATCCAGTTTTCTTCTTATCAGATTCGAAGATCAATTACAAATGAAATCTGTCATCTCCGGCCCTGTCAATAATCAAGCTGTAGTGCAACAAATTTAACTCATAGTCAATATAGTTCAACATAAAAAAAAACACATCTGCACAGGCTACCAGCACATAATCATAATCAGCTCTTTCCAAAATTCTTAAACAGTATGTCAAAAGTACCAACAAAATATCATCCATCCAGGCAAACAGAAAGAGGAAAATTAAGATTAATAAAGTAAAAAAAATTGAAAATGTATGTCTCATGGCCAGTCCAAAGAGGCACTGCTAGAGAAGCAAAGTCCCCAAGGCGATGGAATATGAGACCGCCTCAGACGGAGGAACTCAAAAGAGAGAACCTTCAACGCCTAAAGGCTTTTTCTCTGACGTTTACCTCGGACTATACAAACACTTATCAGTTTGCTCCATTAAGGTAGGAGATCTCTCGCCATAAAGAGATTCTCCCGTCAATGATCGATTCTCGTAAATAAAAAGAAATTGTTCTTTTGAAATGATTGTCTCATGGCTAGTCCAAAGAGGCACTACTAAATTAGTAGAATCCCCAAGGCAATGGAATATGAGACGGCCTTCTAATGGAGGAACTAACTTGAAAAGCTGAGAGCTTTACATGGAAGAACCGTCGACATTTCAAGGCTTAATTTGTGACGTTTACCTTGGAATTTACAAATAAACAAATGATTTGCTCCGGATAGGTTGGAGGCTTCTCACCCTGAAGAAATCCTCCCGTCACATATAAAAAATACCATAAAATATTATATAAAATACGAAAATTCAAGAACAAAAAGAAAGAAAAGTGCAAACTGGGGAGAAATATGGAAGAGGAAGATGAAAGATATGGAGAGGCGGCGAGGGTTTTAGGGAGGTGGCGTTGGGGCTCTGGAGATCGTTGTATTAATAGCGGTGCTAGGGTTTACGAATTGAAGAACGATTACCCCTACGCAGCGGAATCGTGGGCGGTCTTGATGCGGCTAGCTTTTAGATTCGTGTGAACCAAGTAAACACGCGATCTTGATGAGAATGTAACGGCTCAGAGAAGACGGCCCAAATTAGTGTCGGCGACGACAGGGGAGCTCCTTTGTTGGGCTTTTAAAAGAAAACTGAAATGGGCTGAAAGCGTAAAATGAAATGAGGCTGCCGGAGACGGTGTCTAGCGCCAGACCTTGCAATTTTATATTTTGTGATATGTTTTCAATTACTTTTTAAAAAAGATATATGCAAAAATAGAAGAAAAGGAATAAAAACAAAATAAAAAGATATATGAAAAAATTGAAGGTCAGATTTGAATAAAGATGATTTTCTATAAATAATCATAGTATTACCTTGACTGATTAATTTTAATCGCAATATTTACGTTATTAATGGAACACTTGCTGGCATTTAAGCCTACATAAATTTGCACTAAATGGAAGAAAATAAAACATGCATAGTTTAAATTAAGCTATATTTATAATTTTAATTATTTGCGGTTACAAACTGTGCACAACTTTCTATTAAATATATTGAGTAATTTCTTTCTTCAAATCTGAACTTTCAATTTTGTCGTATGTGAAATATTAAAAAAAGAGTCAAACAAAGACGGACAGCCAAATAATGTACAGGTAGAGTGGGAAAAATGGCACGGTGGAGCCGGCTCCTTTACGGAACGGCATGGCACGCGTGTCAGTTACGTGTCGTGACTTGCGTGGCCCGTGCTGTGATCATTTGCGTGTTGTGTCAATCTTTTGAAACTTTGGCACGACACGGTATGTAAAATATTTAGTCACGGCACGGTACGTAGTTACGCGAGTCACGTGTAATTAGATTATATATTGATTTAATGGTAAATCTTGAATAAACTAACCTAAATTATGATTAAATGGTCATGCGAGTCACGTATGGTCACGACACATTTAGGCACGGCGTAACCATTCGCGTGCCATGACCACCCCTTGATATTTTGATCACGGCACGGCACGGCACGAGATCAAAGTCACGGCGTGTTAATCACGTCACGTCACGGCACGGCATATCAAGTTTTTTCCACTCTTACATACAGGCAAAACGCACCATTTCTCCTCTTTTTTTTTTCTTTTTTTTTTTTTTAAGGAAACACCCGTAGGGGCACGCACCATTCTGTAAGAGTGAGGCTATGGTGCTATGCATAGCACGGATGGCTAGTGTACTACGGCTCAATATGGTACTTTTTAAAATCCTAACGGTTGATCCGACCGTTCAATGTGATAACCATATGAATATGTACTTGCAAACTAAATTTTATATTTTTTCGAATTTTTTTACTATTTTTTCAGATAGGTAGAATTTTGATGGTCCAGAATTTTCAAAAAACACTGATTTTTCTACCTATCTGAAAAAATAGTAAAAAAATTCGAAAAAATATAAAATTTAGTTTGCAAGTACATATTCATATGGATATCACATTGAACGGTCGGATCAACCGTTAGGATTTTAAAAAGTACCATATTGAGCCGTAGTACACTAGCCATTGGTGCTATGCATAGCACCATAGCCTCACTCATTCTGTAATTAATTGTTCGCGTCTTATGTCTTGTGTCTTGTGCCATTATTCTTTCTTCCATAATTTTTCTCTTTTCGAGTCATACATTTTTATGATTAAAAAAAAAGATCGCCGAAATTTATAGCGGTCTTGTGAAAAAAAATGTCTAGACATTTTTTAAAATAAAACAATTCTTACATAATTTTGTAATTTTATGTTTAACTAAGGATATTAATTAAAAAATTTGGCTTATAGTGTATTCTTCTTTAGGCTGACACCTTCAATTTTTCATTTATTCATTACTACTCTATTTCCTCTTTTTTTATTCTGATTCAGGAAAGTTCTTGTACACTTCATCACGTACTCGTCATCAGCTTAGGAACTTTTTTTCAAGTCGATATAAATATCATCTCATAAATGTTGCATTGCTAATAGTTACATTTTATATTTTTTTTTTCATAATTTTCATTATTTCTAATTGAATTTCACAATTAAATTTGCTAACTTAGTTATTTTGATACATATATGATCTGAAATAGAGAGCAACGATCTATTGTAATGGTTGGTTCAATCTGTTATGTCCAAGGAATAGGGCGCTATAACGTCGCTATAGCGCCGTAATAGCGTTTTTGGACTATAAAAGCTATGACGCTATTGCTGCTATAGCGGCGTGATATGGGCATAATGTCATTTTTTCAGCCGTTCCACTATGACGCGATAAACGCTATTTAAACCTTTGGTTATGTCTAATTTAAAGATACAACATTTCATCTAAACAATAACCGAGTTATGTCACACTTTGTTGTTAATAGTGTCCTAATTCATATTAATAGAAATAATACTCAATCGGTGTTCGAATCCACATATTTTAAACTCATTTTAGAAAAATTAATTGATTTATACCACAATAGATGAATATAAATTGTAGCAATAACATATTAAAACTTGTCGAGACTTAACAGTTCCTAATAGTCTAATTAGACATTTAATTTAACTTATACGACACAAATTGTTAATCGCTTAACAAACTAAATATCCAATAAAATACCGATAACACCTAATTAAATTGCAAGATTTACTGCTCCAAAACAGTTTTTTGCTCCTAAGCCAAGACTATTAAACTGAACCATCATATGGTAAAACAAAGAAGAACCATCAGATGTGATCTTTTGAAGGTTTTGACCTAAGCCAAATCCAAATGCACGGCCAACTAGTATATTAATAAAGAGTTTAATGTAAAAATACAATTGTTTTTGAAATCATATAAAATAATAAAATTAATATTTTGACTTTCTCCGATATCTAATATTTTGTTGTATTCGGTTAATAAATTTTTTGCACATTTTTTCAAATATATTATATTTATTTATGAAGTTTTAATTGATAGGATACATATCTTCTACACAAAATCACATATCTTTTTGAAAATATTATATAGAACTTATTTTAAGATTTTTGAAAATTTCATTATATAAATATATTTGAATCATGCAAAATTTATTTTGAGTAGGAGCAAAAATAGAAGTAAGAGAGTACAACAAGTTGAGAGAAATGTGTGATATTCACGGATAAGATGTGAATCACATGAACCAAAAATTTAATTTTTGGTATTCAGTTTTTCAAAGATTTTAATTCATGAGAATTGCTCCACTCACTATTAAATATCAAGATGGAAATGAAGATCAAACCCTTCTGAGTCTTCTCTGATTAAAAATCTAATAAAGTCAACCTATGGTCAAATCACTTAGTTTAAAAATTAAAATAGAAATAAAATTGTAAAATTCATGGAAATGCTTGGAATAAATACTAGAACATATGTACAAGCTCATGAGCATCTTGAACACAACAAAAAAAAACTTAAATTGATGATCTAAGACCAAGTCAGATTGAACCAAAGAGGTTACATAAAAACAGTAAAGGCATTGAGTTCAGATCCGAACAGAGGGCGAAGATCCCTTAAAAGTAAAACACAAATTTTGAGCATAGATCCGAACCGTCCGATCAGAATACGGATCAATCCAGACCGAGGTGTAATGCATAGGGTCCCTTTAATATTCGTGCCAGAGCAGATCCGACGGTCCAGATTCAAACTCAAGTTTTGGGTTACTTTAGGTATCCGAATTCCCAGATGAGCTCCTTTAAAGCTGTTCGGCAGACACAGGAGAATGGGAATGGAAACGGGATTCGGGAGTTTTTAACTGCTGATTACTATACGTGTGGGATAGAAAACACGACTTCAGACTAAATTTGTTTTTTCTCGCACGCACAGTAATTGCGCCGAACTGGGCCTTACTGGGCTTGCAAGAGAATCTGAAATGGGCTGAAAGCGCATAATGGCCTAGATTTCAAACTGTATAATATTTACATTGTCAAATGATAAAAGATCGAGGTGACAGCGTTCCCATTTTTTAAATTAATTTAAATATTTTAATCTATTTGGTTCGAGTACCTTTTATAAATTATTTACATATTATATGCATGCTCTTTTCTTTGTTTCTTGTCGAAAGATGTGTATTTCAATTAAAATCCTTTATTTCCACAATAAAGAAACTATATTGTTAAAGTTCTATTATCAAATCTAAATATAATTCAAACAACGCGAAACCATACACCTGTTTTAAATCTAAAGTCATCATAAATATTAAAAAAGCAACTCTAAAATTTGAAACAAGAACCAGGCCTTTCTCAGCTCTTATTCAAACTACGAAAGAAAAAACAAGAACCGGGATTTTAACAAATACCACATAATATAAGGAACAATGTGACAATGTACCATGCCACAAGAAACATCCACTTTAATTACACACTCAACAAGCATGCAAATTTACTAACTCAACATGAATCTAAGATGTCTTCTCATAAGCTTCTCTCTGCTTCGCACAGTACTCGAACAAGCTCCCGTCGAAGCAGCGCCTCATTGCCTCCCTCGACAAGTAACCATCCTCATCTCTTGCCAAAATATACAATGTGATCCATTCGAACTTCGCAGCGAACCTGTCAAGTTACTTAAATTCAATTAAAAAAGTTTTACAGATAAACATAGAAATTGTACCTCTGTATGGATCGATTCGAATCTAACCAGCCAAAGAAGTCGTAAGCTTGTCTATTGCCTTCAGTCATGCTCCATATTTCGCCAAAAGAGAGCTTGTCTGGCTCTGTACGCGCATATTTGCTGAAGATGTTCTCGAAATTAACCGGCATGTATCTTATATAAAACCCATAAAATTAGTCTTATTTAGTACTCTTTATAGAATTATTACCATTCATAAAACCTTAACAACATGATTAAGTTGATTTCATGAGAATTTTTACGCAATTACCTTCCTTCGGTATCATAAGATCCAGAGTCACTTCCATGCTTGGCTTTGTGGATGTTGTGTATATAAATTGGAAACAGAGGATTTGGGAACCAACCCTTCAAAATAATAATTTAGAACATCAATTAGAACCATGCAATGTGCCAACAGGGTTCATTAAAACGCTATGTGCGTACAACCAAACATCGCATAAAGCTTACCGGCAAAGTCGGATAGCTGAAGGTGACATTGATAACTAATACCATCAACAAGGACATTATCACATTGAAGCCAAGTTTACGCGCACCTAACGTATATAAAATAAATCCAAACAACATAGATCAGAAAAATTCAGCGGTCGGAAAAACAAAAATAACAATTTAAATTGTCACTACTCCGATCACATTTTTTAGTTCTTACGAGTCGACAATGGGATTAACCAGTTTCATCTTTTACCCTAATTTTACTATTTCCGTTTTTTTTAAAAGATGAATTTTATAACCATAACTACTTTGTAATTTTTATTTGAAAATTTACCGCCATAGGTTTCCCAGGGATAAACAATGCCATTGTCATCAAGGTCAAAGAAAGCAACATGTTGCTGGAGAACAGAGAGGTTGTTGTGCTTGTGACCTCTGCTTCCTTCAGGGTGGTACATGTCAGGCGCTGCCAGGGCTCTTGCCAAGTCTGCATGCAACCAGAATAATTGGCAATTAATGTCAATTTTATTATATAATCTAATCCTTTCAACAGTGGTTAGTGAAAACATATTTTGTTTAACAAAAGCTTAAATCTTGGCGTTCACATAAAAATGATTTAAGATAAAACAAAGAAGAAAAATAAAGATATACATAGAGAACTAACATGGCTTTGATATGTGATCGTCTAGATCGGCTCTGACCGGCCTAGCGGCGGTCACCGGTGCCTGAAGCGCCATGATTTTCATGTCATCTCTCGCTCCAGTCTTCATATTATCATCTCCTTGCATTTTCTTCTTTATCTCTTATGTCTCTCTCAATCTCTCTTTCTCTGGTTTTCTCTCTTTTGGAAAGAAATTGCTAAGTAGCACTGATAAATAGGAGGAGAATTTGAGGAGAGAGATAAGACCAAGCAGAGAAAGTGTAACGTGGATGTCTTGCATGAGACACGAATACATTAGATATTTAGATGAGATGCAACGTGGATGTCTTGCATGAATGGGGTCTCAATTGGTTTTTGTTTTCAGATGACACGTGGCATCATGAGTCAAAATACTAGAGATTTCTCTCAAGGCGGTTCAAGTATATTAATTTGCATATATATCAGAGCGATCTAAATCCACAAGTAGTGAAATAATAGAGAACTGAAACCGCTTTTAGTATACATGAAAATCAAAAGTTTGTTTATTGAGAGTGGTTAGCATGCTCTTATAACCTATATTTTTATTAAGAACAATTCTAATTAATAGCTAATAGGGGTACTAACGGTCAAAAAATGACTTGTGTTATTCTCTTTATTTTTTCTTTAATACATGTCTAAATCATTTTAGAAAATTATAAATTAGATGGAAAGAGATAGAGAGAAAAGACAAAATATTAAAGGAGAAAAAAAAGCAAAAATACGGGAACTACACAGTACACACCATATAATTACATATTCGCTCCAAATAACGCGGTATTGATCTAATTTATTACAAATTAATCCAAATAATTTTCGTATTAATTTAAATGGTTACATTTACAGATGAAACAAAAATAGAAACCTGGAAAGCTGTTGATAGCTAAATATGAAGTTACAGGTGATAATGAAAATATTTCCTTCTTAGAACGTACTTAAGGATAAGGAAATGGTAGAATTATGCATTAACAAAATTGTAGGAAATGGTAATAGTACCAGATTTTGGTTGGACAGGTAGGCTGGAAATTTTATATTACAGAGTATATACCCTCACATCGAATTCCGAAATTTTTATTAATATTAAAAAAAAATTCAAATTCTATACTCTGTTTAACAATATTTCGAAAAATATCCAAACCGCAATTTTATTTTACATTTTCGGATCAACTTTCCGCAAATTAAATCCATGGTTTTAACCTCTCCAAAAACGCAAAACAAATCCACGGTTTCAGAAAATCAAAATTGTTTTTTTGCGGTTTTATGTTTTCTGGTTATTTTTTAATTAAACAGAAAATGTTATAATTCATTTAGCAATTTTTTTATTAATTTTCTTTGAACCAATCTTAGGTTAAATCATCTTGACAGGTGGCTAACTTTTTACATTTTAGACCAGTCTAAAGACCGACTTATGTTATCTTAGTCAGGCTCAATTAAATCACGGTTGACAGCTTAACTGAAATCTTAACCCTTTATTCCATGGTTTATGCCTCATCAAAACATAACTAAGGACTAGCTATGTTACGCTAATACAAAACGATTTATCTTTATCCAAAAGAAAAACTGAACTCAAAAGAGACATCCAAAAGATATATAGCTCAGTCCATTAACATAAAAGCACAAAAATAGTCCAATCTATGAAAAAAAATTATGTGAAAATTAAAACACATAGGCAACATCTGACTTAGCATTAAAACAAGAATCATTCATATAAAATATTAAACAAAAAAAAAAGACAATTCAAGCTCATTTCCTCACTAAAACAAGTATCATTCATATAAAATATTAAACAAACAAAATAAAACAAGCTCATTTCCTTACAAAGGACCATCATAACTCACATCTTTCTTTTCCTAGCTTTTCATCATCTTTCATCATTGTAACATCAAAAAGCATAGTTTTCTAGTAAATAATAATAATAATAAAATCTTCAATCATAACATAGTCTTAAATTAAAATAACTCACTTGACAAAGTGGACCCCTCTTGACAAAACTTATCCAAATTTTTTTTTTTAATGCGTCAATATTTTTTAGGTTGTTACATTCGAAATCAGATTCATATTTTTGAGGTTGTTACGTTCGAAATCAAATTATGAATCTGCAAACACAATAGCTATTAGTAGGACCAAATAAAAATAATTCTCAGTGGTTTTATATTTAAGAAACAAATAACACTCATCTGAAAACATAGTGAAATGATATTTTAAATGCATCAACTATTTTTCAAGCACATTAAGCTTTTCATTGATTTACAGCAATGAAACCTACATATTAATAAATTAAATTTTATACTAAAGGATAATAAAAGTTGCAAGTGTGTGTATGAGATTGTTTCGTACTTGAGATCTTCTCACTAAAGTTTGCTACGAAATGAAATTTTATATTTGATAGATTAGTTTTATTATTTTTTTGTGTGTTCGCGTTTGTAAAATTTTGGAATTACCAAAAAAAGTGGCCTGAAATTTAGCATGTAAATTGAAAATCGAAAGGTTTTAGTTTTATGAAAAACCACGGAAAACATCATGATCCAAAAATCTATTGGTTTTCTTCAATTTCTGAAAAACCAAGAAAATTAGAAGAAAAATAAAATTAATGTTATTGTATAACATTCAGGGAGTTCCAAACGCCATTTAAATGATATGAGTCATGACATTTATAATTGTATATTTCATAGGTTGCGCATCACGCTAAAAGAACCATGCATCATACTTTATGCATTACAAATATTGTAAATTGAATGTATCAATCATATCTTTTTTGTTCGTTCGTATCTCATCCTTTATTTTTCTTGATAATTTTCAAGGGGAGTTAAATATATCGAATTTATCAAATTCCTTGTATTGCTCTGCTAAGTTTCACATTATGTAATAGCCAACTACAAAACTATTTACATCGAGTTTGCCTGTGCAAGTTTGATAATTGTCTGATAAATAAAGTCTCTCGTAACTTTTCTTCATAAAATAAAATTTCCAAATAATAGTTGAAAGTTTCTAATGTTTAGTTCAACCATTATTAAATTTGCATGGTCTCCATATTAAAATTTTAACCATACTCTGTTGTTAATAACATTAAATAATTAAATAATTTAAGTATTATAAGAGAGTATGGCTAAAATTTTTCATTGTTTTTTATTTTCAAAGTTCAAACAGTTAATTCAAACAACTCAAAATAATATTCATATTAAAATGCATTTGGAGACCAATTTTTATATTTTTTAAATATTTTATTAATTTGTTTAATAGATACAAAACCACTGTTATTGAATGGTCCATAATTTTTTGAAAAAAAGTGATTTTGTATTTATCTTAAAAAAATCCTAAACAATTCCCAGAAAAATATAAAATTTGGTCTCCAAGCACATTTTAATATGAAGATCATGTTTAGTGTTTCGAATCGACTGTTTGGACTTTGAAATGAAAATAAAAATGTGAGGCATGATTGAGACACAAAAACAATGAGATATTTTATTCCTACTCTTATTTAGATTTAATAAGAATAAAGTTCTTTGTAGTATATATTTGAATACTAATTTATTGTCTTATTTTGTTAGAAATTATATTGTGTTTTGTACTTGTATCATAATTATTATTATTCTTTGATAATTATTAAGTATAAAAATTTAATTGGGGGAACTTTGTAATACTATAAAAACAGAGCTTAATAGAAAAATGTCCGTATTACGATTTAATGATAATTTTATCTTCTTTAAACTTTAAAATCTCTAATTGGTCCCCTCAATCGTTAATTATTTTTTTAAAAGTTTGCCTCAGATCCTCATCTCTCTCTTTCCTTTTGTTTTGCCTCCCTATCTTGAAGATAAAACAAGTGCAACAAGGAGAGAGAGTGAGAAAGGTAAGGACCACAGATTAAAAAGATTGACCAAATTCAATCAAATTTGGCCGTGAGCTATATTTTTTCTCAAAATAAAATAAAAAGATTGACCAAATTTCACCAGTGTACATTAAAAAGGTAACACAAGTGCACAAGCACTTGAAGTTGTTTTAGCAACTTGAAAGCTGATGTGATTTCTTCTAAACTTGTTATTGTTCGTACAATAAATAAGAGCCTTCTATAACAAATTCATGAAAACTTACCTGTTTGAAACATTCCAACTAACAGGAGATAAATACTTCTATTTTTTGGAAAAAATAGGCAGAAGCCCTTCCATTATATAAAATAAAACATACAATATCCAAAAAAGCATAAATAAATAAAAACAAAAAAATATAAAAGCTACCCTAAAGAAACCCAGTGCCAGTATAGGTCTCAGCAGCACACCCGTCATCCTCAACTAGATACTGACCTATCAAGGAACAATATCAAAGTTTCAGCCATTATTCAGAACACATCATCGACCTTAGGCAAAACACAGTACAGCCATACCTAAAAATCCAAAAAAGGCGCAAACAACATGCCACAATAACAAAACATGCATGTGTAGTATATGTGCCACTGAACCAAGCAAAAATACCAGCAAGGCACTAACAAAATGTGCCAGTAAGGACAGGGGAACAGTCCCTTTATTACAGAGAATAGAAAACAACTTGTATGGTAAGCCATATCACACAATCTAACAAGGGCAGCCCTTAGGTGGCCAGCAGAACAGGTACCAGTGGTACATAGGTACCAGGAGGCATCTCAATAGCAAGTAAAGGGGAAAGGGACCGAAGGGGCACCATATCAAATCCTCAGGAGTCCAGACATGAGTGAATTGCCTCACAGATTTCCTTTTGTGTCCTGATCAATAATCCAACAAAGAGCAAATTAGTAAAAACATATGTCTAGCTGTAGGAACAGGTTTATTGTCAAAACATATTCTTGTATTCCAAATACACCATCATATAGCACTTACAACCATTAACATAGCCTCTCTTTTGTTGAGAGGCAAAGACTGACCCAATAAATACTTCTATTATACTTCAAGCACATTTGTTAAAAATATTTGATGTGTTCAGGTAGTCTAAAATGAAACATAAATACTTTTATTATACTTCAAGTACATACCACCTTTATTTTCTCATTTTCGTTGGTGTAAATTTTTATATTATATGGCCACTGATCCTTATACTCTCTTTCTCTCTTTTCTCTGTGTCTCTTTCTAACACTGATTGGATGGAGAGTAGACTTAGGGAGGGGGAGTGAATAATAGAAGGGAATAGAATAGAATAAATGAAGATTAACATATTTAATCTCTTTATGTTTGGATGATTAATGAAGAAAAATAAATTTAACTTGTCTTTCCGGCTTATTTCTTATTTGATTAATTAAAATTATAGAACGTTAATCAAATGTTTTTAGTATATACATCCCAAATCGAAAGAAAATTACAATCATGCAAGGTTACATCTTTCCCCTCATGTACCCCTTGCCTCCACCGTAATTTTGTCAATCCAACACGATTCAAGAGTTTTATTCTTTTCATTCCATTCCTTCCCTCCTGCTCTTCTTTCATAATAAAACAGTAGATTTGAATCCCCTTTTTTCCAGTTTAATTCTCTTCGCCTGAACATTTCAACTAAAGTAAAAAGGAAATAATTAATTATTTTATGATCTTTTAAAAAGTGCCAATTTGTAAGTCAATTACACATAAAAAATTTCGTCGAAATTTTTTTTATCATGCTTTTATTTTTCATTTATATGTATAGACATGCAGTATATTTTATCAAGATTCGTGCTGAGTTGTTGAGACCCACATCCAAACCCCTCCCCCTACAATTTGTGTTGAGTAGTGAGATGGAAGCAATAGCACTCTTGAAATTGAGCATGTTTTCTAGAAATTCATTGGTTCCCAACTTCAATCTATGTAGATATAATGTCTATATTAACAATTGAAATCAAGGGCACAAGGCGATTTAACCCTTATGTTTGGTACAGCCCTGGATATATAGCTTAGTTGTCTTACTGTTCTTTGGGTTGTTTCTGGTGATGCTTAGTAGTTAATGGTGTTTCCTCTAGGTTGATGTTTTTAGTTTGATGTTTTGTGATGTATTTTTGTTATCCTTGTTTACTAGTTTATACCAGTTCTTTTGTATATGCGTTTTGCTCTAGCTGTTTGGAGCTTCAAAACATTTGAACACTCTGATTTCTAATGAAATCGGTGGGTTTCACCCACTTTATATAAAAAACAAACAATCGAAATCAAGCATGTTTTTTTGAAATTTATTGGTTCCCAACTACAATCTATGTAGGTATAATGTCTATATTAACAATTTCTTTTTCACAATTAAGAGATTTGTGGATATGTGTATCTCCATGGCGAATGTAATTTGATTCTCTGTATTTATTGAAATATATGAAATCCAATATTGAAATATTTTTGGTAATTCTAACTTTTTTTTTCTTTTTCTTTTGCGTAGGAAAGCGTTTCTCTATATATACTGGATTGAGGAAGAGATAATAATATGTGAGTGGCTAAGTTCAAAACGTTTGCACCAAGGGTTTGGTGCAAACGATTTGTTTTCGGATTTTTTAAGTCCAAACGGTCGATCCGAACCGTTCAAGTTGTTCTCCATATTGAAATGTGCTTGGAGACCAAATTTTACATTTTTTGGAATTTTTTTACTATTTATTAAGCCACTTTGAAAGTTGCTGATTCGGGTGAACAATAAAAACAGTGCAATCAAATTCTGGACCGTGTGATCAGCAACTTTCAAAGTGGCTTAATAAATAGTAAAAAAATTCCAAAAATTGTGAAATTTGGTCTCCAAGCACATTTTAATATGGATTAAATATCTAATAGTTTGGATCGACCGTTTGGACTTTGCAAATAGGAGAACCAAAACGTTTGCATCAATGGCTTGGTGCAAACGTTTTGAGCTTAGCTAGTCTCTAATAATATTGCACAATTGTAAATTGTACCAGGAAGAAAATATTCACACACGGAACTGTTATTTCATTTTTCTTTCACATTCTTTTGTGTTCTAATATGTGCTTCCATTTCTCCCTATGTTTTTTCACTGATGTAGATATTACTTAATGTTAAATTAACAATTAATTTGTCAAAGTTAGAAATATTTTTCATTCGTACTCATTATTGATATGCTTACGTTACGTATGCAGTTTTTGATCTGTTTATGTACAACTTTCGCTTTGTTATACATATGTAAACTAATAATTTCATGAAAAATATATGTGTTAAATCTCAATCATCGTAGCCAAAGCAAAGCGAGGTTAATTCCTAGTATACAATTAATAACCGATAATATATATAATTTTCTTTGAATTACCTTGGACTCATTTGCAAAATTTGATAAATTGAAGGTTTGAATTGATAAATTAGGCTAGTGGGACCCACAACTTTTCCCCATCCTTATCTCTGCCGCCCACTCTTCTCTTTGTAGCGAATTGAGTTTTTATCTCTCTTTGCAACGCAACCTGAAAATTGTCTCTCTTGTCGCTAAAAAATGGACTGGCTTGTGCTCTCTTCTCTTTGACTCTTTTCCTCTCGGTTGGGTACAACACTTGGGTATCATCTCTCCCTCTCTTTCTCGATTCTGATTATTTTCTCTCTCGTTTCAAGGTTGGGTAACTTGTGACGGACCAAGCAAGCTCGATCTATATTACGGTGAATATGTGTAGAAAAGCTTACTTGAAAGTTAAAATTGATGGATTTTTTTTTTTTTGAGTAAATATCAGAGGTCAAGCCACCCAAATAAATTTTATTGCTTGTGCTCTCTTCTCTTTTCCTTATCGGGTTTGAACCCGAACTTGATACCTACCTTGAATAGCACTGTACTAGTGTTTTCTTCACTTGCTTGCTGGTTCTGATACTCGTGTGAGATCATGGATGATGTTCTGACCCTGGTACTGATCGGTACCAGTAGGTATTACCCACTGTTTTGGTGTCTAGGGACTGAGTCATAAAAACATATAGAATTAAGGGTGAATATGCTAAATATTAATGGTTTGGTAAAATTCCCTTGTCAGAGGGGTTAAATTGAAAAATGAAGAACTTAAAATTCGGATGGAAATTTAGAATGGAGATGGAAATTGGATAGTGGGCCTTTTGGGCTTTAGTTCATAAATTAAATTGGAAATTTAATGTGAAATTTAAATTGGGCTTTTCGGCCTAGTGAAAATAACATGAATTAAAAAGGAAATAAATTGGACTTGAACTGTTGGATCCGGACTTAATTGAACTTGATGATTGGACTTGGACTGGAAGCAGATTTGAACTGTTGGACTTGAACTTAGTTAATTGGACTAGATTGGAATCTGGACGAACTGAAATTAAATTGAAATAAAGAGATTAACAAAATGAATTAAATAATTAATTAAGAGATGTCATTATTTGAAATGGATACCTTTATTAATTAAAAATGAGTTGGGTGGGTTATAAAAATGTTTAATCATATGTATATAAGAATTAAATATCGAGGGATGCTTTGGTGGACATAAGGATCTATTTGTAAAATGAACATATTTTCATTTTCAAAGTTCAAACAGTCGATCCGACCGTTTATACATTATCTCCATATTAAAATGTACTTGGAGGTCAAATTTTACATTTTTTTAAATTTTTTTACTATCTATTAAGATGGTTACAAAATTACTGTTTTTCAATGGTCTGAAAATAACGATTTTGTAACCATCTTAATAAATAGTAAAAAAATTCAAAAAAATGTAAAATTTGACCTCCAAGTACATTTTAATATGAAGATAATGTTGAACGGTCGGATCAACTGTTTGAACTTTAAAAATGAAAATATGTTTATTTTACAAATAGATCCTCATCACCGAAGCAAATGCCTTAAATATCTATACTATATATTTAATTTTGGACGGGGAGTTTATTGCTCAGCTACAGTAATATAAATAGTGATAAAGGATCTCACTGTCAAAGCGCTCTTCTCATTCTTCTCTCTTCCAGCTCGTCTCCTGAACTTTCTTCTCCGTAAACTTCGACTAATTAAGATCCATCCGATCCAATCCACCTATATTCATCTTCTCTTCTATTTTCAGTTCAGTGCTTCTGGCGGCGATCAAATCCATCAACCAATATATAAATAAATTGAATCGATGGCGGAGACATCTGCTGTTGCACCATGCTTGCCGACTCCGCCTCCAGCCGCTCTACTGTTCAAAGAGTCTATATTAGAGTGGCCATGAGCGGCGACAGCTCAATATTGTGTTAATCAATCAATCAATCCATCCAAGACAACCCGCATCCACTCCCCACGACTACTCGAGGGCCAATCAGGAATTAAAGCAACTCGCCTCTTCTATCCAGCTCATCCAAAACTTACGAGCCAAAAGGGAGGTAAGCTGCTCATTTCCTCTCCTCTATAATTCATCATATTCTCACATCTCTTCTTCTATAAAATTTCTATAATTATCGCATCCTAAAAAAGTAGGTCATTTTTCTATGAAATTGCTCAAATAGTGTACACTCTTTGATGAAACACGCCATTGCTGAAATCATGTAACAAAAATAATTTTTGTCGGGGTATTATTACATATTGTTTTATTTGTTATGTTCTGGCCTTTAGATAAAGAGCTAGCATATAAGCTGCATTACAAAAGGTTTCTTAAAGTTGCAATCTATAACTATGTTTTTACTTCAGATTTAGTTCATAACTCAGGTTAATATTGTCAAATGTTTCAATGTTTTAATCTTTGTTTGCTTTTTATGATCTATGTGACCTATATAACTCATTGTTCAATGAAATACGAGAAGAAATTCAATCATCATCACTAGATGAGGAAGCATGCAAAAATGTTTTAGTTAGTTTAATCGTGCAAAAAGTGTGCTTTGTTCCTCAGGTGGTTAGTTAGGTCCTATTTATTGTATTTTTATATTAGTTGTGAGCAGGGGTTGTGTTTGGTGTTGCATTATTTGGTTATTCTTTATTAATGATCTGTATTAGTGCTACTAAGTGCTGGTATTGTCCCATTTCTGTATTGTTTCAGTCTTGTTTTGGTTTTATTAGATGTTTAGTTTGATTAGGTCTTCACTACCAAAGTGTACTGGGTTCGATCCAATTTGTTCTGAATTGCAAGGATCTCCAATTTCAAATCCTTTTTGTAAAAAAAATAAAGTGTATCATTTAATCATAAATGTAATTATGTGTAGCCTTTTCTTCGGAACGATGATCATTTTCTGCGGCTCCTTTGTAGAGAGCTGGAATTCATGGGGATCATGGATGGAGATGAAGGTATTCACATTTTATCTCCTCTCTTTTTGTTTGCCTTTTAAAAAATATCAACTTCTGCACCAATGAAAAATTAGTTATAAGTAATTAGTAAAATTTTTTGAGGGTGCAATTTAATTTTGTATCATTACAACCAACATTCTAATTATTAAAATAAAATGCTACTAATACAAGTACCAAATTAATTGAATTTTTGTGGGCCTTAACCTAAAAAGGAGCCGGCCACTTGATCATCTTTAGCAAAAATCTGTGTTCTCATAAATATTGGTATTGCAATCAAACTGCAGATTTGTTCTCCAGCTTTTCTTTGCACATTTTTTTTCTTTTTCTTATCTTTTTGGCTATATTTGCTTATTATATGAGCAATAATACATTGTTGCTCCGGTAACGTCAGACTATGGATTTACATGGCAGAAGCATAGTCAGATTACATCAAAGAAAAACCAAGAGGTGTCAACCAACCGGTTCTATACCAGACCGAAAGTGATACTTTGCATTCCTAATGCGGTCACTCAAATAACTCTGCAGGATATACATATCAGAATCAACTAATGGGGGTCTAACTTGGAGCTATGCGCAAGCTATGCAGTTACCGAACCCTAATTCAGGTATTCCTCAACCAATTTGTAGTTCTGGTATCAAAAAGAAATTCAAATTTTCATTTTAATCAGTCATCAACCTGCCCTGCCCTGAAGGCACTGACAAAACTATGAATCCATGTTTGACTGGTATTAATATTAATAAGTCTGTGTTTCTATTGCTGGTACAAGCAGTTGCAAGAACATGTATAATCTTCACTAGCACCAGGTGAATTGTGTCATGTCTAGATAACTGAACAAATCTTCTAATCGGCTGTTAGTCGAACAGTTCCAGGGAGAATTGATTTACCAGAACCAAACACCAACATTCAAAAATCTCTACCAGCAGAATCTTTGAGCACAAAAAACCCTCCTGCACGTAACAATGATTTTATATCATACATCAAAGTGTAGCCATATTATCAAAAACATATTAAGGAAAACAAATGTTTCTTTAAGTTCTTATTGAGAATTCATAAATTTTCATTTTTTAATTAAACTAATTACTTAAGCTTCAAATAATTGGAGAAAAGTATTGTGCACTGAAAAAAGATGACACAGATCATAGAAAAGGAAGATGAAAATAATGTCTACTCATTGTAGAAAAAAGTTGCCTTAACTGGATACGATAAAGGTGGTTCTGATCCCAGTCCAACACGAACAAACATCCACATTCTCCTGAGTTTTATTATACTTCTTATTCAACTCATATTATAAATATTGATTCTAAGCCTTAGGTTATAGTCAGCTCAAATTAGAACTACATGAATTGCTGATTGATTTTGATAAGTCCAGTTGACTCAAACAAAATAATGTATTATATTCTCACTTCTGCAGCGGTGACGATAGCAAGAGAATAATGTATTATATTCTCACTTCTTTTGAAATTGACAGCTCATGGATTGCCTCAACTAGAGAATTTCAAGTGAGATTGACAGCATCTTATCAGTGAGTTGCACTTCTATAAACTTTTCTAAAGGGAACGGTTTTGTTTAGTGTTTAGTGTGTGAGAGGCCACTCCATCTGATGCCACCATTAGATAAAAAATAAAGATATTGGTCAATTGGAAGGCCTAACTGTTTATGTACTTGATATGCTATTTAAATTTATAAAATTTTATTCTACAAATTCCATAAAGTTCCGTCTCTGATATTTGTTGCATGTTTATTGCATCTTATAACGGTTTGGTAATGGTTTGGTTTGGAATTTTGTTCTGTTATGGTTTGCTTCGGTAGATACCATAGTGGTCAAATCTGGTAGAAAACTGATTTTCTTTGTTGATGATATGTGTGTTAGAGAAGCCACATTATAATATTTCGGTGAAACCGATTGGATATGGGTTGGTAAGTGATCAGACCAAATCCATGTCCATTTTTATTTTTCAGATACGAATCAAATAATATCCAATCCATTTTCATCCCACACATTATAATTTACAGCTGTGACCATTTTTCTTTCAATTTTTCTCTTTGCACAGAAACCTATAGTACCGGTTGACTTATACCGATATATTCAGGACTCACAACTGGTTGGTATGTCAGGATATTCAAAAGAGGTAAATTTTCTATGCTTGATTAAATTCAATTAAACCCAAATTTGTAGTCAATGACCATCGGGAACATTGTACTGTTATTTCCAATAACACCTGACTATCATAGTTTATAGCATTCAGATGCATGCAATTAACAGAAAGCCAAGAGGGCGTTTTTGAAAAGAATTTCACTCTTAATTGTCTTCTTAATTGCAGAGTTTATTGGAAAGAAAGGGGTTACATGCAATTAACAGAAATAATGATAATAATGACGACAACATGATGATGGTTTTACAGGTTACATACTTTTGTTATTTTTGTCCAGTTGATTTTGAATTAGACAAGAAAATCCATGTATTACCTTTGGATTCCATCTCAGCCTCTGCGAAGATTAAAAAAAAAAAAACCTTTGGATTCCATGGTGGTATTATGTGAAATTACTTCATTGTTTATTCTTGACTGATTTCTACCATCTTTTATAAACTTTATCATTTATCAGATCGCCCTAAAATCATTTTGAGTATCTTGATTTCAAAATCACTCTTGCTTTTATGTTCTACATTGCTATTGGATCCTTCGGGCTTGCTCTGCTTATTACCTATTTCAAAGCGTATGGCTTCTGATATGAAGAAGCGCATGCTGGATCTAAACAGATGGCCGACCAGGAGCTCAAAGTTACACAATTCCAGCTAGCCATGGCTTATGTGGATACTAATCTTGGAAGGGGCTGGTACAAAAGCAGGTACAAAACTCACAATACTGTCCTTTTTACAATTTCAAACTAATACATAGTACAATCATAAATTCGCATACAAGTCTGTTATATTTCTGAACCACTTTTTAATCTCAATAGTCAAGTAGTTGTTTGTGTTTTAATTTTGTGTTTACTGGCACATAAAGATCTTTTATAATGACATAGACATATCATTTTGTATTTTAATTGCGCATTTACTGGCACATCAATTCCTGACTATTTTGTTGCAAACCTCATCAGTATTTTCTTGCTACAACCTATACTTAAAATGTATTTGCTGTACTTTAACTTATTTATTTATTTATTCATAAAATATTTAGGGATCCATAATGTATTGCATTAGTCAATTCATTTTTACCAATCTCAACAGTTTTTCTACTTCAGTTTTACTAATATACTAATCCTCGAAAATAATGTTAATTTCTAATTTTACACTTAAATCATATGTACATATGAAAAGTCACAAAAAATAACATCAGCTTTTCATAAAGGTCCAGGGATGGAGCCATGGAGGGGAAATGACCCGATGGCAGGGAGAGCGGCAACATCAAACAATCATCTAAAGGATGAATTTGTGAGGACACTCTTATCACCCGGTTATCAAGAAATGTATATGCGATGTCATTTATATTTATATACTATTTTACTAATTGAGGTTGATCAAAATAGAGAATTTAAAAAAATGTATATATTATTGTTGGATTTGCAATGTACACCTCTGGGCTACTTTACCATATGTAAGCTCATACTCTCCTGATATGTGCTTCTTTCTGTTTTGTTATGTCACCATAAACTCATACAGCATACATTAATTGTCTTTGCCTCGGCAAAGCGAGGCACGCCTCTAGTAACATCTAAACTAAATATAAGATTAATTATGAATGCAATAACTTCAAATGAAATGTAAATAAAACACTAATGAATGCTTATGAGAAGTATTGAAGTACATAAATTGTTATGTTATATTTAATCGCTATAAGTATTATGAGAATATATATATATATATTCAGGAAGAATGTGCTTCTAGCGACTTCATTTGTTGCTACAATATCAGGTTATTAGATTCGTTTGAGGTTCATGATTTGGATTTAAATTATAACTCGTTTGCATTTTGAATGATTGATTGATTACATGTTGAACTCATGCATTATATGCATAGTACAATATAATTAAAATTGAATTTCGAAAGTAAGTCTGTTGACCTGTCATTTTGGTATAGTTTATTTATTGTTTGTTTCAGTTCTAATGATTAATTGACTACAGTGATTGAATTTATTGACACCTAAACTAAATATAAGATTAATTATGAACATCATAAACATTTTTTTAGTAAAGAACACCATAAACTCCAAACGAAATGTAAATCAAACACTAATGAATGCTTATTAGAAGTATCGAAATACATAAATTGTTATGTTATACTTAGTTGTTACAAGTATTGTTCCAAATATATATATATATATATATATATATATATATATAGAGAGAGAGAGAGAGAGAGGCTAATATGCTTTTAGTAGCATTTCGGCCGAAATGCTTCTAATTCAAAATCGGATTTTCAAAGTCCAAACAGTCGATCCAAACCGTTAGATGTGACCTCTATATTAAAATCTGCTTGGAGACCAAATTTTACATTTTTTGGAATTTTTTACTATTTATTAAGCCACTTTGAAAATTGCTGATCACATGGTTTAGAATTTGGTTGCACTGTTTTTACTGTTCATCCGGATCAGCAATTTTCAAAGTGGCTTAATAAATAGTAAAAAAATTCCAAAAATGTAAAATTTGGCCTCCAAGCAGATTTTAATATAGATTGAACATCTAACGGTTAGGATCAACTGTTTGGACTTTGAAAATCCAATTATGAATTGGAAGCATTTCGGCCGAAATGCTACTCAAAGCATATTAGCCTATCTCTCTCTCTCTCTCTCTCTCTATATATATAGATATAGGCATAATTACGAAAGAAACTGATGAGAAATTGTCCAGGAAGAATAAACTACTAGCGACCTCACTTATTGCCCTACAATATCAGGTATGGGGTTATTTGATTCATCTGAGGTTAATGATTAGGAATTAAATAGTAACTCGCTTTGCATGTTGAATGATTGATTGCCTACATTGTTGAACTGATGCATTATATGCATACCACAATATAATTGAAACTGTATTTCATAGGTAAGTCTGCTGACTTATCATTTGGTATAGTTTATCGATTGTTTGTTTATGTTCTAATGATTGATTGAGATCACAATGACTGAATTTATTGACATTTAAACTAAATATAAGATTAATTATGAACACCATAAACTTCAAAAGAAATGTACACAAAACACTAATGAATGCTTATCAGATGTATCAAAGTACATAAATTGTTATGTTATACTTAATTGTTACAAGTATTGATCTGAATATATATATATGAGTGAGGCTATGGTGCTATGCATAGCACGGATGGCTAGTGTACTACGGCTCAATATGGTACTTTTTAAAATCTTAACGGTCGATCCGACCGTTCAATGTGATAATCATATGAATATGTACTTGCAAACTAAATTTTACATTTTTTTGAATTTTTTTGCTATTTTTTTAGATAGGTAGAAAAATCAGTGTTTTTTTAAAATTCTGGACCATCAAAATTCTATCTATCTAAAAAAATAGTAAAAAAATTTGAAAAAATGTAAAATTTAGTTTGCAAGTACATATTCATATGATTATCACATTGAACGGTCGGATCGACCGTTAGGATTTTAAAAAGTACCATATTGAGCCGTAGTACACTAGCCATCCGTGCTATGCATAGCACCATAGCCTCACTCTATATATATATATATATTTCTAATATAGAAAGAAACTGATGAGACATTGTTAAGGAAGAATAGACTGTTAGTGACCTTGTTGCCCTACAATATCAGTTGCGGGGTTATTTAATTCGTATGAGGTTCATGACTAGGAATTAAATCGTTGATTGACTGCATGCTAAATGATTGATTGACTGCATTGTTGAACTGGTGCATTATATGCATACCACAATATAATTGAAATTGAATATCAAAGCTAAGTCTGATGACCTGTCATTTTGGTACAATTTATCCGTTGTCTGTTTCTGTTTTAATGTTGAATTGATGCATTATATGCATACCACAATATAATTGAAACTGAATTTCAAAGGTAAGTCTGTTGACCTGTCATTTTGGTACAATTTATCCATTGTCTGTTTCTGTTATAATGATTGATTGAGACCACAATGACTGAATATATTGAAATATTGAAAACTGTAAAGTCTAGCTAGCTACTATACATTAATCCATAATCCTTATGCACACATGGTGAATGACATTAACTGAATCGAGTACCAGTTGGATAGAGGATATTGTAAATAACTGTAGGATTGTGAAACTGTGGTAAATGTATATACACTGATCACTACTATAAGGTGTGATAATATTGATATTTTATTGAATCACATCATCGTAAATCGAATGATTGAATTGAAGTGTCTCATTATGAATATCTAAGCCTAACACAACAGATAAATGATATGAGTAAAAGCAGACGTGGGTTGATGGTGGACGTCTGCACATGCAAGCAAGGTGGTATATGTTAGTGTTACCTGACTTTGGTTGTAAAGATTAGGCCCTAAATATTTTCATTAATATTTATTTGATTTCCGGTTAATGTTATATTTGTTGATTGTCGATTGATTATCGTTATTGAGCATTTTCATTCGTCAGTATAGAATGAACTGTTAATTTCTCGTACGGAGATTTCATCATGAATATGGATTTTTTTCAAATCAAATAATCTGAGTTGAATTTCCGCATTGAGAAATAGTTTATTATTTCTCACATGTTCTCCTCTTGTGGCTTTACAGGTTTATTATGCGAAGATAGAAAAAATACTAAAATGTTATAATTAACAGCAGACCACCTAAAGGTATGAGATTTGGTGTTATTATATCTTGTTGGAAATGTTATACATGCCAAATTATTTGGGCTGAATTAATAGTTTAATATCTAAAATGAAATATGGATTAAACATGTTAGGCTGAATGGATTATGGGGTCTTTGATTAGATACAACCGAATAAGTGCATTTAAATGGGTTCATCTAATGGGTGCAACCGAATTGGTTCATCTGAATGGATGTAGCCATCTGGTGCGTAGCATTATAAATTTATGTGCAACAATTCATTTTATGTTATCCATTCTGCTCATACTTCTTTAGAAAATCAAGAGAGACTAAGAAAGAGAAAACATGGGGTTATGTGTTCGGTGCTATCACACCGACTCATGGTTGTTGTTCAACTTGTTCGTGTAAATACCAGTAGAGACGTAGCTGATGTTGTTGCTATGTTTATCTGACAAGAGAACGAAGAAGAAGGCCATCGCTTCTACAACTATATGAAGATCTTCGCTGCGCGTCCAGTGGTAAATTCTATCTTGGATTTAATTTTACACTTGGATATTGTTTCGGGTAGTAATTAATTGACCAAACCGAATTGACATTGTTGCACCTATAATCTACTTGAATTCCCTACAATGGTATCAGAGCCGCTTATGTTGAATTAAGTCTGGATATATTCTTACATGTTAACTATTAATGTGATTAACGTATGAATTGAATCAATTGGATTGATATGGTATACGAAAAGTATGATGGTTTTATGTGGAATTATATATGGAGAATGAATCAATGGGAGCCGTCACCAGGGGGCTCTGCCCCTCTTGGACCTCCTGGATTCATAACGCCTTGTACATGAGACCATTATTTAGAATTGGATTCTATGTCTAACTTTTTTTTTGCATTTACATATTATGTTAATAGTATGACCCAATTGTCTTGTGTGTTTTCTTTTAATGAATGCATGGATGATGTGCGTAATTGCGGTCTATAGTGCCCTGGTAATTAATTTATTTTAATAATTAAAAATGACTTGCATGTTGCTTATATGTATCATTTATGCAGTCTGCAAGCCGTTATTCTTAGGACTTGAATGTAATTTATTTATTGCTATTGGAGTGGTAATTTGGTTAGAATTAAAGAAGATTACATGAAGGATGGATGATGACTATTGTCAAGTGGAGACCATCGTGCATTGGGTCATACTATTTCACTTATGCTTTGGGCTCATGTTATTAATTTGATTGTTTATATCATTGCATGCTCTTAAAATAAACACTAAGTCCCTTAGGAAAATTTAAGTAATTTCAATGTCTTTCCAAATATCCCTAACCTATCAAGGATTCGATCGCTAATTAATGGGCTTAGCAAAACAATGTATCGTTAGTTATCTTAATGAAATAGGATATTAATGTTGGACACTTGTATGTAGAGGATTGGTTTGACTTAATAAGGCTATCAAAACGGTTTTGGGTCTTGAGGCATAAAGATTGAGGAGCCGGGGCATGAGAAGTCACCTCAACAACCAAGAGTTATATTAGATATAATTAGCAATGATTGTTTACCTAAATAGCTCACCGACTCACGATTATTGTTCAACTTGTTCATGTAGATACCGGTAGAGACGTGGCTGTTGTTGCTGCTATGTTCATCTGATACGAGAACGAAGAAGAAGGTCACTGCTCCTACAACTAGTCGAAGATCTCCACTGCGAGTTTAGTGGTAAATTCTATCTTGGATTTAATTTTACACTTGGATTTTGTTTCGAGTAGTAATTAATTGACTAAACTGAATTGAAATTGTTGCACTGATAATCTATCCGAATTTTCTATATATCTGACATGATGTCGAGAGTATTTCTCTAGTATTATCCACTATAAAATATCAGACATTTCCTGTACACAATTTGAAAATTTTGCAAATGTAATAAATACTATTGACAATGCATACAAAATATCCATATATCCATATATCCATATGTTGTTGGGATTATACCCGGTAGGCTGTCATGCCCCGGTATCCGGAGTGTGACAAAAACAATCAATACTATTAATTTTTCTACTTAAAATATTATAATATACAGCCAAACTAATTGATTCTTTTCATAAATAGAAAACCTGAAATGACTACTGACTATCAAATTTAGCTAGATCTTCCTAACAAATGCATGTAGCTTGGAGTTCGTTTAATATAATTAAGTAGACACTGTCCATCAACATAGTAGCACATTACATACGTCGAATTCTTTTTGTACAAAAATCATGTGGCCCGCGTTTCTTGAGGCTCGGTGCCTGGAGGGTTGAACAATAAATTCACAATTGCTCTGTCTACTTCATTAGTTTCCTTCTCCTCTGTCTCTACTTTGTATAGCCTGAAGTTAGCAATACATAATTAAATTAAAGACCAATGGCACACCAGTACTGAGAATCAATGAGAAATGGTTACAAAAAAGACAATGCTTATGATACCTTGAACTGGTACTGGAGGATGGCTCAAAATGAAGTTCAAGTGATTCATTCTTGCTTTCATCAAGTAGCAACCTTGAGTCATTAGCCAGCCTGTAGCAAGCATCTCTAAAACAAATCCGTGTCCTTCCATTTATCTGGAAAAACCAAAAATAAAATAAAATAAGGTATTTCAATTACTCATGTTTCAGATGGGTACCTGTCAGGCCTTTACTATTAAAAACAGAATGCAATCTCAGATTCCGGTAATGTACTGGTAAAAGACCATACTGGATCCAGGTCTATCAGTACCAAACCAAACAGTTACAGTAAAACCTGCCAATGACTGAACGTGATAAAAGAGTCATTTGGTTTATACCAGATTCAAATTGATTTATGGCCTTGGGTAATTTGAGTTTGGCGGTTTTGAGTTGTTCAGGTTGGCGCATTTCCAATACGCAGGTAGTCGATCTTGGGTAATTTGGGTTCATAATCCAGGTTATTTCTAGAGAATTAACTCAGGTCTGGTCAGATTTGGATCAGTTCTGCCAGGTAAAGTAACATAGATTTTACTAGGTCAGGATTACCCTTGATAATACAGACTCGAGCTTGCCGAGAGCTGTTGCTTCAAAAATCATTGATTTTGCCATGTCAGCAACTAATATGCTGCTCTCTGTGATGCTTCCTCTGGGCTTCATAAATAAAAAGAAACAAGATCCTCTTGGAGACAAAATTTAGAGAATAATTGACTTGCACTGGACAAATCAACTTGTTATTTAGAAATAGAAAACCATCTTAAATAAACTCTTACATTCACCAAGGTTGAATCTAATGCCATAGACGCTTGTGACATCATTGAAGAATTTATTGATAGGTCATCTGGAAGTAGGGAAATGCCAAAAGCATCCAGACCATTTTTAGCCGCTGTCCCAATTTGACAAAAGATGTTGTTTATAGGATCATTAAGCAATTTTGTCAACATATCCTCTAAAGGCTGTGGCCTGTTGCATAGATCTACAACCTGTTGAGATGGTTCGACTGTATATAGCATTGCTCTCATGTCTTCATCTGATAGAGAATTCCTACAATAAGTCATTATATTCATTCAATTAAAAAAGGTATCTTGTGGGAAACCATTCAAATACTGCAATTTTGACTGACATCAAGTTTTACCAAGAGGTCTTTACACTGATTTTATTTGTTTCAACAGTCCAGCACAGTACAAATCCAATATAAGGTGGGTAATTGGTAATTAGTATATTACTGTACTAACTGACAATCAACCATGATTTGACACTAATGATGCCAAATAATATAACGAAAATCACTATGGCCATGTTCGGCACTACACGAGGGATTAAATTTTAAGTGGAGTTAAGGAGCACTTGTTCGGTAGAGTCGGATTAAGAAAAAGGTACTAAGTAGGCAAAAAAGGTACTAAGGATGCTTAAGCCAAGAGAAATGGTGCCTTGACTGCTCTGGGAAGGTTGAAAGCGACAGCGAGGCGAAAAAAGAAAAACCCCTAGAAACCCTAGTCGCCAGAGAGGGAGAGCGCGCCAAGCCATCAGCCCCTCCTCCTTCCCCTGCACTTGGCGATGGATCAGGGCGGAGGGGTTGGTTGTAGCGGATCTAGAGTTTCGTGGGGCTTCGATTTTTTAGAGAGATCAACGGAAGGGAGGTCGTCCGATCAGCCTAGAGAACTGAAAGGAGGAGTGCTTCTTCGGTTTTGGTCCGACCAAGGAAGGTCCGATTAATGGCTGGACGACTGTGGGGACTACCAAGTGTGGCGGCGCCCCTCCCCGTCATCTGGTCCGATTCGGAGCAGGTTCAAACTGGCGGAGCCAATGAGGAAGGCGAGCTGGTGGAGCGTTGGGTTCCGGTGGCAGGGAGAGGTTGCCCTCGGGAGAAGAGAGAAGCTGTGCGTGCGAAGAGAGCGGCGGAAAGCGGGGGAGAGCCTGACTTCAAAGTCCGAACTCCAATCCTATGCGTGCAGCGAGAGGAAGTTCCTATACATGCGGTGAGAGGGTTGTTGGCCTTGAGGTCAGAAGCTTGCGAGAGGGTCTGATGCGTAAGAAGTGCAATTAGGCGGTGAGTTCTCGGTTCAAATTAGGCGGGTCTGACGAATAAGTGCAATTGGGGGTAGATTCGGTCGCCGTCAGAGCGCGACGGCGGTTGAAAAAGCGGATCCGATCGTAGAACGAGATGGCGATTAAAGTACTAGAGTGATCAACATCTCGATTGGAGCGCGACGGTGAGTAGATCCGGTCGTCGTCGGAGCGCAGCGGCGGTCGAAGAAGCGGATCCGATCGTGGAGCTAGATGATGATTAAGGTATTAGAGTTTTTCGAGAGGATTAGAATATTATATTAGTTTAGAGGATTTTATGAGAATAAAAGAATAGATTTAGGAATTACGGTCATTTGACCTATTGTAAATACGTTTTTTATTCAATGAAATTGTTAGTAGGCATTTAAAGTCACTAACCTTCAAAAGAAATGGTGCCTTAAGAATTGGGGCAAGAGGGGCTTGAGCTCAGGAATTTGGGCAAAAGGAGCAAAAGTTAATCCTCACTAAGGAGAGGTTGTTCGGATGGATTAAGCTTCTAAGGAGTCTAAAGGAAGTCTAAGAAAGTCTAAGGAGGCCTAAGCTTATACAGCTAAACATGTACTATCTTTTTATCCGAAAAATGATGAAAAACGAATATGAAGTAGTCATTTTCTCAATTTATTTACCGCAAACGTATTTTTGAGTCATTTTAGCAAGTTTGAAGAAAGTTGTGTATTTAGGTCAAAAACAAAACAAAAATATTGTATTTCGACGATTATCAAATAGCCGCCGAAATTGTACATCACATGGAACATGCAACACCTTTCACGGAGTGCACAACATGCGAAATGACCAAAATACAAGAAAATTCGCTAAGTCAGAAGACTGTGCGGCGTCCTCAAAATCGTGCATGGTATAGCCCAGAGGCCGCACGGATGACAGGCCGGGCCTTCTAGAAGGCCTGCTTTGCTGATAGACCATACTATTTTTAGACAATTCCTGATAGATCATGGGTGGACCTCACGCCCCCCATGATCTCCACTACTCCTACTACTGTATAGGAAGGCTATAAATACCTCTTTTAGATAGGATTTTTAGAGTGTTCAAGTTCTACATAGTTGTAGCTAGCAATCATCATTGTTAGGTTAGGTTATAGAGTTACTTAGAGAGAGAGGGTATAGCCATTAGAGATTGAGTAGTGGAGAAATTATCTAAGGAGACAAAAGTCGACTCACTAGGAGGCGTGTTGGTTCTCTTTATTTAGTTATTTTATTGCCATGGCCATGAGAGGCTAAACCAGCCTCTCATCTCTAGGGTAAGAGTTGACTTGAATTCTTAATTATGTTTTAATATATATTTATGTTTTGTTTTGCATTATAATGTGAATTTCTATCGCACTTTATTCTTTTTGTAATATCCTTGCAGATATAGTTCCGTCTACGACATGCCAATGATCTTCACATGCCTTCGATAAAGTTCAGAGAATTCGTGTGAGGAATTACTCGTAAGTAGTGGTGAGATTGGGACTAACGAGACTTGGCAGCAGTTCAAAGACTAGTGTTAGAACCCAGGGGGCTCCCTTGGCATGATAGTATAAATCATACTTAAACTAGGATTAATTTTTCTACGGACATATTAGAATTAGTTGGAACAACGTAATTGGGATTATTTCAACTACATAGTGGTATAGGACAAAACATATTTTCATAACTAAAACATCTGTTGTGGTAGCCCAAAAACCGATCGAAAGATAAGAATGCCATCAGATTGCATAAACAAACACCCAGCTCACCGTGCAAGTATTAACAGTGCTGTATGTGGGATACTCGAGGTCAATCTATACCGTACACGACAGTGACGATACCGTACGCGACATAGATAAACGTCAAAACATATATTTTGCATGATTAAGAATGATAGGAAATCTGAAACCTAGATACTTTCTATCTATTTTTTAACCTTATTTTAGCTATAATACCTTAATTACATTTGTCACTACTCACCACTAATTCTTTTTAAAAATCCAATAATCTAGACTAGTAAAAATTATTTAAAACTTGATACACTATTTATATGGATCGACACCCCAATCAATACTACACGGCAGAATCATACGCTTGTGATATAAACGCAAGTTAAAATTAGAGTTTAAAAATGTCGACCATTTAGCAATTCTGTTAAGCATGTGGCAAAACTTCTACTTATTGACTATTTTCGAATTTTCATCGGGATAAAGAACCAATAAAACTGATAATTTTGAAAATGTCCACCAATCGGGATTCCCCAACCTGACCCGACCCAATTACCAGACCCATTGCAGATCAAGGTTAAATTTCTTCTAACAGACCCATTGCCACCTATAATTTGTACTTAAGAGACAGTAACTGCCACTGGTAATTTCTATAAACACAAGTTCACGCACTAACATGAAATTCTCATCGACTTGATCCAATCCGAGCACCCTGCAATCCGGTACGCCTTGAATGCACTCCTCAAGGCAGAGAGAATCTGGGTCTTCACAACCCGACCCATTATCCAGCTGGCACAAGCCCTTTTCCAGAGTATCCAATTTTGCGCCATCAAAGGCAAGGTCCTCTGACGAAGTCGGTACGGGATTGTAAGACGTGTCCATCAATGTCCAGCTGTCAAAGCCGGAATCCTCCAATGCAGTTGGTATGAAATTGTCAGACGAAAATTGGTCGAAGCTGGTTGATGTGGCGCCATTCCATTGGTTCAAATTGCATGCCGTTGGTGGCTGTGCTGCATCGAAACTTGGATATACCAATGCGCCAGGACTGCTTGGGAACATAGAATTGCTTTCGATCTCTTTTTGGAGATTCCACTCCATTTTTCAATCTGAAATTAAGAAAAAAAAAGCAAGAAATTTGTTGGAAACTGGTATGTTTGCTTCAGCTAACCATAGCAAGTATTGGAAGAATCGATTTATAAACAGCAGAGCTTAGAGAAAGAGCTTACTAGTAAATACGATTTATATTTTCCTGTCGATCGAGAGAGAGTTAGGTTAGGCAAAAACACAGCTGTGTCTCGTTTTGATCGGTGTTGATTGGTTTAATCAAGAGAAGGGGTTTATTTGGGGCTCAGGAGCCGAAGTATAAATTAGGGGTGTCAATGACATCCGTTTACCCGTTTGCTCTATCCGTATTGTATTCAATAAGACAGGTATGAACAAGATTTTTTTTTCGTTGGTTTATTGGATATGAGTATGGGTAAAGATTTTTTTTGTTAGATAAAGAAATATGAGTACGGGTATTATTTCGTACCCGTTGGATAACGGGTAATTATATAAAATAAATTATATATAGATATATAAATATTATATTTAATTTATTCATTTTTCTATTTTCAATATCAGGGGAAAATGTATGTCTTTTGTTGTAAGAGAATATTATGTTAAACATATTACTTTTTTATTTTAATATTTTGTTATTTAGTTAACAAATTGAATTTGTTAGAAAAGATATTAGTTAGAATTTATTGCATATTTGTATTTTGATTTTTATATTAATAATTGTGATTAAATATGTATGACATGATGAGTTTTGATAATTTATTTGTAAAAATAATAAAATTATTATATTAGTATTATTCGTTATTCATTTGCTACTGGTTCGTTACCTGCTAATTTTAATAGGTAAGAGTAAGATAGAATAAGACAAATTCTTAACCGATAATAATAGAATAAGGTTTAACAATCTTTAGTGGATCTTTCATGCTATCCGTACGGTACCCATTGACAACCCCAATAGAAACCCCATTTTTTCGATTTCACGGACCATATTCATTTGCTACTTTCTGACAACTGGGTCCCACCAGCACTCAAACATCCGGTACGTTAGTGACTCGGAACTTATCCGTTCTTAACATAAACCCGGAGTTGTTCGGAACCCATCAAGATTCATTGCCTTATTGGTCCAGTTGTTCTTTAATTCCCGCGTATGAGCAATCGCTAAGGCCCACGTGGTAGTCAAAATACGATCATAGGTCGTTTTCTTGCTTTCGCACCAAAGCTAGACCTTTAGATTTTTTTTTTTTTAAATTAATGAGGGGAGCTAGACCTTTACACTGTGATCGGAATAACAATTATAAAAAATAGAATTCAATTCAATAGAAAAGACACATTTAGAATAAATTCAGAATTGAATTTTACTGATCAGAAGGATTAAATTGCCCCACAGAATTCAATGTTTTATACTATAAGAAAACCTCAAAAGTTCCCTTAATTTACAAAACAATGCCATTATTAAAAAGTTTCTTCCTAAACCTGCCATGGGAGAGAAATGGAGAAAGAAGAAGGGTCTGAAACTCACAACGAAGAGAAGAGAAGGCGAAGCAAAAACGAAGGCGTCCCTGAAACTCACAGCGACCCGGTGACTCAATCCACAGGCCCCACACTTCAAGTATCCCTCTGCCTCTTCTTCCTCTTCAGCCGCGACTTTCCCACCAGCAACGAGGGCAACCGTGTAATTTCAGTTTGGTGAAATCATTTCTCGCCAAATACCTTCACTTTTCACGCGATTTCGCTGAGCAACTTTTTCCTTCTCAAATCCTGCCGAATCAATTCTCGCTGCCTTTAATCTTTGCTTCTGATCATGAACGCGATGCGAATTCCTTTTCCATTTCGCGTTTGAGAAATCGCGTGGCCATTCCGATCACAGTGTTAGTTGCTCGCGGAAGCTAGGGAGCATTTTTGAAGATTAATGGTAGTTGGGAATATCCCAATAGATAATTGGGATATTTTCCAATACGACAGCTTTGTACAGTGAATTTTTTTATAAATCATAATTAAAAAAAATATATTACCAAACTAACATGATTATTTTTTTTTTTACAAAAATAATAAGAACCGAAATGTCATTTCGGCTCGATATTTTCCGGTCTCTTTTTTGAATTTTCTGTGGTACTGGCTTCAGTTTTCATATGAGTCGCCACAGAAAATCTAAAAAGGGAACCGGACCGAAATGCCATTTCGGTCCGGAATAAAAAAAATGAACCGAAATGGCACTTCAGTTCTTATGGTTTTTGTAAAAAAAAATGTAATCTTGTTGGTTTCGTAAAAATATATTTTTTAATTATGGTTTATAAAAAAAAATCTTGTACAGTACAGGACAGCAAGAATTTTGTTTTATTTAATTTTAAACAATCTGACATCTAACATCTTTCATAAGCATTATAAAACTGAGAACCATCGGATCCAAATTGAATGGTTGAGATACAGCCAGCACTGCAATGAACAATGCAAAACCCATCCAGGATTATATATATAATAGTATAATATGCATTTGGAAGATGGACCGAGCACCCTTAAATTATTAATCATTATAAGGCTGATTAATTGAACTTTATTTATATGAAATAACATTGAGTAATGTTAATATGCATATTACGGATTGATCCGTGCTATGAATCCACATCTCTATTTTTAAGTTTAAACAGTCGATCCAAAACGTTAAACATAATTTTTATATCAAAATGTACTTGTAGACTAAATTTTATATTTTTTTAGAATTTGTTAACTACTTTTTTAAATGGGTCCGACTAATTGTACCCAAGAAGTTGTACCTAGTTTTTACCCAAAAAACTGTCATTTGACTTGCGCGAATACTGTAAAACTCTATAATCAATATTGTATCTTCAACAACAAATCATGCATAATACTTAGTTCAAAATTCTAACAATCCAAGTGGTCCCAAATTAGTTGGAAACTGTTAACAACTTGAAAACTAACTGTACTTCCAGCTTCTAGAAGATTTGAAAAACAAATCACTTCTAAAACTTGTACGGCTATACTTCCGGCTTGTAGAAGATTTGAAAAACAAATCACTTCTAAAACTTGTAGTTATTTACAAATAACACATAAAATTATGCAAAATTAATTTTTTTGCATCAAAATTAAATTTTTCTTTTTTCGAAATTAAAATTTTAAATTTTTTTAAAAAAAAAATTCATTATTTTTTTCTTCAATAATTAATATTAATATATGGATCTATATCATGTAAAATAAGACTTCAATATTGTAAAATTAGCAGATGCAACCTATAAATCTAACATATGTGAACTACAATACTTCAATACTGTAAAATTGACACCTGAAACTATAAAAATAGCATATACAAACTATAAAATTTCACTAGTCACAAAAATAACTGTTCAGTGACCTCTGACTCTCCTGATCGATACAAAAAATGATATATATTTCAATGTTCACTAAAATCAAATGTATCTAACAACATCAACTGTATCTTACACTACATCAACTGTACCATTTTACCACGATTGATCGCTGTCCTTTGACCTCTGACTCTCCTGACTCTACTGTATCTAACAACATATACAAACAAGCATAAACAATAACTGTTCACTAACATCAATACAAAAAAACACATTGGAGTTTGTTACTTCATAACCCTCTGGTGCACGTTATTTGAATGAGTGAGAAGCCTCATCACTACAACAACACGTTCCTTTGAAATATCATCCTGCAAAAAAATAAAATAAACAAGGTTATAAATTTAACTGTTGTATCCTATAAAAATGTCAAGTAAATCATGTAAAATATTTTATTTTACACTTAATAACATTTCAAAAAGCTGCATATCCTACAAAACTAATATATCATATAAAATTATTAAATGAAACATGTGAAATAACTGAAATATCCTATAAAACTGTTAAGCATTTCAACAAGCTGCAAATTCAATCCATGATATGCTAAATAAATAGAATCAAAACTACTGCATGAAACCTGTAAAATAACTAATATATACTATAAAACTATTAATGAAACCTGTGAAATAACTGAGATATCCCATAAAACAGTTAATCATTTCAACAAGCTGCAAATTCAATCCATGATATGTAAAATAAATAGAATCAAAACTACTGCATAAAACCTGTAAAATAACTAATAAATACTCTACAACTATTAAGTAAATAATGTAAAATATTGTACAAATCATACCTCACTGCTAACTGGAAGCTCAGGATTCATCAAATCTTTGATTGATGACAATCTGCAATGAAAGCCTCCTGGTCTGTGGCGGAAAGCTTCTTCATCGTTTATCAGCCTTTTGTTCTTAACATTAATCCACTAGTCATCAAGTATAAGGATTACTTCACTCGATATATCTTATAAAACTGTCAAGTAGATAATGTAATATTTTAATGCATTTCAAGTCCTAATCTTGTAAATCATTGGCAAAATCCTGAAAAACTAGTTGAATGATATCTCGCTTTCTTATCTATATTTCGACCAAACTTTGTACCAAAACCTGTGCCTAAAACTGTCAAATTGTGTTTATTTCATTGAATATCTATAGAATGTGGTACTGCTGCGCATTTGTTCTTACTTTGCAGAAAACGGGCAAAACCGAGGAAGAATCTGGAATTCGAAGGTTTATATACGGTCCGTGTACCCTCTTATGCGGACCGTACAACTCTCTGCCCGACCACAGACACGACCAGGACACCATCCACACAACCTGTATATGATGCTGAAATTTCAGCACATGAAATTAAAACAGTCATAGATTTTGACTTGTAACTCTGTTTTGAGTGTATGACCACTTTTCGGAAAGCTTGCGAGAAGATCTACAATCTGAGCCAGAGACACAGGCACACGGTCTGTGTAGAATTTCACACGGGCCATGTCAAGCATTTCTGGAAACAGATCCAGAATTTGGAAATAACGCCAATTGGAGGAAGGTTGGCCAGAAAAGCTTATAAGCGGGATTTCTTGCACCAGAGAGCTAATTCTGGAGCAGAGAAGCAATTTCTAGGGTTTGGTCTTGACGGCTAAGCTCGGAGACGAAGTTGAGAAGCGAAAGACGCGAGTTTTCGATAGATCTTCTTTGTTCTTCGGATTTTGTCATGGTTATTTCATTTATCATTTCTTTTATCTGTTTTAGAACTATGTCTGAGTAGATTCTTTAGTTTATAGGGTTGTGATGTAATCGAATGTTTGTTTTGCATGTTAGTTACTGGATTCTTATGTTGAAATTTGTGTTTGCTTGATTGTGTTTGATTTTAATTGCTTTGTCTAAGTTGTTTGATTTTTATTGGTTTACCACTAAATGAATGCGCACATCTAGAAGGTACTTTAGCCCTTATAATCTCTCAACCAAACTAAGTACATGAGGTAGGATTAGTGATCCGGAAGGTGAAACCAAGTAGTAGCCGACAGGTGAACATTTCCTCATATCGACGGAATGAGGTTACCTTTAGTATACCAAACAAGCAATTACGTAATACAGACCAACATACGACAGTTGAGGTCTAGAACCCGACGAGGGCATATATTGCAATTCCATACCAAGTTAATGACCAACAGACGACAGTTGAGGTTTAGGAACATTAGGTCTGGTCAGTAGAACCCTACACAAAGGAACAACACAGAGAAACAATAACTGCTGCATTCACTAGAGGGCCACACGGACCGTGTACGACAGTACCCGACCCGTGTACATTGGACACGGCCCGTGTAGGACACTACACGGACCGGGTACCTCGAGGCAAAACTGAGATGAAGTCATAACCCTGGAAACACTTTTTACTATTGATTTAAACCAAGTTGATTTACTTTCTTGCACTTAATTACTGTCATTGAATTGTAGGAACCATAAACACCCAAAACCAACATTTTCGAACTTCTAGTCTTTATTTAATTTAGGTAGAATTCTAGTTAAGACTTGAACCCTGTGATCGATACCCGATAATATACTACTCGATAGGATTGTATACTTGCAATCTGAACCGAAAGTGTATTTAAGGTTAAAAAGTACAGTTTATTGTACTGAAACTTTGTACTATACCTTTCTGGTTTAACAACTATGGTCAAAGTGGTAGTTCCTAAGCCCTCGTGCAACCAAGTCGTTTTCGAATTTTCAAAGTCCAAACAGTCGATCCAAACCATTAGATGTGGTGAGTGGCTAAGCTCAAAACGTTTGCACCAAGGGTTTGGTGCAAACGATTTGTTTTCGGATTTTCGAAGTCCAAACGGTCGATCCGAACCGTTCAAGTTGTTCTCCATATTGAAATGTGCTTGGAGACCAAATTTTACATTTTTTGGAATTTTTTTACTATTTATTAAGCCACTTTGAAAGTTGTTGATCACACGGTCCAGAATTTGATTGCACTGTTTTTACTGTTCACCCGAATCAGCAACTTTCAAAGTGGCTTAATAAATAGTAAAAAAATTCCAAAAAATCTGAAATTTGGTCTCCAAGCACATTTTAATATGGATTAAATATCTAACGGTTTGGATCGACCGTTTGGACTTTGCAAATAGGAGAACCAAAATGTTTGCACCAAGGGCTTGGTGCAAACGTTTTGAGCTTAGCTAGTCTCTTAGATGTGCTCTCTATATTAAAATCTGCTTTGAGACCAAATTTTACATTTTTTGGATTTTTTTTTACTATTTATTAAGCCACTTTGAAAATTGCTGATCACATGGTCCAGAATTTGGTTGCACTGTTTTTACTGTTCACCCGGATCAGCAATTTTCAAAGTGGCTTAATAAATAGTAAAAAATTCCAAAAAATGTAAAATTTGGTCTCCAAGCAGATTTTAATATAGAGATCACATCTAACGGTTTGGATCGACCGTTTGGACTTTGAAAATGCGAAAACGACTTGGTTGCACGAGGACTTAGGAACTACACTTTGACCTTAGTCACTCTCTCTCTCTCTGTATATATATATAGAGTGATGCTCCGATGTTTTGGGAAGTAAATATAGTGTTTTATTTCCTGCTCATATCTTTATTTTCAAAGTTTAAACAGTTGATCCGAATTTTTCAACATGATATTTATATTGATATGTGCTTGGAGATCAAATTTTACATTTTTTTGAAATTTTTTACTATTTTTTTAGAATTTTTGAAAATCAATGTTTTCTGAATTTTTTTTTATTATTTTATTTAATGAAAAGATGTGATTTTTAAAAATTCTAAAAAAATTGTAAAAAGTTTCTAAAAAATGTGAAATTTGGTCTCTAAGCACATATCAATATGAAGATTATGTTGAGAAGTTCGGATCAATTGTTTGAATTTTAAAATAGAGATATGAGCGGGAAGTAAAACACTCTCTTTACTTCCAAAGCATGATAGCCTCTCTCTCTCTCTCTCTATATATATATAGTTCGGCTAGCATCCAAACGTTTAGATAGAGGTCTATATCTAAACAAGTCATTTTTGCGATTTCAAAGTCCAAATAGTTGATCTGAAGCGCACAACATGTTCTTGGATACTAAATTTTACATTTTTTGGAAATTTTTTGCTATTTAAAAAAAAATTAAAATCCCCATTTTGATATTGAAAAAAATAATAAAAAATTCATCAAAACAACGATTTTCAAAAATTCTAAAAAAATAGCAAAACAATTCCAAAAAAAATCTAAAATTTAGTTTCGAAGCACATTTTAATATGAAAAACATGTTAAGTGCTTCAGATCGATTTTTGGAACTTTGAAATTGTAAAAATGACTTATTTGGATATAGATCTCTATTCAAACGTTTGGACGCTAGTCGAACTCTAAATAGGGTGTTTTACTTCCCGCTCATATCTCTATTTATAAAGTTCAAATAGTCAATCTGAACTTCTCAACATGATCTTTCTATTTCTATTGATATGTGCTTGGAGACCAAAATTTACTTTTTTTGAATTTTTTTTACTATTTTTTAAAATTTTGAAAATCACAGCTTTTCATTAAATAAAATAATAATAAAAATTCAAAAAACACTGATTTTTAAAAATTCGTAAAAAATTTCCAAAAAAATGTAAACTTAGGTATCCAAGCACATATTTATATGAAGATCATGTTGAGAAGTTCGGATCGACTATTTAAACTTTAAAAATAAAAATATGAGCGAGAAGTAAAACACCCTCTGTACTTCCGAAAGCATGATAGCCTATATATATATATATATATATATATATATATATATATATAGAGATGGATTTAGCTACTTCATGAAGTATAACGACTTTGTACTTCACGCCATATCTTCATTTTCAAAGTTTAAATAGTCGATTCGAACCTTCCAACATGTTCTTCATATTGAAATGTACTTGGAGACCAAATTTTACATTTTTTGGAATTTTTTTACTATTTATTAAGCCACTTTGAAAATCTGAAAAATCCTTATGAACAGTAAAAAACAGTAAAAATTTCTGGACCGCCGGATCAGTGATTTTCAAAGTGGCTTAATAAATAGTAAAAAAATTCCAAAAAATGTAAAATTTGGTCTCCAAGCACATATCAATATGGAGAACAACTTGAGCGGTTCGGATCGGTCGTTTGAATTTTCAAAATGAAAATAATGAGCCGTGGAGCACCAAGTCGTTTTACTCCATGAAGTAGCTAAGCCCAGCACTATATATATATATATATATATATATAGGCTAATATGCTTTTAGTAGCATATGGGCCGATATGCTTCCAACTCAAAATCATATTTTCAGAGTCCAAACGGTCGATCCGAACCGTTCAAGTTGACCTACATATTGAAATCTGCTTGGAGACCAAATTTTACATTTTTTGGAATTTTTTTACTATTTATTGAGCCACTTTGAAAATTGCTGATCCGGGTGAACAGTAAAAACAGTGCTTCCAAATTCTGGACCACCGGATCAGCAATTTTCAAAGTGGCTTAATAAATAGTAAAAAAATTCCAAAAAATGTAAAATTTGGTCTCCAAGTAGATTTCAATATGTAGATCAACTTGAATGGTTCGGATCAACCGTTTGGACTTTGAAAATTCGATTTTGAGTTGGAAGCATATCGGTCCATATGCTACTAAAAGCATATTAGCCTATCTCTCTCTCTCTCTCTCTCTCTCTCTCTCTCTCTCTCTCTCTATATATATATATATATATATGGAAGTGGCTACGGTGCTACGCGTAGCATAGAGGGCCTCCGTGCTACGGCTCAATATTTGAGTTTTCAAAATCCTAACGGTCGATCCGAACCGTTCAACATGATCTCCATTTGAATATGTACTTGCAAACCAAATTTTACATTTTTTAGAATTCTTTTTATTTTTTTAGATAGGTAGAAAATCACGTGATCTGAATGGTACAGAATTTCCAGATCAGGTGATTTTCTACCTATCTAAAAAAGTAGTAAAAAAATTCTAAAAAATGTAAAATTTGGTTTGCAAGTACATATTCGTATGGAGATCGTGTTGAACGGTTCGGATTGACCGTTAGGATTTTGAAAACTCAAATATTGAGCCGTAGCACGGAGGCCCTCTATGCTACGCGTAGCATATTAGCATTTTCCATATATATATATATATATATATATATATATGAGGGATCAAATTACACCTTTTTTGGTGACACACTTTTGACACCTACCATTTTCAAAGTCCAAATAGTCGATCCAAACCGTTCAACATGATGGATATATTAAAATGTGCTTGGAGATCAAATTTTACATTTTTTTGAATTTTTTTACTATTGATTAAGATGGTTACAAAATCGTTGTTTTCAGACCATTGAAAAACAACGATTTTGTAACCATCTTAATAAATAGTAAAAAAATTCAAAAAATGTAAAATTTGATCTCCTAGCACATTTTAATATGGTGATCATGTTGAACGGTTCGGATCGACTGTTTGGATTTTGAAATCACAAAATTAACCTATAAAAAAAACGGTGTAATGATGTGTCACCAAAAAATGTGTAATTGGATCCCTCCTCTATATGATAGAGGCATAAAAAATTAAACATTTTGACCATTCTTAAATTACAAAAAAAATGCATCATATCAAAAAGGATTACATAAAGAAGATATATCACTAGACCATTTTTATTTTGCCAATATTGATAAAAAATAAAGCTTAAACTTAAATTTCAACATTATGGACATAATCTGTATTATCCATATAAATATAAGTATAAGAATAATTTATAATACAATCTACACTATAAATTAATGTCCTAATTCTTGGTTAATATATAGGGATAGACTATCATGCTTTGGGAAGTAAAGATGGTGTTTTACTTCCCGCTCATATCTTCATTTTCAAAGTCCAAACCGTCAATCCGAACATCTCAACATGATATTCATATTGATATGTACTTGGAGATCAAATTTTCCATTTTTTGGAATTTTTTTACTATTTTTTAAGAATTTTTAAAATTCACATCTTTTCATTAAATAAAATAATAATAAAAAATTCATAAAAACACTAATTTTCAAAAATTCAAAAAAAATAGTTAAAAATTTCAAAAAAATGTAAAATTTGGACTCGAAGCACATTTCAATATGAAGATTGTGTTGAGAAATTCAGATGAACTATTTGAACTTTAAAAATAAATATATGAGCGGGAAGTAAAACACCCTCTTTACTTTCTAAAGTATCGTAGCATCACTCTAATATATATTATAATGAGTAATTATAACATCCCTGTTGTACCTTCCCCCATTTCGTCGAGTTCAGATCAAGTGAAGTAACCCAAAAATTGGGTTTTGGATCGGGACCGTCCAATTCGAATCCGTGACCATCCAACTAAAGTGAGGTGCACGCATCTCGAGAGACAGGTTTGAATCCCGAAACGATATTGAGCGACGGATTCGATTCGGACGATCCAGATTCAAAACCCAAAAATTGGATTACTTTAGGGATCCGGACCCCATTTCGTCCCCCCCTTAAACTAATCATCGCAATAACGACCAGCTTCACCTTCTAACGAATTTTAACGGTTCACGGTGTCCACCTCCGACACTACCTTAAATAACCTTCCTTCTCCATTAGCGCAATTTCTTCTCTCCTCAATTTTCCCGATGTGAAAACGAAAATAATTTTGTCGCCATTATTCCTCCTCGAGCGAACCAGTCGAGAAACCACTATGACAGGATTTGGCGAGATTGACCGTGCCGACCATATTTGCACTCTGTCGGTTAAAAGAAGCAAAGGAAAAGTGCAAGAATGGCGAGAGACCTCTCGTACGTCACCTCAACGCAGCTCCTCCTGCGCACGCAATCCTCGTGTGGCGATCGTCGATGTCAGGTACAAGATCTTAAAACCCTAGTTACTGATCTCTTCTTCCGAACTACTCTTGCTAATTTTTTTTCTAATAAAGGGATTAAGAGAGAAACTAGGTGGATCCTTGCATTTCGCTAGTGAAACCTTCTCTCAGAAGCTTCCCTACCTGATCCAGACTGTCAGAGGCAAAGATACCCTTGTTTTTCACTGTGTACTTAGCCAGGTTCTTTTCAGCCCATCTTTCTGCTTTACTAATTTATGCATAGATTAGTTTTGAGTCGGATACAAATTCTATTTCAGATTATCATCTCATTCTTAATCTAATTATCTATCAATTTCAATTTGTCATTTGTCTATGATATGAAATTAAAAGAAATGAAATTATTTATAATGTTGCGAATTATACTCCTCATAATAATTAATGTAGATATTAGATACACATTAGTACATAAACAATTTGTGTTTTTCTCAAATTATGTGTCCTGTATTCGGTACTGCACATGAACAATTTGGGGTCCTGTGGACGTGCACGTCAGCTGCTTGATAAAATGCCCCAAAGAAACATTACAATATGGATTCCATTTTTTGAACCTTTATGTTGGAAAGTATTATTTAGATTTCATTTCTCAAATGAATAAATAACAAATAAAACCAATTAATTGCACTTGTGAAGCTGGATTTTCCAGTGGATTCTTCATGCCTGCGGTTTTTCCTGATAAGAGTACTTATCACGCTTGCTATTATAAAGAAATTTCTCACTATCCACATTTACATCATAAAGGCCCTTGTAATAGAAAATCAATGAAAATGAACTCATTTGACTTGCTAGTACATGGGCTGCCAATGGGATTTGCCATTGCTTTTCTGACAAAATCATGTGAATTATTGGGAGGACCAAAATGATAACTTCACAATCTTTTCTGATTCATTAGTAATCACCATGAACCAATAGCACTATGTATGCAAATTTATACTTTCCATTATAAAGCATTTAGGTGAAGTGTATCCTTCGCACGAAAACTGTTTGATTTGTGCCACATCAATTATGGTACAAGTTTCTAGTAAAACCGACATTGCCACATTAATAACATTTTTTTATTGTTATTTCTCAGGATGATGTTACGCAGTTGGAACCAATACTATTTAGTGTTGTCTATTAAAGTATAAATACTTGCAAGTGTCGACATGCGCAGTTGGAAATGATCGTGAATCTCTCCTCCAAAAGAATAACATCAAAACAGTGGACTTCCTCAAATTGTATTACAATGATAAACCTGCACTTCGCGAGGTTAGAATACATGCCTATAGTTTTTATTTACACTTTCAAATTTCATATCATAAGTGGTTCTAGTACTGGGAGCTGAACAGAGCCCATACTAGTACATAATGGTACAATTCTAGTAAGTACTTGTATTGCATTTGCATAGGTACAGTAAGATGAATGTATTATACTAGTTCATATTTGTTCCAGGCCTGACTGATATTGGTAGTGGTTGTTAAAGGTACATGTTGGTGCAAAATCTGGTGCCTACGACAATTGCTTCACGTATATAAGGTGTTTGTTAAATGCCTCAACGAGCTATCAAGTATGCAAAATCTGTATTGTTCATGTGTTTTTAGAATTCAAAATTAGTGTATTTATGTTTTATAAGGTGTACATATTTTATTTTTGAGGGGTGAATACTTGATAGTTTTGATATGAATACCTGATATAATAGGCATAAGACAAAATGTACTTTCTGTTGTATTAGGTGTACATTTTTTATTTGTGCAATGTAAATACTTGATTTGTTTGATATGAATACCTGATATGCATAAGATATGGTAGGCATAAGACATAAATTGTTTTTGTAAATTTAGTTTGGTAAATTTGTATGAAACGTTCTATATGAAGGTTGAAATTTGTAGTAGATGTTTTTGAATGTTATGTGATTAAATGTGTTTAGTATTTGTATGAAATTTTGATTTGTTATATTCTTGATTCGTTAAATATTAGTATTATTTTATAACATATTTTACAATATAAATATTCATACTTTAATGTATAGGTATGAATACTTTCCGGATTAAATGTTAATACCATCAATCTCTAAAAGAAATTTGTAACAAAATACATTTCTCTAAGAATATGTTGATAAAAAATACTCTACAATGTAAATATTCGCACATCAATGCAATACAATCAAGCGCCAACCAAAGTTATTTGTAAAAAAATTGTTAAATTAAGACCTTTACAACGTAACGATTCATAGTTCGGTTATAAGTATGAAGATTTTCATCAGTACGTATCAATACGTTCAAGCATCAAACAAATTAATTGATTAAGTTACTTTACAACAAAACAATTCATACTTTAATGCGTAACTATGAATACTTAAAATTTGAAATATTTATATTTTTACTAAAACTACAGTGCTGACGGTTGTGTGGTGGTTACGCATTCGTTTTTCCGTTTGTAGTAACTATTCACACTTGATACATTAATTATTCACACTTGCAATTGCAATACGAGGTATGAATATTTGCAATACTTGATGTTAATACTTTCAAACGTCATCCAATGCCATAAGGAAAAAAAATTGATAGAATATACTTGCATGACGAGATATGAATACTTGTAATACTTGATATTAATATGTTTAGACATCATCCAGTGCCATATGAAATATTTTTTGATAGAATTTGTTATATACAAACACTTGATACATGAATTATTCACACTTACATGACGAAGTATGAATACTTGCAATACTTGATATTAATACTTTCAGACATCATCCAGTGACATATAGAATTTTTTTTTGATAGAATTTGTTAGATACAAACACTTGATACATGAACTATTCACACTTGCATGATGAGGTATGAATATTTGCAATACTTGATATTAATACTTTCAGACATCATCCAGTGTCATATGGAAAAAAAAATTGATAGAATTTGTTAGATACAAACACTTGATACATGAAATATTCACACTTGCACGAAGAGATATGAATATTTGCTCGACGAGGTATGAATAGTTGCATGATGAGGTATGAATACTTGTGTGACAGACAATCCGAAAATATGTCATTATGGATCTCATTTGAAAAAAAATTGAGTAGAAGACGTTCGTGATTTTAAACTCAAAAAATTTCTCACAAGTCGTCAGAAATATTGACGAGATTGAACGAAGAAAAATAACACACTTTTAAAAACGTGTAAAAGATGGATATGTGATAAAAGAGATGAAAGAAAGCTGATATGTTTGCTTTTTTTGAAATACTAGTATCTTAGGTATGAATATTTAATATATTATATATTAATCCTTGCGCACATAGGTATCCGTATTTATGCGCGTCAGTTATAAAATATTTCAAATACTAGGTGGTCCCTCAAGTAGTTAGTGGTCCTCTCAAGTAGTTAGTGGTCCCCCAGGTAGTTAGTGGTATGGGGGACAGAATAGGAGATTGTTATAGGAGACAGTTAGGCGCTCCCTGTTATAAATATCAATAAAGTTTACCTATATTTTCCATTGAACTTATTTTTTACGTGGTAATGTTAAATGAAACTGAATAAAAGAATGTGAAATATAAGTAACTCTTTAAAGAAAAAAATGAGATATTTTAAATAAAAACTGCCAGCTATATTGCTAACTCCCAAAAAAAAAAATTAACAGCAAATAAAATTGCATGTATGAGTGTCCATACTCTCCTTTGCATCCGACTTTAGCAATATAAGTTAGCTAAATTTAATAATTAAATCTAAAATGAAAGAAATCGTAGGTCTAACATAGATGATGATAAACTTTGATTCTACGGGAAAACACATGTTTAATTTTCATAAGAGATTAATCTGAAAAGAAAATGTCGGAATTAGCAAAAATTATTATTTTGATAAAAAAAAAACCTAAAAATGAGATATCCTCAAAATTTGAAATCATTCAATAATTCTCCACCACATTTGAGCAGCCAAATACACCCAACCCCCATCGGATAAAAAAAAAATACCTCACCAAAGATGAAAATCAAAATTTTCCTTAATCTAAATAATGTCACAAGCCCTATTCGACTCTCGGCTGACCTATATGTTGTCTTGCTGTCGTTGTTATTGACATTTCTTCGTGTCTGGACTTCTAACTTTGGAGCCATAGTCAACAAGGATATATAATGGTCCCACCTATCTCGTAAGGTAAAGGTGTGATAGCAACTCTTTGATAGATCTTGGCTTTAAGGGGCCGGCTTACACTTGGACAAATGGGCAAGATACCTCGACGGAGATTTTTCAAAGGTTAGACAGAATAGTAGTAACAGCTTCATGGTCTCAACAATTCCCTTCAGCCTATGTCAATCATCTCCCAAGGGTACACAGTGACCATGCCGCAATCCTTTTAAGAGCTCATGGTAAACCACCAAGCCAATCAAAATTCAAAATTGAAAAATGGTGGTTTAACCATGACGGCTTTAAAGAGGCGTGCGAAAATAGGTGGAATGAGACAAGTGACCAGCCGTGGCCTATTAGAGCTGATGCTTTGAGAGAACACATATCTAAATGGGTCCGTACAGTACACACTCCCCAGAACCGTTTAAACGAGATACAGAACCGGCTATTGGCTATGCAATCGCTGCATCCCAGTGTGCAAAATAGGGCAGAGGAGAACCGGGTCTTGGAGGAGTTTTATCAGGCAGAGAATGACCTGTCTGATTATTGGAGACAAAGGTCTCGGTTACAGTGGAATACAGAGGGGGACCGCAACACTGCATTCTTTCATGTAGTGGCCACAAATAGGCGAAGGAGAAACCAAATAACTCATGTTGAAACCGAAAACGGATCGTTCGTGACAACAGATGCAGGAATCCGATTGGAGTTTGTGAATTTTTTCAAGAATTTATACAAACAACCACCGCAACAAAAAACAGAGGAGGAGATGGGCCTTTATTTTCAGCACATTAATGAGGGGGATTTGAGGTCCATTTCGGAGTCAGAACAGCAATTGCTTTCTAGGCCGCCAACAGAGAATGAGGTCAAGGAGGCTTTGTTCAAGATGGGGCCTGATAAAGCTCCGGGCCCAGATGGAATAACAGCTAGGCTGTTGCAAACATATTGGGACACGTTTAGAGAAGGAATTACGAAAGCAATGATACAGACTTTTGAGGATGGTAAACCACCACATGAATGGCTAAGAAGTCAGATAGTATTGATCCCTAAGATGGAAGAAGCACTAAGACCGAAAGATTTTCGGCCTATCACCATTGGAAATATGATGTACCGACTACTCATGAAAATAATCGCACATAGGCTCCAACCGCATATGATGCGTATTATCTCAAATAGCCAAACAGCCTTTCTCAAAGGACGACACATTGCCGACAACACAATCCTCATCAAGGAAGTGTTACATTCATTTCAAGATGTGAATTACAAGGAAAAATCCTTTGCCCTCAAAGCTGATATCACAAAGGCGTTCGACACAGTGAACTGGAGATTTGTCATTGGGGCTATGAAGGCTACAGGAATGCCTACCCGAATTATCAACCTCATCCGAAACTGTATGGAAATGAGTAAGGTAACAATTCTAGTGAATGGGCAAGGGGACGGGTTTCTCAAACCAACAAGGGGGCTGAGGCAAGGATGCCCCCTCTCGCCGTATCTCTTCATTCTTGTAATGGAATTCTTAACCAAGCAATTTAAAGAATCCTTACGGGAACGAAGTGTACAAGGAATTAAGTTAGCCAATTCGGCCCCACAAATGACCCATCTGATGTATGCTGATGATTTGATTATCTTTGGAAAGACAACAGTAGAGGAAGTGAGAAGGATAAAAGGGATTCTAGACCATTTCGCAGACCACTCAGGCTTAGTGGTCAACCCACAAAAATCTACGATATGGTTTAGTGAAAGGTGTGACATAGCGGCTAGGCAAACCATCAAGTCAGAGTTTGAAGCAAGGGAAGCGCAGGAACAGGAAAAGTATTTGGGTATCCTGGTAACCCAGCAGAGGGGAGGCCGAGACCTGTCACACAACCAATTGGTAGAAAAGGTGCAAGAAAAATTATCGGGATGGAAGGCTAATTTGCTCTCACATGCCGGTAGACTCACCATGATAAAGGCAGTACTCATGTCCCTACCGGTGTACTACATGTCAGTGGCAAGGCTACCAACCAGGACGGTCAAAACTGTCACTGCAACTATCCGCAAATTCCTCTGGGGAAAGCTAGATAAAACAAGGTATGTGTCTCTAATCGGTTGGGATAAAGTGTGCAGGAAAAGAGAGGATGGCGGACTCGGTGTCAGAGACATAAAATTATTCAATGATGCTTTACTCCTCAAATTAGTGTGGCAGCTAGCAAGTGGCCAAAACAAGTTATGGGTTCAGATTTTTCAGGCGAAATATTACCCCAGAAAGGGATTTTGGGCGAATGCTAGCACTGGAGGATATAGCCCACTAGGAAGAGAACTGCAGAAATTGAAAAAATTCTTTGAAGATGACCTCCTGTGGCACGTGGGCGATGGAACAAAAATTGGAGCACTCAATCAACCCTGGTATGATGGTTGGTCCCCTCGGGTAATAAATTCTAATGCCCAAAGGGATTGCCGGGTAGCAGATCTGGTACAAGAAGGAGATAGGGAGTGGGACAGCGATAAGATAAGGTTGTTGATGGGGGACACGGCTCTGGCAAGAATTCAGAGTGTGGCACAAAAACCGGTGGCGAATCCGCTGATTGAGGATAGACTAGTATGGCACAGTAGCACTAGGGGCTCATATACTGCTAAGGAAGGGTACGAAAGATTATGCAACCAAATGCAAACTGCTATACAGTACACTCCAAACCAAATAGAGGCATGGAAGAAGATATGGGCAAATAAGCTGATCATACCACGCATCCAGTTTTTCCTATGGCGGGCAATCCATGACGGATTACCTACCTCGGCTAAATTACATACCAGGATACCAGCAGTCAACCCAAAATGTCAAAGATGCGGTTTGGAGAATGAGTACGTCATGCACACCTTGTTTTTCTGCCATATTGCCCGAGCAACATGGTGGGCGTCCGAATTGGGCATAAGAGTGGACCAACTACCCCTATCCTTCCCAGCAGCCTTGATATGTATTGTGCAGGGACTCAGTGCAGAAAAGGTGAACAAAATAGCAAATATCGCTTGGTATCTGTGGAGAGCTAGGAATGAGGCGATATTCACAACCAAAAAACCAACACCTGAATCGGTTATGGCACAGGTAAGAAGGACTGAAATGGGGAATGTAGAACAGAGAGTGAAGGAGACACCAATTCTGCCAAAAAGAACAACAAAAACAGTGGTACCGGCCGGTACAGAAGTGTTGTTGGTGGATGCATCTTGGGAAGGATCCAATAGGGCAGGATGGGGAGTGACATGGTATGATGAAAATGGGGCTCTATACGCAGTGCGATATGGAGCAATGAGAGCAACAGACCCGCTTCATGCGGAGGCGCATGCAATGAGTCAAGCAATGAAACTGGTTTCAGACCGGTATGCGGAGAGACAAGAGGCGCGGTTCATGCTTCTGACAGATTGTCAGGTGTTAGTTACGGCAATTCAAAAGAATGGGGTGGAGGACTTACCGACTTGGAGAGCAGCACATGCAGTGGCAGAATGTGGTCGGTTGTTCTGGCAACACAGCCCACATACCACAATTGAGAAAGCAACTAGGAAAGCGGTACAGGATCCACATAAATTGGCAAATTGGGCAAGAAAAACGGGTACAGGATTTCAAGGATTAAGGGGGGAAGTTTCAGGGTTGAATTTCACCATCCAAACGCAACTCAATATGGAGGACTTCCAATTTCAGAGGCACTGATACTCCAGGGGTAGCAATGGAATATTACAGCAGACCAGATACAAGATAGGGGAACAAAGCGCTGTAATAGATTAATTTAGGAAAATAATTGTTTTAGTCATTACATTTCAACTTCAGTAAGATAGCAGTAGGTAGATTACATCTTTCCTTTCTACGTTTCTACTAGATAGGCTTTATTTACCAGTATGTCTCATGTTGTAAGCAGCAATTACAATTTCAATCAAAGCCTAAGGGCCTTCGACTCAAAAAAAAAAAAAACTCTTTGATTCAAGCGTCGTATCCATTTTCTATTTTGATGTTGTGAAAACAGCTCTATCAACCATCAAAAAGAAAAAAAGCAGCTATATCTTGTTCACTTTAAAGGAATCTAGTCATCTACACTTGCTATTGTCCTATCAACCATCAAAAAGAAAAAAGCAGCTATATCTTGTTCACTTTTAAGGAATCTAGTCATCTACATTTGCTATGGGCCTATGGCCTCATAAGTATACCAGATTTTATAATTTAAAATATTTCGATCTAAACTATTTATTTCGAAAAAATTCTTAGTGTTTTGATTTATTTATGAAATTTTTGTTGTTCCATTGGATATTGTTATTGAGCATTTGCATTCGTCATTATAGAATGAATTGTTAGTTTCTCATGTGGAGATTTCATTCTGAATATTGATTTCCTTCGAATCCAATAATCTGAGTTGAAATCAACATTGAGAAATAATTTATTATTTCTCACATGTTTCCCCATTGTGGGTTTACATGTTTGTTATATGAAGATAAAGATATGCTTTTGGGTTATAATTGACAGTAAAACCACCTAAAAGAATGTAATTTGGAATTATTTTATCTGACATGGTGCATAGAGCATTTCTCTAGCATTAATCACTATAAATGGTCAGGTAATTCTTGTAAATGAATTGGGATGTGGCAAAAATAATGGGTGATATTGGCAGTGCATACAAAAGATCCATGCTTGTGTTACGTAAATTGAATGGAAAATTAACGCAGTAGGTAGGAGGTGTGACACAATGGAACATTTTATTCCTACTCTTATTTAAATTTGTTTAAGAATTAAGTTCTTTGTAGTATTTGAATACTAATCTATTGTCTTATCTGTTAGAAATTATATTGTGTTTTGTACTTGTATTATAATTGTTATTATTCTTTGATAATTATAAAGTATAAAATTTAACAGGGGGACTTTGTAAAACTATATAAACTGAACTTTAATAGACAAATGAATGTCCGTATTAAGATTTAACGATCATTTTATCTTCTTTAAATTAAAATCTCTAATTGGTCCCCTCAATCGTTAATTATTTTTTTTAAGTTTGTCTCAGGTCCTTAACTCTTTCCTTTTGTTTTGTCTCCCTATCTTGAAGATAAAACAAGTGCAACAAGTAGAGAAAGTGAGAAAGGTAAGGACCACAGATTAAAAAGATTGACCAAATTCAATCAAATTTGGCCGTGAGCCATATTTTTCCTCAAAAAAAATTAAAAAGATTGACCAAATTTCACCAGTGTACATTAAAAAGGTAACACAAGTGCATAAGCACTTGAAGTTGTTTTAGCAACTTGAAAGCTGATGTGATTTCTTCTAAACTTGTTCTTGTTCCAGTGTAACGGTATGCGGTCGTCGGACGGACGGGTACCGCCAAGCGATTAATCGGAAATATGCGGACAATTTAACGTTTTTATTAAATTTATGTATACATATCATAATTTATTAAAAATAATTTATTTAACTCATTAAACTTATCAAATAAACTTAATTTAATTTAGTTTTATTATTATAACATGACACTACGCTTATTTCTTCTTAACACATAAGCATTTTACATGTGTAAGTAACACATTTATGTAATGAAAAATAAATTTGAGAATTAAGCTTTTTCAAATACTAATAACATATTATTTGAAAGAAATGAAACATTTCAACATAAAATCACTAAATTTAGTTTATGATAACAACTTAATTTCATAATGAACACGTCGTACTAATTGAAAAAATTACATCAGTAAGTAAGAAAAATATATGGTATATAAATAATAGAAGAATTAATCAATTTCAAAGTAAGTAAGAAGAAAAAATATATATAAAAAATATTAGATGTATATCCAAGCACAAATAAAACTACAATACATAATTTATAAATCTTATTATCACACGCTATCACAAAAAAAAATTTAAAAATAAATATTCACTGAAATAAACGGGAATAAACGGACGATTAAACTGTGAAACTGCCGATTAATCGTTTTCATCCGCAAACATGCATCCGTTAAGTGTATTGTAACGGTTTGGCCGCCGTTAACGATTAAACGGCCGATTAATCGGCCGTTAAGATAGTTTTTTACAACACTACAATAAATAAGAGCCTTCTATAACAAATTCATGAAAACTTACCTATTGGAAACATTCCAACTAATAGGAGATAAATACTTTTATTTTTTGGAAAAATAGGCAGAAGCTCTTCCATTATATAAAATGAAACATACAATATCTAAAAAAGCATAAACAAAAAAAATATAAAAGCTACCCAAAAAAAACCCAATGCCAGTATAGGCCTCATCAGCACACCTGGCATCCAAAACTAGATACTGACCCATCAAGGAACAATATCAAGGTTTCAGCCATTATTCATAGCACATCATCGACCCTAGGCAAAACACAATTACAGTCAACCTAAAAACCCAAAAAAAAAGACACAAACAACATGCCAAAATAACAGAACATGTATGTGTAGTATATGTGCCACTGAACCAAGCAAAAATACCAGTAAGGCACTAACAAAATGTGCCAGTAAGGATAGGGAAATAGTCCCTTTATTACAAAGAATAGAAAACAGCTTGTATGGTAAGTCACATCACACAATCTAGCAAGGGCAGCCCTTAGGTAGCCAGCAGAACAGGTACCAGTGGTACATAGGTACCAGGAGGCATCTCAATAGCAGATCCTCAGGAGTCCAGACATGAGTGAATTGCCTCACAGATCTCCTTTTGTGTCCTGATCAATACTCCAACAAAGAGCAAATTAGTAAAAGCATATGTCTAGCTGTAGGAACAGGCTTATTGTCAAAACATGCAGAGTTCCTTGTTTTTCAAATACACCATCATATAGCACTTACAACCATTAACATAACATCTCTTTTATTGAGAGGCAAAGACTGAGCCAATAAATACTTCTATTATACTTCAAGTACATTTGTTAAAAATCTTTGATGTGTTCAGGTAGTTAAAATAAAACATAAATACTTTTATTATACTTCAAGTACGTACCACCTTTATTTTCTCATTTTCGTTGGTGTAAATTTTTATATTATATGGCCACTGATCCTTATACTCTCTTTCTCTTTTTCTATCTTTTCTCTGTGTCTCTTTCTAACACTGATTAGATGCAGAGTAGACTCACGGAGGGGCAGTGAAAAATAGAAGGGAATAGAATAAAATATAAATGAAGATTAACATATTTTACCTCTTTATGTTTGGATGATTAATGAAAATAAATAAATTTAACTTGTCTTTTTGTCTTATTTGATTAATTAAAATTATAGAAGATTAATCAAATGTTTTTAGTATATACATCCCAAATCGAAAGAAAATTACAATCATGCAAGATTACATCTTTCCCCTCATGTACCCCTTGCCTCCACCGTAATTTTTTCAATCAAACACAATTCAAGAATTTTTTTTTCTTTTCATTCCATTCCTTCCCTCGTGCTCTTCTTTCATAATAAAACAGTAGATTTGAATCCCCTTTTTTCCAGTTTGATTCTCTCCGCCTGAACATTTCAACTAAAGTAAAAAGAAAATAATTAATTATTTTATGGTCTTTAAAAAAGTGCCAATTTGTAAGTCAATTACACATAAAAAAATTTCGTCGAAATTTTTTTTATCATGCTTTTATTTTTCATTTATATGTATAGACATGCAGTAGACTAACAATGAAAATTTTCGTCCAAACTTTTTTTTTTTATCATGCTTTTATTTTTCCTTTATACATATAAACATACAGTAAACTAACAACATAATATCTGCTACGATCCAAAAAATTTCTTAAATGTATTCAGAAAATGATAACCCAATTTATTGGTATAAAGAAATTATTTTCTCATTATTATTTAAGAAATTATTCAGAGAATGATAAATAAATTATTTTCCCATAATAGCTTCTAATTAACATCTCTCAACCAATTACTTCATATAATTAATTCTGTTGAAAATTGCAAAGCCATCAACAATTATTTCTAGATCCACAATGGCAATGGCATGTTGGGGTTTCATGGTATTTGACGCAGCAGAATTTCAAAATTTTATAAAAAAAAGTACCAAAGGAATTTTGTGTGCGGCCGAAATCAAACCAAAAATTATATTATTGATGAGTCCAAATTATGTACGCTTTTGAGCATGGTTTACCTCAATAACTAGGCCAAATTTCTTGTATTTTAGTCTATTTTTATGTTAAATACATCAAGTTTCAAGTTACTGCCGAAGTCTGAACTTAATTGCAGAAATTGGAGCAAAACATATATTTTGTGCGACCACATCTTAATCTGTGCGGCCGCATGGCTGAAGATTAATTGAAGAACGAATTTCAGAATTCAAAAAAATGAAGCTAAGGAGTTTGTGCGGCTGCATAGCCTGCATGTCTTGAGAAACTCCAAATAATTAGAAATTCAGATTTTACAAGTTTTGCTCCAAAAAGTCAGAAACTCTGTGCGACCAAAGTTGTGGCCCTGCCTGGCCGCACAACTGGAAAAGGAAAGAATTTCAGTCGTCAGCCAAAGAAGGAATTGTCGTCTGTGCATCCCTGCCTGCCCGCACCAATGGTCGCACCAGCCTGATTTATGCTTTCAAAATGGATACTGTACTCTTTCAAAATGGATATTGTACTATTTCAAATTACCCTTTATTGCCTTAAATCAATTAATCAGGATTTGATCCTAAAAATGGAAATGGATACTGTACTCTCTCCAAAAATATAATGTTCCAATGATTTCATTGATGATACTCCCTTTCCAAATTTTAGTAGTAATAAAAACTGCCGTCTCTTCTCCAGTGATTCTCGACTGAAGCTTGATCAACACTCATCTCTATTGGACTCGGCCATCATATATATTTTTCACTTTTGACAAATTTTAAAGGTAATCTGAATTCCTAAGTTTTATTTCAAGTAGAATACTCTGAATAATTCATTGCGATCTTAGCTTCCTTATTTGTTCTTTGAGTTTTCCAATTTGAGAAAACTGTCAATTGTAATTGTTTCATACTTGCAAAATGAACAGATTCAATTAAGTAATATCTAGATGCTAAAATTTGGTGTCAGAGTTCTTTTAATTTTCAAAGAAATTGACTATTACTTTACTAACGTAGATTCCCAATAGGGATTCAGTTATATTTTATTCTTGAGTGGCATCAGTTATATTTTACTTTACTATGCGTAGATTCCCAATGCTGTTTTTCAATGGTGTAGAATTTTAATAAAAACAGCGATTTTCAAACCATCTTAATAAATAGTAAAAAAATTCCAAAAAATGTAAAATTTGGTCTCCAAGCACATTTTAATATAGATTGAACATCTAACGGTTTGAAAATGTCGTTTGAAGTCAATTCGATAGGTTTTAGAGTCGCGCTCACGAAGGGCTTGGTGAGCTTAGGAGCACCCTAGTTCTACTCCATATAGTGCTGGGCTTAGCTACTCCATGGAGTAAAACGACTTGGTGCTCCACGCCTCATTATTTCCATTTTGAAAATCCAAACGACCGATCCGAACCGCTCAAGTTGTTCTCCATATTGATATGTGCTTGGAGACCAAATTTTACATTTTTTGGAATTTTTTTACTATTTATTAAGCCACTTTGAAAATCACTGATCCGGCGGTCCAGAAATTTTTACTGTTTTTTACTGTTCACCCGGATTTTCAGATTTTCAAAGTGGCTTAATAAATAGTAAAAAAATTCCAAAAAATGTAAAATTTGGTCTCCAAGTACATTTTAATATGAAGAACATGTTAGAAGGTTCGAATTGATTATTTGAACTTTGAAAATGAAGATATGGCTTGGAGTACAAAGTCGTTTTACTCCATGGAGTAGCTAAGTCCATCTCTCTCTCTCTCTCTCTCTCTCTATATATATATATATATAGAGTAGGGCTATTGTACTTCGCGAAGTAAAACTTCGTTTTACTTCACGCTCATACACCGATTTCCAAAATCCAAATCGTCGATCCGACCGTTCAAGTTGTTCTCCATATTGAAATGTGCTTGGAGACCAAATTTTACATTTTTTGGAATTTTTTTACTATTTATTAAGCCACTTTGAAAATCGCTGATCCATTGTGAATAGTAAAAAACAGTAAAAAATTCTGGACCAATGGATCAGCGATTTTCAAAGTGGCTTAATAAATAGTAAAAAAATTCCAAAAAATGTAAAATTTGGTCTCCAAGCACATTACAATATGGAGAACAACTTGAACGGTCGGATCGACAATTTGGATTTTGGAAATGGGTGTATGAGCGTGAAGTAAAATATTGGTTTTACTTCATGAAGCACAATAGCAAAATTCTATATATATATATATAATTGGCGTATCGTATCCGGGATTTTTGAAAATTGTCATATCGCCGTATCCGTATCGTATCCGATACGATACCCGTACCCGTATCCATGCAACATAGACTGGTTCATACCAGTTCTTTTGTATATGCTTTTTGCTCTAGCGGTTTGGAGCTGCAAAGCATTTGAACACTTTGGTTTCTAATGAAATCGGTGGGTTTCACCCACTTTATCAAAAAAAAAATTGAAATCAAGCATGTTTCTTTGAAATTTATTGGTTCCCAACTACAATCTATGTAGGTATAATGTCTATATTAACAATTTCTTTTTTCACAATTAAGAGATTTGTGGATATGTGTATCTCCATGGAAAATGTAATTTGATTCTCTGCATTTATTGAAATATATGAAAACCAATCAGCCTAATATATTGGAATATTTTTGGTAATTCTATTTTTTTCCTTTTTCTTTTGCGTAGGAAAGCGTTTCTCTGTACTGGATTGAGGAAGAGATAATAATATTGCACAATTGTAAATTGTATCAAGAAGAAAATATTCACACATCATTTTTCTTTCACATTCTTTCGTGTTCTAATATGTGTTTCCATTTCTCTCTATTTTTTTCACGGATCTAGATATTACTTAATGTTAAATTAACAATTAATTTGTCAAAGTTAGAAATATTTTTCATTCGTACTCATATTATTGATATGCTTACGTTACGTATGCAGTTTTTGATCTGTTTATGTACAACTTTCGCTTTGTTATATATGTAAACTAATAATTTCATGATACATATCTATAGATAGTATCTAATTTTGGACGGGTTTTGATACTGTAGGTGAATAGTACTATCTACAGTACGGATGACAGGTGGTCCCACTAAGCAGTGCAATATCATTCAAACGCTGACAGGTGAGACCCACAGTTCAGCAAAATCAGCTCGAACCTTTCCTTGTCTCTCTCTCTAACTTTCGTTTCTCTTCGTCTCCTCCAGAAATTTCCTTCCTATTGTTCTCCGTTGCTCCTCTCTTTCTCCCGCTCTCTCGAAACTTCTGTCTTCTCTCTTCCAAAACCCTTTTCTCCTCCTCTCTCTATTCTCTCTTCGATGCGACGCTACCCGTCTGAGATACTGCCATCGCTACTCGGACTTAGCAACTCTGCCTTACAGATCGGATCGCTTAGCCAAACTTAGCAACTCCGCCTTTTCGAATCTGATCGCTATTCAGACCCAGCCCTCCAAAATTCGCATTTCTGGTGGTTTGTTTATTTTATTAACTTATCCGTTATTCTTTTCTTTTCACTCCATTTGTCTCCAGCGTCTTCTCTCCATGCCTCTCCTCTCTCGAACCTTCTTTCGTCTTCGGATCGCATCCCCTTCACTTTCAGGCGGCTGCTCACGATTTTGCTCCCTTTTCTCTCCGGCCGACTGCTCATATGAGACGATTTGCGGTGAAGCTGTCCTTTCTGCGCCTCCAAAGGTTAGCTTCTTCCTTCTACTTTCCCTCTTCTTTTCCAACTTTTCCTGTTTCTCTCTTTTGTTTAGCGCTAAGGTTGAGTCTTTTCTGCCGTAGACTGAGCTTTTGTGCGATTTGGGTTGTTCACTGTGTTGTTCTTGCTTTCTCACTTAGTCTCTCAGCGCATGCAGCAGATTTTCTTTCTATTGATTAATTTTGGTACCAATTTTTTATCTGTTAACTTTCAAAATATAGTAAGGAAGCATGTCCTGTTGTGATTTGAATAGAGCAAGTTGATTGTTTGCAGGTGTTGTCTTGACTGAACAAATTTCCATTCTACAAATGCATATGTTTAAACATGGTATAATATGTACGTGGGTGCATGATCAAATAATCAGTACCTATATAATACTATCTGGTTTTAATTTCCTCAGTTTTGGCAAATACGAAATTAGGCCCCCACAAAATTCATAATCCTCAATTGTCAACTGATCCTCTGCAAGGGTTTAATTAATCCTTGGAAATCCTCAATTAAGCCCCCGTTGAACTTATATCTATCCAAAGCTTTGATTTCAGTCTTGATAAAACTAACAGAAACACAATATTAGGACTCATCTCACGATCTGAAGAACCTTTTGTTTTCTTTACTATCTTTCAGGACACAAAGGATCGCTACAAGGAGATGATGTCAATGGAAGATACAATAGACACATTGTTAATATTGGAAATCGAATCTCAATCTGTGAATGTCGTAAAAGAGTGCATGCTTCCAATTTTCAGATCAGGTATGCATAATCTGATTTTCAGATCAATCTGATTGCTGAGTACCTAAAAATTTACTCAATTGTTTGTGACCTGTAACAAAGTAATTAGTTCAAATTTTGAACATAAATTGAATTGATTGAAGGATTTACTCCAGCGAGGTGTTGCACCAAAGTCAAGGTATTCGGATTGTTTATGAAGAGGGCAGTAGTCATGGTGCTAAGGTTTGTCTTGGCCATCATACCATTTGTGTAAGTCAAAAAAAATTCTTTGTGACTTCTCTCAAGATAGTACTTCTTCTTTTTTGCAAAAAGAACTCTTCACTTTTTGTTGCGGCACCAAGCTTCTAAAAGAGTAGCATAACTGTTGGAACTTGATTTAGAATTTTTAAATTTTAAAGAATTCTTATTTTTGCCTTATTGCATTTCTGTATCATTTCATAGGTCACAAATAATTGAGTAAGAGCAATCAAGAGCAGAATGACTTTGTGGCCCTGTGCAAAGTTCTGGTACCTGGTATGTTCATGGGAATCGAAGATATTACAAAGCCAAAGATTTTTACGAGACATGCAAGTCCCTCACCCTCCATTTTTTTGTTTTTTGATTATTTTGGTGAAATTCTAATGTTTCATCCTTTTTTTTTTCTATTTTCAGATGAATAGACTGTTAACATAGAGTATTAGTGCCGAATTAAAGAACAATGCTGATCTATCGCCTGGGAGAACAAGAAAGTTTTTGTTTCTAATTGAGCGCTATATGTTTGTTTTTCTTCCTCATTTCACTTGACTTGGTTTTCCTTAAAATAAAATTATTTATCTTATGAAATTTGTTCATCTCTAGAAAGATTAAGTTCACTCTTTTTCTTAATTAAGTTTGGCGGGTTAATGCAGAATTGCATATTCATATAGGACCAATTAATGCGGGTGATATTTGCTGACTCTAAAGGACTTTAGGACTTTATCAGTTACATTACTCAGTAAGTACATCCCATGTTCAACTTATATAACCTCAAGTCCATTACAAACTGATAATATTAGTATGTCAGAACTATACCACACTGGTGACAACCACATGCCATTCTCTTCTTTTCTTTTCTTTTTCAGTCCTTTCTTTTTAAGTTTAAACACCAAGTCAACACAATACTTAGGAAGCCTTGTCCCTATAATTTACAAATGTGGTGTGGTACATGACCTGGTCTTTGATTTTAATCGAGCCTGTACTGATGCATAAATTATCTGTACAATACAAGAATATAGGGCAAACAAGTACCAAAATAAGGACATCGCAAAAGGGCTTTAATTCTAATCAATTTGATTAGAGGTTTCACCAACAAAATCTTATTCTTTGACTGCATTAGCGAAAAGGAATAAAGATATATTACTTATGGTAGCACCAGTTCTCCATGAACTTTTCTAAGAAGGCAATTTGACGGCATCCCATTAAATTCCCCTAATTCCAGCTACTAACCTTTCATCTTGCTTTGTTAGCATGTGTTAAAGTGCATGGCCAAAATCATGAAATATAGTTTCCACCTGCAATAATGGTTATTAAAGATCATGCTATTAAGAAAATAAATTATATGCTTATAATAGTGATAACAACTCGCCAGTGTAATTAAAGCCTAATTGTAGATTGAGTTTAGTATGATTCAGTTTAGAAATGCTCAGGGGACTATGTATCTTAGAATATTGGTACTGTTAAGTACTGCCAAAATTTCAACAAGGCTCGGGTACTCAGCTTGACTGGCATGATATAAATTTAATACTGTAATGCTGACATGTCTGATTATACAATTTTTTTTATGCAATCATGTTGGATTAATACTTCAAATTTTATGAAATTTCGAAAAGAATGACTGGAAGTGGACAAACTACAGGGGGTTGTTCTGGTCGCGAGTAAGGCTGCATGTGAGGTTCTGGAGATGGAATTTCAAAGTAGTGACTGATGCTGTGGTTGTCGAAAAGGGGTTTGTTATTTTTGTATGCCAATTTTAATATCTACTTTGTCTGTCTTCCAATAATTCTCTTATGTGCTATTTGCATAGATGAACACCACTCCAATAATTAGCATCTTCTTATCATTTTTGGTTCAAAAGAATCATATCCATAGATGAACACCACTCCAATAATTTGCATAGATGAACACCACTCAAAAGAATCATATCCACGGAATGACAAACTGAAGCCTGTAAGTTGTCTTGCCTAGATGAAGCCTTGAAAGTTGTCACCGGTACTGTGAACTTTATTGAGGCTAAATGAGTAATATATTCAAAACTGCAATTTTTGTTATTATGTCCCATTTCAATTATATTGGCAATAAAGTTAAATCAATACATTTTTACAGGAGCTGTTTGCTATGGATTTGCAAGTAACAATATTAGGTGGCACCAACATGCTATTTTTTATGCAAAATCGTCAATTTTTGTTACGTCTCTGTACAATATATCTCAACTGTTACTGCCGAAGCAAAGCGAGGCACATATCTAGTGGATTTAATCAATCTAATAATCTATATTATTTAAAAATATTTTCTATAAATAAAAAATTATGCAAAACTCGAGCAATTTTCTCTTTTGATACTCAAGCAATGCAACCTTTTGCTTACACTTCCAACAAGAATTTTTTATTCATAGAAAATATTATAAAACAATATACAAAAAAGAGAAAGTACATTTAATTTTTAATGCATATAAAGACGTATAAAATTGAAACTGATCCAAACTTTGAATCTGTAAAATTGGCTCAGGTCCAAACCAATCGACACATGAGCTTGACCAATTTTACCAAAAAATAAAAAAAAGGTTTGGGTCTGGCTAATTTTTTATGTCTAAAGTTTGAACCGGTGCCAATTTTACATGTCGTAAATCCTAAATACTCCTCTCTTTTTCTATACTATTTTATAAGAGAGGGTTCAAATGCCTCCATTTTTTGTGTCTCCACCATGCCTTTATTTTTAAAAACTTTAATAAATCAAAATTTAAAACTTAAAAATCAAAATAAAACCGTTGAATATGATGTACATCATTTTATCTATGCATGTGTAAAAAATTATGGCATTTCAATTTTGTTTTGGTTGTCATCAAGAGCTTGTAAAAAACATACTAATTTGGATAATTTCTAGACGTTGATTTTTCAACTTATTGATTCACATAAAAACAAAATCAAAATGAGATAATTTTTTATGAGCACATTGAGAAAATAACATAGATCATATCTAACAGTTTTATTTTAACTTTTTAAGTTTTAAATTTTGAGTTATCAAAGTTTTTAAAAATGGAGGCATGTTGGAAACACAAAAAATGGAGGCATTTGAACCCTCCTCATTTGAAAAATGTAGTCAACACGATAATATTTTTTATGAATACAAAATTCTCCAAAAGTTCGAAGAAAGACCGATTTTTTTTATAATACTCTCAATTAAATAAAAAAAATCCAAACATGCCTTCGGTTTTTCAAAATTTTGAAAAATGCCCCCAACTGCCACATTGTGTGGTGGTGGTCTTCTGGAGTGGACCGCCACACAGTGTGGCAGTTATTGTAGCATTTTTTTTAGAGATTGTTTAGTATGTATAAAATGAATATTTTACATATGATTTTGGTCACACTGCTTAGTAATTTGGTCTCACTGCTTCTATGATTTTTTTTCTATCTCTTTTTGGATACTTTTATTCTTTAATTTTGTAAATAGTTAGACCTTAGATATTATATAGAACTCATGAATCAAAAAATTATACTCTTATTCAACAGATAATGCTTTTTAAACATTTTTAAAAAGTTGTTGAATCAATAAAAGTGTTATATAATAAGTTAATTTTCACAATCATTTCTGATTTTCATTATTAGATGTATTCACACTACTACAGAATTGTCGACTACTAACGGTCAAAAAATGGCTCTAATAATGGTTTGACCACTGCTAGTATATGTTAAATCTCAATCATAGTAGCCGAAGCAAAGCAAGGTTAATTCCTAGTACACAATTAATAACCGACAATATGTAATTTTCTTTGAATTACCTTGGACTCATTTGCAAAATTTGATAAATTGAAGGTTTGAATTGATAAATTAGGCTAGTGGGACCCACAACTTTTCCCCATCGTTATCTCTGCCGCCCACTCTTCTCTTTGTAGCGAATTGAGTTTTTATCTCTCTTTGCAACGCAACCTGAAAATTGTTTTTCTCTCTTGTCGCTAAACAATGGACTGGCTTGTGCTCTCTTCTCTTTTCCTCTCGGTTGGGTACAACACTTGGGTATCATCTCTCCCTCTCTTTCTCGATTCTGATTATTTTCTCTCTCGTTTTTAAGGTTGGGTAACTTATGACGGACCAAGCAAGCTCGGTCTAAATTACGGCGAATATGTGGTAGAAAAGTTTACTTGAAAGTTAAAATTGATGAATTTTTTTTTTTTGAGTAAAGGTCGGAGGTCAAGCCACCAAATAAATTTTATTGCTTGTGCTCTTCTCTTTTCCTTATCGGGTTTGAACCCGAACTTGATACCGACCTTGAATAGCACTGTACTAGTGTGTTTTTCACTGGCTTGCTGGTTCTGATACTCGTGTGAGATCATGGATGATGTTCTGACCCTGGTACTGATCGGTACCAGTAGGTATAACCCACTGTTTTGGTCTCTAGGGACTGAGTCATAAAAACATATAGAATTAAGGGTGAATATGCTAAATATTAATGGTTTGGTAAAATTCCCTTGTCAGAGGGGTTAAATTGAAAAATGAAGGAGGAATATCGGATGGAAATTGGATGGTGGGCCTTTTGGGCTTGGTTCATAAATTAATTGGAAATTTAATGTGAAATTTAAATTGGGCTTTTCGGCCTAGTGAAAATAACATGAATTAAAAAGGAAATAAATTGGACTTGAACTGTTGGATCCGGACTTAATTGAACTTGATGATTGGACTTGGACTGGAAGCAGATTTGAACTGTTGGACTTGAACTTAGTTAATTGGACTAGATTGGAATCTGGACGAACTGAAATTAAATTGAAATAAAGAGATTAACAAAATGAATTAAATAATTAATTAAGAGATGTCATTATTTGAAATGGATACCTTTATTAATTAAAAATGAGTTGGGTGGGTTATAAAAATGTTTAATCATATGTATATAAGAATTAAATATCTATATTATTATATATTTAATTTTGGACGGAGAGTTTATTGCTCAGCTACAGTAATATAAACAGTGATAAAGGGTCTCCCTGTCGAGATAGGAGTAGGTCCGATGCCCATCGGACCTACATTTAGCTTCAATTAGCTCTAAGACCGTACGAATAGCATCAATATCCATGCGCACGGAAATTGATACAGACTTGCACGGTTTTTGATGCAGGGAACACGAATGTTGATGCAGATCGAATGGTCATCACAACCATCGAACCAAGGTTGGTCCGATGGGCATCGGACCTACTCTGATTCCCTCACTGTCAACGCGCTCTTCTCATTCTTCTCTCTTCCAGGTCGTCTCCAGAACTTTCTTCTCCGTAAACTTCGATTAAGATCCATCCAATCCACCTCTATTCATCTTCTCTTCTATTTTCAGTTCAGTGTTTCTGGCGGCGATCAAATCCATCAACCAATATATAAATGAATTGAATCGATGGCGGAGACATCTGCTGTTACACCATGCTTGCCGCCGCCGCCTCCGCCTCCAGCCGCTCTACTGTTCAAAGAGTCTATATTAGAGTGGCCATGAGCGGCGCGACAGCTCAATATTGTGTTAATCAATCAATCAATCCATCCATCAAAGACAACCCGCATCCACTCCCCACGACTATTCGAGGGCCAATCAGGAATTAAAGCAACTCGCCTCTTCTATCCAGCTCATCCAAAACTTACGAGCCAAAAAGGAGGTAAGCTGCTCATTTCCTCTCCTCTATAATTCATCATATTCTCACATCTCTTCTTCTATAAAATTTCTATAATTATCGCATCCTAAAAAAGTAGGTCATTTTTCTATAAAATTGCTCAAATAGTGTACACTCTTCGATGAAACACGCCATTGCTGAAATCATGTAACAAAATTAATTTTTGTCGGGGTATTATTACATATTGTTTAATTTGTTATGTTCTGGCCTTTAGATGAAGAGCTAGCTTATAAGCTGCATTACAAAAGGTTTCTTAAAGTTGCAATCTATAACTATGTTTTTACTTCAGTTTTAGTTCATAACTCAGGTTAATATTGTCAAATGTTTCAATGTTTTAATCTTTGTTTGCTTTTTATGATCTATGTGACCTATATAACTCATTGTTCAATGAAATACGAGAAGAAATTCAATCATCATCACTAGATGAGGAAGCATGCAAAAATGTTTTAGTTAGTTTAATCGTGCAAAAAGTGTGCTTTGTTCCTCAGGTGGTTAGTGAGGTCCTATTTATTGTATTTTTATATTAGTTGTGAGCAGGGGTTGTGTTTGGTGTTGCATTATTTGGTTATTCTTTATTAATGATCTGTATTAGTGCTACTAAGTGCTGGTATTGTATCATTTCTGTATTGTTTCAGTCTTGTTTTGGTTTTATTAGATGTTTAGGTTGATTAGGTCTTCACTACCAAAGTGTACTGGGTTCGATCCAATTTGTTCTGAATTGCAAGGATCTCCAATTTCAAATCCTTTTTGTGAAAAAAATAAGTGTATCATTTAATCATAAATGTAATTATGTGTAGCCTTTTCTTCGGAACGATGATCGTTTGCTGCAGCTCCTTTGTAGAGAGCTGGAATTCATGGGGATCATGGATGGAGATGAAGGTATTCACATTTTATCTCTCTTTTTGTTTGCCTTTTCAAAAATATCAACTTCTGCACCAATGAAAAATTAGTTATAAGTAATTAGTAAATTTTTTGAGGGTGCAATTTAATTTTGTATCATTATTTCAACCAACATTCTAATTATTAAAATAAAATGCTACTGATATAAGTACCAAATTAATTTAATTTTGTGGGCCTTAACCTAAAAAGGAGCCGGCTACTTGATCATCTTTAGCAAAAATCTGTGTTCTCATAAATATTGGTATTGCAATCAAACTGTAGATTTGTTCTCCAGCTTTGCTTTGCACATTTTTTTCTTTTTCTTATCTTTTTGGCTATATTTGCTTATTATATGAGCAATAATACAATGTTGCTCCAGTAACGTCAGACTATGGATACACATGGCAGAAGCATGGTCAGATTACATCAAAGAGAAACCAAGAGGTGTCATCCAACCGGTTCCATACCAGACCGAAAGTGATACTTTACGTTCCTAATGTGGGCATTCAAATAAATCTGCAGGATATACATGTCAGAATCAACTAATGGGGGTTTAACTTGGAGCTATGCGCAAGCTACGCAGTTACCGAACCCTAATTCAGGTATTCCTCAACCAATTTGTAGTTCTGGTATCAAAAAGACATTCAAAATTTCATTTTAATCAGTCATCAACCTGCCCTGCCCTGAAGGCACCGACAAAACTATGAATCCATGTTTGACTGGTATTAATATTAATAAGTCTGTGTTTCTATTGCTGGTACAAGCAGTTGCAAGAACATGTATAATCTTCACTAGCACCAGGTGAATTGTGTCATGTCTAGATAACTGAACAAATCTTCTAATCGGCTGTTAGTCAAACAGTTCCAGGGAGAATTGATTTACCAGAACCAAACACCAACATTCAAAAATCTCTATCACCAGAATCATTCTCCTGAGTTTCATTATACTTCTTATTCAACTCATATTATAAATATTGATTCTAAGCCTTAGGTTATAGTCAGCTCAAATTAGAACTACATGAATTGCTGATTGATTTTGATCAAGTCCAGTTGACTCAAACAAAATAATGTATTATATTCTCACTTCTGCAGCGGTGACGATAGCAAGACAAAAGAAGAGAAAGAGTAACTGCACCATCCCGTTATAATTGTACAGTTTTTGTTCACCAAGAGTTAACCATGCTTATATACAGTTTTTGTTCCTTATGTATAGTCTATACAAATATCTAAAATCATGTCCTATATGATCTATACATATTTTATATTGTGGTTCATCCAATATCTAAAATCATGTCCCATTAAAACCACTTATTTTGTTTTTCTGCATTATCTCAACCGTCATTGCCGAAGCGAAGCGAGGCTTTCTACTAGTATCTATACTAATCTTGGACGTGTTTGGTACTGTAGATCAACAGTAGTTGATACAGTATGAATGACAGATGGGACCCACTGCTCGGTGCAATATCACTGTTTTCCAATTTCTCTTGAAACTTCTCCATTTCTCTTCTCTTCGCTCCATCTCTCTTCTCTCTTCGCAGAAATTGCCCAACTTCTCCATTTCAACTTCTGTCTTCGCCATCTCGTCTCTCTTCGCAGAAATCTCAGAAATTGCCCAACTCTCCTGCACGCTGTGTGACATTGCTTTACCTCTCCGTCTTTCTCTCTCTTGGATAAGGTATTGTTCTTTGTTGCTAATTCTCTCTCTCTCTCTCTCTCTCTCTTGTCACTCCATTTGTGGTTTCGTTGATTTTGCGACTGACCTAACCGATTTAAGGTTTAGGGTTTGTCTTCTTGTCTCAGAAAAATTGGAACCATAAAACTAAATTTGTACTTTTTTGGTCGTTTAATGCCAGGTTGGTCAGCAGCAGAGCTTCAATTTTTGGTTGTATCTTGCTGTCTGTGTGTCTGTCTCTGGCTTCAAAGAGGTATATTACTGTCTTTCCGTTTCTTCTTTTATTTTTCTTTGTCAATTGATTTACTACTTAATTTGTTTTAGTCAACAACAGAGCATGCAATCTGTTTTTGTTTCTTTTTGCATCTGACTGACTACTTGACTGGTTTCTAATGGCTTTTTGTGGATTTTGGATTAACCCTGCGATTTACAATTGGGAGGATTGTAAAAAAACAAAAAACAAATACAATAATAAATCGGATGTTACTTTTGGTTTTGTTATAAATAATTGATTGTATGTTTTACGCTGCTCTTTAAAAAAAATAAAAATAAACCAATCTATATTATACTGAAATTTTAAAAATACTCCAGGTAAAGTACAAAAACTTTGACACCAAAGCAGCATTTGAGCATGTCAAATCAATACTCCCGTGTTTATTATTCGCTCTGTCTCAGTGGAAGGGGCATAATATCTATCTCTTTTCTAACTAGAGGTGCATGTTGGTACTACGACATATATACATAACTGGGTTCTTTTGCAAATCAAGATCAATATATTTACTGTACTGGCCAAATAACCAACAGGTTCTCATACTTGCCAATGATCAGTGATATATTCTATCACTTGGTTAAAGAAAACAAACATTCGATAATTATTTCTATTTTTCTTTGTAAGACAACTGAATTCCATTTATGGATTTTCTCTTCTTTTGAAATTGACAGCTCATGGATTGCCTCAACTAGAGAATTTCAAGTGAGATTGACAGCATCTTATCAGTGAGTTGCACTTCTATAAACTTTTCTAAAGGGAACGGTTTTGTTTAGTGTTTAGTGTGTGAGAGGCCACACCATCTGATGCCACCATTAGATAAAAAAAATAAAGATATTGGTCAATTGGAAGGCCTAACTGTTTATGTACTTGATATGCTATTTAAATTTATAAAATTTTATTCTACAAATTCCATCATAAAGTTCCGTCTCAGATATTTGTTGCATGTTTATTGCATCTTATAACGGTTTGGTAATGGTTTGATCTGGAATTTTGTTCTGTTATGTTTTGCTTCAGTAAGATACCATAGTGGTCAAATCTGGTAGAAAACTGATTTTCTTTGTTTATGATATTATGTGTGTTAGAGAAGCCACATTATAATATTTCGGTGAAACCGATTGGATATGGATTGGTAAGTGATCAGACCAAATCCATGTCCATTTTTATTTTTCAGATACGAATCAAATAATATCCAATTCATTTTCATCCCACACATTATAATTTACAGCTGTGACCATTTTTCTTTCAATTTTACTCTTTGCACAGAAACCTATAGTACCGGTTGACTTATACCGATCTATTCAGGACTCACAACTGGTTGGTGTGTCAGGATATTCAAAAGAGGTAAATTTTCTATGCTTGATTAAATTTAATTAAACCCAAATTTGTAGTCAATGACCATCGGGGACATTGTACTGTTATTTCCAATAACACCTTACTTTCATAGTTTATAGCATTCAGATGCATGCAATTAACAGAAAGCCAAGATGGCGTTTTTGAAAATAATTTCACTCTTATTGTCTTCTTAATTGCAGAGTTTATTGGAAAGGAAGGGGTTACATGCAATTAACAGAAATAATGATAATAATGACGACGACATGATGATGGTTTTACAGGTTACATACTTTTGTTATTTTTGTCCAGTTGATTTTGAATTAGACAAGAAAATCCATGTATTACCTATGGATTCCATCTCAGCCTCTGCGAAGATTAAAAAAAAATACAAACCTTTGGATTCCATCATGGTATTATGTGAAATTACTTCATTGTTTATTCTTGACTGATTTCTACCATCTTTTATAAACTCTATCATTTATCAGATCGCACTAAAATCATTTTGAGTATCTTGATTTCAAAATCACCCTTGCTTTTATGTTCTACATTGCTATTGGATCCTTCAGGCTTGCTCTGCTTATTACCTATTTCAAAGTGTATGGCTTCTGATATGAAGAAGCGCATGCTGGATCTAAACAGATGGCCAACCAGGAGCTCAAAGGCAATTCCACCTAGCCTTGACTTATGTGGATACTAATCTTGGAAGGGGCTGGTACAAAAGCAGGTACAAAACTCACAATACTGTCCTTTTTACAATTTCAAACTAATACATAGTACAATCATAATAACGCATACAAGTCCGTTATATTTCTCAACCACTTTTTAATCTCAACAGTCAAGTAGTTGTTTGTGTTTTAATTTTGTGTTTACTGGCACATAAAGGTCTTTTATAATGACATAGATATATCATTTTGTATTTTAATTGCGCATTTACTGGCACATCAATTCATGACTATTTTGTTGCATACTTAATCAGTATTTTCTTGCTACAACCTATACTTAAAATGTATTTGCTTTACTTGAACTTGTTTAATTGTTTATTCATAAAATATTTAGGGATCCATAATGTATTGCATTAGTCAATTCATTTTTACCAATCTCAACAGTTTTTCTACTTCAGTTTTACTAATATACTAATCCTCGAAAATAATGTTAATTTCTAATTTTACACTTAAATCATATGTACATTTGAAAAGTCACAAAAAATAACATCAGCTTTTCATAAAGGTCCAGGGATGGAGCCATGGAGGGGAAATGACCCGATGGCAGGGAGAGCGGCAACATCAAACAATCATCTAAAGGATGAATTTGTGAGGACACTCTTATCACCCGGTTATCAAGGAAATGTATATGCGATGTCATTTATATTTATATACTATTTTACTAATTGAGGTTGATCAAAATAGAGAATTTAAAAAAATGTATATATTGGATTTGCAATGTACACCTCTGGGCTACTTTACCATATGTAAGCTCATACTCTCCTGATATGTACTTCTTTCTGTTTTGTTATGTCACCATAAACTCATACAACATACATTAATTGTCTTTGCCTCGGCAAAGCGAGGCACGCCTCTAGTAACATCTAAACTAAATATAAGATTAATTATGAATGCAATAACTTCAAATGAAATGTAAATAAAACACTAATGAATGCTTATGAGAAGTATTGAAGTACATAAATTGTTATGTTATATTTAATTGTTACAAGTATTATGAGAATATATATATATTCAGGAAGAATGTGCTGCTAGCGACATCATTTGTTGCTACAATATCAGGTTATTAGATTCGTTTGAGGTTCATGATTTGGATTTAAATTATAACTCGTTTGCATTTTGAATGATTGATTGATTGCATGTTGAACTGATGCATTATATGCAAAGTACAATATAATTAAAACTGAATTTCGAAGGTAAGTTTGTTGACCTGTCATTTTGGTATAGTTTATTGATTGTTTGTTTCAGTTCTAATGATTAATTGAGACTACAGTGATTGAATTTATTGACACCTAAACTAAATATAAGATTAATTATGAACATCATAAACTTTTTTTTTTTGTAAAGAACACCATAACTCCAAACGAAATGTAAATCAAACACTAATGAATGCTTATCAGAAGTATCGAAATACATAAATTGTTATGTTATACTTAGTTGTTACAAGTATTGATCCAAATATATATATATGTATATATATATATATATATATAGAGAGAGAGAGAGATAGGCTAATATGTTTTTAGTAGCATTTCGGCCGAAATGTTTCCAATTCAAAATCGGATTTTCAAAGTCTAAATAGTCGATCCAAACCGTTAGATGTGATCTCTATATTAAAATCTGCTTGGAGACCAAATTTTACATTTTTTGGAATTTTTTTACTATTTATTAAGCCACTTTGAAAATTGTTGATCACATGGTCCAGAATTTGGTTGCACTGTTTTTACTGTTCACCCGGATCAGCAATTTTCAAAGTGGCTTAATAAATAGTAAAAAAATTCCAAAAAATGTAAAATTTGGCCTCCAAGCAGATTTTAATATAGATTGAACATCTAACGGTTTGGATCAACTGTTTGGACTTTGAAAATTCGATTTTGAATTGGAAGCATTTCGGCCACTCAAAGCATATTAGCCTATCTCTCTCTCTCTCTCTCTCTATATATATATATATATAGATATAGGCATAATTATGAAAGAAACTGATGAGAAATTGTCCAGGAAGAATAAACTAATAGCAACCTCACTTATTGCCCTACAATATCAGGTATGGGGTTATTTGATTCATCTGAGGTTAATGATTAGGAATTAAATAGTAACTCGCTTTGGTATAGTTTATCGATTGTTTGTTTATGTTCTAATGATTGATTGAGACCACAATGACTGAATTTATTGACATTTAAACTAAATATAAGATTAATTATGAACACCATAAACTTCAAAAGAAATGTACACAAAACACTAATGAATGCTTATCAGATGTATCAAAGTACATAAATTGTTATGTTATACTTAATTGTTACAAGTATTGATCTGAATATATATATAGTGCTGGGCTTAGCTACTTCATGGAGTAAAACGACTTGGTACTCCACGCCTCATTATTTTCATTTTGAAAATCCAAACGACCGATCCGAACCGCTCAAGTTGTTCTCAATATTGATATGTGCTTGGAGACCAAATTTTACATTTTTTGGAATTTTTTTACTATTTATTAAGCCACTTTGAAAATCACTGATCCGGCGGTCCAGAAATTTTTACTGTTTTTTACTGTTCATAAGGATTTTCAGATTTTCAAAGTGGCTTAATAAATAGTAAAAAAATTCCAAAAATGTAAAATTTGGTCTCCAAGTACATTTCAATATGAAGAACATGTTGGAAGGTTCGAATCGACTATTTGAACTTTGAAAATGAAGATATGGCGTGAAGTACAAAGTCGTTTTACTCCATGAAGTAGCTAGTGACCTCACTTGTTCTTGTCAAGGAAGAATAGACTGCTAGTGACCTCACTTGTTGCCCTACAATATCAGGTGCGGGGTTATTTAATTCGTATGAGGTTCATGACTAAGAATTAAATCGTTGATTGACTGCATGTTAAATGATTGATTGACTGCATTGTTGAACTGGTGCATTATATGCATACCACAATATAATTGAAACTGAATATCAAAGCTAAGTCTGATGACCTGTCATTTTGGTACAATTTATCCGTTGTCTGTTTCTGTTCTAATGTTGAATTGATGCATTATATGCATACCACAATATAATTGAAACTGAATTTCAAAGGTAAGTCTGTTGACCTGTCATTTTGGTACAATTTATCCATTGTCTGTTTTTGTTCTAATGATTGAGTGAGAGCACAATGACTGAATTTATTGAAATATTGAATATTGTAAAGTCTAGCTAGCTACTATACTTTAATCCATGATCCTTATGCACACATGGTGAATGGCATTAACTGAATCCAGTACCAGTTGGATAGAGGATATTGTAAATAACTGTAGGATTGTGAAACTGTGGTAAATGTATATACACTGATCACTACTATAAGGTGTGATAATATTGATATTTTATTGAATCACATCATCGTAAATCGAATGATTGAATTGAAGTGTCTCATTATGAATGTCTAAGCCTAACACAACAGATAAATGATATGAGTAAAGGCAGACGTGGGTTGATGGTGGACGTCTGCACATGCAAGCAACGTGGTATATGTTAGTGTTACCTGACTTAGTGGTTGTAAAGATTAGGCCCTAAATGTTTCCATTAATATTTATTTGGTTTCCGGTTAATGTTATACCTGTTGATTGTCGATTGATTATCGTTATTGAGCATTTACATTCGTCAGTATAGAATGAACTGTTAGTTTCTCGTGCGGAGATTTCATTATGAATATGGATTTCTTTCAAATCAAATAATCTGAGTTGAATTTCCGTATTGAGAAATAGTTTATTATTTCTCACATGTTCTCCCCTTGTGGCTTTACAGGTTTATTATGCGAAGATAGAGAAACACTAAAAGGTTATAATTGACAGCAGACCACCTAAAGGAATGAGATTTGGTGTTATTATATCTTGTTGGAAATGTTATACATGCCAAATTATTTGGGCTGAATTAATAGTTTAATATCTAAAATGAAATATGGATTAAACATGTTAGGCTGAATGGATTATGGGGTCTCTGATTAGATGCAACCGAATAAGTGCATTTAAATGGGTTCATCTAATGGGTGCAACCGAATTGGTTCATCTGAATGGATGTAGCCATCTGGTGCGTAGCATTATAAATATATGTGCAACAGTTCATTTTATGTTATCCATTCTGCTCATACTTCTTCAGAAAATCAAGAGAGACTAAGAAAGAGAAAACATGGGGTTGTGTGTTCGGTGCTATCACACCGACTCATGGTTGTTGTTCAACTTGTTCGTGTGAATACCGGTAGAGACGTAGCTGATGTTGTTGCTATGTTTATCTGACACGAGAACGAAGAAGAAGGCCATTGCTTCTACAACTATATGAAGATCTTCGCTGCGCGTCCAGTGGTAAATTCTATCTTGGATTTAATTTTACACTTGGATATTGTTTCGGGTAGTAATTAATTGACCAAACTGAATTGATATTGTTGCACCTATAATCTACTTGAATTCCCTACAGTGGTATCAGAGCCGCTTATGTTGAATTAAGTCTGGATATATTCTTACATGTTAATTGTTAATGTGATTAATGTATGAATTGAATCAATTGGATTGATATGGTATACGAAAAGTATGATGATTTTATGTGGGATTATATATGGAGAATGAATCAATGGGAGCCGTCGCCAGGGGGCTCCGCCCCACTTGGACCTCCTGGATTCGTAACGCCTTATACATGAGTCCATTATTTAGAATTGAATTCTATGTCTAACTTTTTTTTGCATTTACATATTATGTTAATAGTATGACCCACTTGTCTGGTGTGTTTTCTTTTAATGAATGCATGGATGATGTGCGTAATTGCGGTCTATAGTGCCCTGGTAATTAATTTATTTTAATAATTAAAAATGACTTGCATGTTGCTTATATGTATCATTTATGCAGTATGCGAGCCGTTATTCTTAGGACTTAAATGTAATTTATTTATTGCTATTGGAGTGGTAGTTTGGTTAGAATTAAAGAAGATTACATGAATGATGGATGATGACTATTGTCAAGTGGAGACAATCGTGCATTGGGTCATACTATTTCACTTGTGCTTTGGGCTCATGTTATTAATTTGATTGTTTATATCATTGCATGTTCTTAAAATAAACACTAAGTCCCTTAGGAAAATTTAAGTAATTTTCATGTCCTTCCAAATATCCCTAACCTATCAAGGATTCGATCGCTAATTAATGGGCTTACCAAAACAATATATCGTTAGTTATCTTAATGAAATAGGATATTAATGTTGGACACTTGTATGTAGAGGATTGGTTTGACTTAATAAGGCTATCAAAACGGTTTTGGATCTTGAGGCATAAAGATTGAGGAGCCGGGGCATGAGAAGTCACCTCAACAACCAAGAGTTATATTAGATGTAATTAGCAATGATTGTTTACCTAAATAGCTCACCGACTCACTGTTGTTGTTCAACTTGTTCATGTAGATACCGGTAGAGACGTGGCTGTTGTTGCTGCTATGTTCATCTGATACGAGAACGAAAAAGAAGGTCACTGCTCCTACAACTAGTCGATGATCTCCGCTACGAGTTTAGTGGTAAATTCTATCTTGGATTTAATTTTACACTTGGATTTTGTTTCGAGTAGTAATTAATTGACTGAACTGAATTGAAATTGTTGCACTGATAATCTATCCGAATTTCCTATATATCTGAAATGATGTATAGAGTTTTTCTTTAGCATTATCCACTATAAAATATCAGACATTTCCTGTACACAATTTGAAAATTTTGCAAATGTAATAAATACTATTGACAATGCATACAAAATATCCATATATCCATATGTTGTTGGGATTATACCCGGTAGGCTGTCATGCCCCCGGTATCCGGAGTGTGACAAAAACAATCAATACTATTAATTTTTCTACTTAAAATATTATAATATACAGCCAAACTAATTGATTCTTTTCATAAATAAAAAACCTGAAATGACTACTGACTATCAAATTTAGCTAGATCTTCCTAACAAATGCATGTAGCTTGGAGTTCGTTTAATATAATTAGGTAGACACTGTCCATCTACATAGTAACACATTACATACGTCGAATTCTTTTTGTGCGAAAATCATGTGGCCCGCGTTTCTTGAGGCTCGGTGCATGGAGGGTTGAACAATAAATTCACAATTGCTCTGTCCATTTCATTAGTCTCCTTCTCCTCTGTCTCTACTTTGTATAGCCTGAAGTTAGCAATACATAATTAAATTAAAGACCAATGGCACACCAGTACTGAGAATCAATGAGAAATGGTTACAAAAAAGAAAATGCTTATGATACCTCGAACTGGTACTGAAGGATGGCTCAAAATGAACAAGTGATTCATTCTTGCTTTCATCAAGTAGCAACCTTGAGTCATTTGCCAGCCTGTAGCAAGCATCTCTAAAACAAATCCGTGTCCTTCCATTTATCTGGAAAAACCAAAATAAAATAAAATAAGGTATTTCAATTACTTATGTTTCAGATGGGTAACTGTCAGGCCTTTACTATTAAAAACAGAATGCAATCTTAGATTCCGGTAATGCACTGGTAATAGACCATACTGGATCCAGGTCTATCAGTACCAAACCGAACAGTTACAGTAAAACCTGCCAATGACTGAACGTGATAAAAGAGTCATTTGGTTTATACCAGATTCAAATTTATTTATGGCCTTGGGTAATTCGAGTTTGGCGGTCTTGAGTTGTTCAGGTTGGCGCATTTCCAATACGCAGGTAGTCGATCTTTGGTAATTTGGGTTCATAATCCAGGTTATTTCTAGAAAATTAACTCAGGTCTGGTCAGATTTGGATCAGTTCTGCCTGGTAAAGTAACATAGATTTTACTAGGTCAGGATACAACTTACCCTCGATAATACAGACTCGAGCTTGCGGAGAGCTGTTGCTTCAAAAATCATTGATTTTGCCATGTCAGCAACTAATATGCTGCTCTCTGTGATGCTTCCTCTGGGCTTCATAAATAAAAAGAAACAAGATCCTCTTGGAGATAAAATTTAGAGAATAATTAAGTGACTTGCACTGGACAAATCAACTTGTTATTTAGAAATAGAAAACCATCTTAAATAAACTCTTACATTCACCAAGGTTGAGGAATCTAATGCCATAGACGCTTGTGATATCATTGAAGAATTTATTGATAGGTCATCTGGAAGTAGGGAAATGCCAAAAGCATCCAGACCATTTTTAGCCGCTGTCCCAATTTGACAAAAGATGTTGTTTATAGGATCATTAAGCAATTTTGTCAACATATCCTCTAAAGGCTGTGGCCTGTTGCATAGATCTACAACCTGTTGAGATGGTTCGACTGTATATAGCATTGCTCTGATGTCTTCATATGATAGAGAATTCCTGCAATAAGTCATTATATTCATTCAATTAAAAAAGGTATCTTGTGGGAAACCATTCAAATACTGCAATTTTGACTGACATCAAGTTTTACCAAGAGGTCTTTACACTGATTTGATTTGTTTCAAACAGTCCAGCACAGTACAAATCCAATATAAGGTGGGTAATTGGTAATTAGTATATTACTGTACTAACTGACAATCAACCATGATCTGACACTGATGACATCAAATCATATAACGAAAATCACTGTCTTTTTATCCGAAAAATGACGAAAAACGAATATGAAGTAGTCATTTTCTCAATTTATTTACCGCAAACGTATTTTTGAGTCATTTTAGCAAGTTTTGAAGAAAGTTGTGTATTTAAGTCAAAAAATAGAGCAAAAATATCATATTTCGACAATTATCAAATAGTTGCCAAAATACTGATGGGTTAAATTTCTTCTAACAGACCCATTGCCACCTATAATTTGTACCTAAGAGACACTAACTGCCACTGGTAATTTCTATAAACACAAGTTCACGTACTAACATGAAATTCTCATCGACTTGATCCAATCTGAGCACCCTGCAATCCGGTATGCCTTGAATGCACTCCTCAAGGCAGAGAGAATCTGGGTCTTCACAACCCAACCCATTATCCAGCTGACACAAGCCCTTTTCCAGAGTATCCAATTTTGTGCCATCAAAGGCAAGGTCCTCTGACGAAGTCGGTACGGGATTGTAAGACATGTCCATCAATGTCCAGCTGTCAAAGCCGGAATCCTCCAATACAGTTGGCATGAAATTGTAAGACGAAAATTGGTCGAAGCTGGTTGATGTGGCGCCATTCAATTGGTTCAAGTTGCATGCCGTTAGTGGCTGTGCTGCATCGAAACTTGGATATACCAATGCGCCAGGACTGCTTGGGAACATATAATTGCTTTCGATCTCTTTTTGGAGATTCCACTCCATTTTTCAATCTGAAATTATGAAAAAAAAGCAAGAAATTTGTTGGAAACTGGTATGTTTGCTTCAGCTAAGCATAGCAAGTATTGGAAGAACCGATTTATAAACAGCAGAGCTTAGAGAAAGAGCTTACTAGTAAATACGATTTATATTTTCCTGTCGATCGAGAGAGAGTTAGGTTAGACAAAATCACAGCTGTGTCTCGTTTTGATCGGTGTTGATTGGTTTAATCAAGAGAAGGGGTTGATTTGGGGCTGAGGAGTTTGGTAGAATCCAAATTATAAACTAAGGTGTCAATGACATCTGTTTACCCGTTTGCTTTATCCGTATCGTAATTTAGTGTAAATCATCATAAATTAACATAATTTGAAGTAATTTACATATTTTAGTATAAATATGCTAATTATACATAAAAAAAGTAATCTAACAAATATTAAAAACAAAATTCGAATTTATTGTTAAATTTCATTCATATTGTCTTTCAAATTAAAAAAAAAAAAACTGGACTGCCCCCCCTCAAGGGGCGGTTAGGTCATTTTAAAAAAAAAATCGTGGTTTTTTTTTTGAAGAGTATTAATAAAAAAATCAGTTATAAACTCCCCCCAATCCCCATATTTCGGCAACTGGATGTTCCATAATTTTCTATTTTATAATCCTTTTATTATGTAACGTCTTCATAAATGAAATCCCTATTGATGAAATTAATTTACAAATGTCAAAAAGTGTCATAGACGTTTAATAAACATAGATACATGTAATGATCTTATTAGTTTGTTATTCGAGTTGTAAAACTTTTACTACTAAATATTTAATATATGAGGAGAGCTCCAATACCTCATGTTTTTCATACCTCATCGTACCTCATATTTTATATCTTTGTTTTCAAAGTCCAAACTGTCGATCCGAACCGCTCAACATGATATCCATACTAAAATATGTCTGGGGATGAAATTTTATAATTTTTGAAATTTTTTTACTATTTTTTAGGATAGGTACAAAATCACTTGTTTTGAACTGTTAAAAAAACAGTGATTTTCTACCCATCTTAAAAAATAGTAAATTTTTTCCAAAAATTATAAAATTTCATCCCCAACCATATTTTACTATGGATATCATGTTAAACGGTTCAGATCAACAATTTAAACTTTGAATACGAAGATATAAAATATGAGGTATAATGAGGTATGAAAGACATGAGGCATTGGAACTCTCCTCTTAATATATATATATAGAGTAATGCTACGGTGCTTTGAGAAGTAAAGAGGATGTTTTACTTTCCGTTCATATCTCCATTTTCAAAGTTCAAATAGTCGATCCGAACTTCTCAACACAATCTTCATATTGAAATGTGCTTGGAGACCAAATTTTACATTTTTTGGAATTTTTCTACTATTTTTTTTGAATTTTTGAAAATCAGTGTTTTTCTTAATTTTTAATTATTTTTTTATTTAATGAAAAGCTGTGATTTTCAAAATTTTCAAAAAAATAGTAAAAAATTTCCAAAAAATATAAAATTTGGTCTATAAGCATATATCAATATGAAGATCATGTTGAGATGTTCGGATCGACGATTTGAACTTTGAAAATGGAGATATGAGCGTGAAGTAAAACACCATCTTTACTTCCCAAAGCACCGTAGCCTATCCCTATATATATATATATATATATATATAGTAGAACTAGGGTGTTCCTAACCTCACCAAGCCCTTTCGTGAGCTCGACTCTAAAACCTATCGAATTGACTTCAAACGACATTTCCAAACCTTCAGATGTTCAATCTATATTAAAATGTGCTTGGAGACCAAATTTTACATTTTTTGGAATTTTTTTACTATTTATTAAGATGGTTTGAAAATCGCTGTTTTCCAATGTTGCAGAATTTTAATAAAAACAGCGATTTTCAAACCATCTTCATAAATGGTAAAAAAATTCCGAAAAATGTAAAATTTGGTCTCCAAGCACATTTTAATATAGATTGAACATCTAACGGTTTGGAAATGTCGTTTGAAGTCAATTCGATAGGTTTTAGAGTCGAGCTCACGGAAGGGCTTGGTGAGCTTAGGAACACCCTAGTTCTACTCTATATATATATATAGAGAGAGAGAGAATGGCTAATATACAAACATTTGTTCTTGGACTAAGGAACAAACGGTTCGGTTATCTGATTTTCAAAGTTCAAACAGTCAATACAAACCGTTAGATATTTAATCTATATTAAAATGTGCTTGGAGACCAAATTTTATATTTTTTGGAATTTTTTTACTATTTATTAAGATGTTTGAAAATTGTTGATTTTATTAAACTTTTGCACCATTAAAAAACAGCGACCTTCAAACCATCTTAATAAATAGTAAAAAAATTCCAAAAAATGTAAAATTGGGTCTCCAAGCACATTTTAATATAGATTGAATATCTAACGGTTTGGATCGACTGTTTGGACTTTAAAAATCAGAGAACCGAACCGTTTGTTCCTGAGTCTAGGAACAAACGTTTGTATATTAGCCATTATATATATATATATATATATATATGAGTAGAACAAGGGTGCTCCTAAGCTCACCAAGCCCTTCGTGAGCACGACTCTAAAACCTATCGACTTGACTTCAAACGACATTTTTAAACCGTTAGATGTTCAATCTATATTAAAATGTGCTTGGAGACCAAATTTTACATTTTTTGGAATTTTTTTACTATTTATTAAGATGGTTTGAAAATCGCTGTTTTTATAAAAATTCTGCACCATTGGAAAACAGCGATTTTCAAACCATCTTAATAAATAGTAAAAAAATTCCAAAAAATGTAAAATTTGGTCTCCAAGTACATTTTAATATAGATTGAACATCTAACGGTTTGAAAATGTCGTTTGAAGTCAATTCGATAGGTTTTAGAGTCGCGCTCACGGAAGAGCTTGGTGAGCTTAGGAGCACCCTAGTTCTACTCTATATATATATATATATAGAGATTGACTATGGTGAGTTGTGAAGTAAAACGTCGTTTTACTTCACGCTCATATTCCATTTTGAAAATCTAAACAACTGATCCGAACTGCTCAACATGTTCTCCATATTGAAATGTGCTTGGAGACCAAATTTTACATTTTTTGGAATTTTTTTACTATTTATTAAGCCACTTTGAAAATCGCAGATCTGGGTAAACAGTAAAAAACAGTAAAAAAATTTGGACCATTCGATCAGCGATTTTCAAAGTGGCTTAATAAATAGTAAAAAAATTCAAAAAAATATAAAATTTGGTCTCCAAGCACATTTCAATATGGAGAACATGTTGAGCCGTTCAGATCGGTTGTTTAGATTATCAAAATAAAAATATGAGCATGAAGTAAAAATGACATCTTACTTCGCAACTCACCATAGCTTAGCTCATATATATATATAGTGAGTGGCTAAGCTACAAACGTTTGCACCAAGCCCTTGGTGCAAACAAATGGTTTTTGGATTTCCAAAGTTCAAACGGTCGATCCAAACCGTTAGATATTTAATCCATATTAAAATCTACTTGGAGACCAAATTTTACATTTTTTGGAATTTTTTTACTATTTATTAAGCCACTTTGAAAGTTGCTGATCACACGGTCCAGAATTTGATTGCATATTAAAATCTACTTGGAGACCAACTTTCAAAGTGGCTTAATAAATAGCAAAAAAATTCCAAAAAATGTGAAATTTGGTCTCCAAGCACATTTTAATATGGATTAAATATCTAACGGTTTGGATCGACCGTTTGGACTTTGCAAATAGGAGAACCAAATCTTTTGCACCAAGGGCTTGGTGCAAACGTTTTGAGCTTAGCCACTCTCTCTTTGTATATATATATAGTAGAACTAGGGTGCTCCTAAGCTCACCAAGCCCTTCCGTGAGCGCGACTCTAAAACCTATCGAATTGACTTCAAACGACATTTCCAAACCGTTAGATGTTCAATCTATATTAAAATGTGCTTGGAGACCAAATTTTACATTTTTTGGAATTTTTTTACTATTTATTAAGATGGTTTGAAAATCGCTGTTTTCCAATGGTGCAAAATTTTAATAAAAACAGCGATTTTCAAACCATCTTAATAAATAGTAAAAAAATTCAAAAAAATATAAAATTTGGTCTCCAAGCACATTTTAATATAGATTGAACATCTAACGGTTTGAAAATGTCGTTTGAAGTCAATTCGATAGGTTTTAGAGTCGCGCTCACGGAAGGGCTTGGTGAGCTTAGGAGCACCCTAGTTCTACTCTATATATATATATATATATATAGATCGACTATGGTGAGTTGTGAAGTAAAACGTCGTTTTACTTCACGCTCATATTCCATTTTGAAAATCTAAACAACTGATCCGAACTGCTCAACATGTTCTCCATATTGAAATGTGCTTGGAGACCAAATTTTACATTTTTTGGAATTTTTTTACTATTTTTTATGCCACTTTGAAAATCGCAGATCCGGGTAAACAGTAAAAAATAGTAAAAAAATTTGGACCATTCGATCAGCAAATTTCAAAGTGGCTTAATAAATAGTAAAAAAATTCAAAAAAATATAAAATTTGGTCTCCAAGCACATTTCAATATGGAGAACATATTGAGCCGTTCAGATCGGTTGTTTAGATTTTCAAAATAAAAATATGAGCATGAAGTAAAAATGACATCTTACTTCGCAACTCACCATAGCTTAGCTCATATATATATATAGTGAGTGGCTAAGCTACAAACGTTTGCACCAAGCCCTTGGTGCAAACGAATGGTTTTCGGATTTCCAAAGTTCAAACGGTCGATCCAAACCGTTAGATATTTAATCCATATTAAAATCTACTTGGAGACCAAATTTTACATTTTTTGGAATTTTTTTACTATTTATTAAGCCACTTTGAAAGTTGCTGATCACACGGTCCAGAATTTGATTGCATATTAAAATCTACTTGGAGACCAACTTTCAAAGTGGCTTAATAAATAGCAAAAAAATTCCAAAAAATGTGAAATTTGGTCTCCAAGCACATTTTAATATGGATTAAATATCTAACGGTTTGGATCGACCGTTTGGACTTTGCAAATAGGAGAACCAAATCGTTTGCACCAAGGGCTTGGTGCAAACGTTTTGAGCTTAGCCACTCTCTCTTTGTATATATATATAGTAGAACTAGGGTGCTCCTAAGCTCACCAAGCCCTTCCGTGAGCGCGACTCTAAAACCTATCGAATTGACTTCAAACGACATTTCCAAACCGTTAGATGTTCAATCTATATTAAAATGTGCTTGGAGACCAAATTTTACATTTTTTGGAATTTTTTTACTATTTATTAAGATGGTTTGAAAATCGCTGTTTTCCAATGGTGCAAAATTTTAATAAAAACAGCGATTTTCAAACCATCTTAATAAATAGTAAAAAAATTCAAAAAAAAATATAAAATTTGGTCTCCAAGCACATTTTAATATAGATTGAACATCTAACGGTTTGAAAATGTCGTTTGAAGTCAATTCGATAGGTTTTAGAGTTGCGCTCACGGAAGAGCTTGGTGAGCTTAGGAGCACCCTAGTTCTACTCTATATATATATATATATATAGAGAGATCGACTATGGTGAGTTGTGAAGTAAAACGTCGTTTTACTTCACGCTCATATTCCATTTTGAAAATCTAAACAACCGATCCGAACTGCTCAACATGTTCTCCATATTGAAATGTGCTTGGAGACCAAATTTTACATTTTTTGGAATTTTTTTACTATTTATTAAGCCACTTTGAAAATCGCAGATCCGGGTGAACAGTAAAAAACAGTAAAAAAATTTGGACCATTCGATCAGCGATTTTCAAAGTGGCTTAATAAATATAAAAAAATTCAAAAAAATATAAAATTTGGTCTCCAAGCACATTTCAATATGGAGAACATGTTGAGCCGTTCAGATCGGTTGTTTAGATTTTCAAAATAAAAATATGAGCATGAAGTAAAAATGACATCTTACTTCGCAACTCACCATAGCTTAGCTCATATATATATATAGTGAGTGGCTAAGCTACAAACGTTTGCACCAAGCCCTTGGTGCAAACAAATGGTTTTTAGATTTCCAAAGTTCAAACGGTCGATCCAAACCGTTAGATATTTAATCCATATTAAAATCTACTTGGAGACCAAATTTTACATTTTTTGGAATTTTTTTACTATTTATTAAGCCACTTTGAAAGTTGCTGATCACACGGTCCAGAATTTGATTGCATATTAAAATCTACTTGGAGACCAACTTTCAAAGTGGCTTAATAAATAGCAAAAAAATTCCAAAAAATGTGAAATTTGGTCTCCAAGCACATTTTAATATGGATTAAATATCTAACGGTTTGGATCGACCGTTTGGACTTTGCAAATAGGAGAACCAAATCGTTTGCACCAAGGGCTTGGTGCAAACGTTTTGAGCTTAGCCACTCTCTCTTTGTATATATATATATAGTAGAGCTAGGGTGCTCCTAAGCTCACCAAGCCCTTCCGTGAGCGCGACTCTAAAACCTATCGAATTGACTTCAAACGATATTTCCAAACCGTTAGATGTTCAATCTATATTAAAATGTGCTTGGAGACCAAATTTTACATTTTTTGGAATTTTTTTACTATTTATTAAGATGGTTTGAAAATCGCTGTTTTCCAATGGTGCAGAATTTTAATAAAAACAGCGATTTTCAAACCATCTTAATAAATAGTAAAAAAATTCAAAAAAAATATAAAATTTGGTCTCCAAGCACATTTTAATATAGATTGAACATCTAACGGTTTGAAAATGTCATTTGAAGTCAATTCGATAGGTTTTAGAGTCGCGCTCACGAAGGACTTGGTGAGCTTAGGAGCACCCTAGTTCTACTCATATATATATATATGTGTGTGTGTGTGTGTGTGTGTGAGGAGGGATCCAATTACACCTTTTTTGGTGACACATCATGACACCGTTTTTTATATAGGTCAATTTTGCGATTTCAAAATCCAAACAGCCGATCCGAACCGTTCAACATGATCACCATATTAAAATGTGCTTGGAGATCAAATTTTACATTTTTTTTGAATTTTTTTACTATTTATTAAGATGGTTACAAAATCACTGTTTTTCAATGGTCTGAAAACAACGATTTTTGTAACCATCTTAATAAATAGCAAAAAAATTCAAAAAAAATGTAAAATTTGATCTCCAAGCACATTTTAATATATACATCATGTTGAACGGTTTAAATCGACTATTTGGACTTTAAAAATGGTAGGTGTCAAAGTGTGTCACCAAAAAGGTGTAATTGGATCCCTCCTCTATATATATATATATATATGAGTATGGCTAATTTGCTTCCGGAAGCATTTCGGCCGAGGTGCTTACGGGAGCATATCTTGCAATTTGATGTTCAAACAACAAATTCAAACCGTTAGATGCTCAATCTATATTAAAATCTAGTTGGAGGCCAAATTTTACATTTTTTTGGAATTTTTGTACTATTTTTTAAGCTAGTTTGAAAACCGCTGTTTTCAATGCTTCAGAAATTTAATAAAAACAGCGGTTTTCAAACCAGCTTAAAAAATAGTAAAAAATTTCAAAAAATGTAAAATTTGGTCTCCAAGTAGATTTTAATATAGATTGAACATCTAATGGTTTGAATTTGTTGTTTGAACATCAAATTGCAAGATATGCCCCCGTAAGCACCTCGCCGAAATGCTGCCGGCAGCAACTTAGCCGCTCCCTATATATATATATATATATAGAGTGATGCTACGATGCTTTAGAAAGTAAATATGGTGTTTTACTTCCCGCTTATATCTCTATTTTCAAAGTTCAAACAGTTGATCTGAATTTTTCAACATGATCCTTATATTGATATGTGCTTGGAAATCAAATTTTACATTTTCTTTGAAATTTTTTACTATTTTTTTTAGAATTTTTGAAAATGAGTGTTTTTTGAATTTTTTATTATTATTTTATTTAATGAAAAGATGTGGTTTCCAAAAATTCTAAAAAAATAGTAAAAAATTTCTAAAAAATGTAAAATTTGGTCTCCAAGCACATAACAATATGAAGATTATGTTGAGAAGTTTGGATCAATTGTTTGAACTTTAAAATAGAGATATGAGCGGGAAGTAAAACACTCTCTTTACTTCCCAAAGCATGATAGCCTCTCTCTCTCTCTCTATATATATATATATATATATATAGATAGGCTATTGTGCTTTGCAAAGTAAAGCCATCGTTTTACTTCGGCTTACTTTTTGGATTTTCAAAGTCCAAAACGTCGATCCGACCGTTCAAGTTGATCTACATATTTAAATGTGCTTGCAGACCAAATTTTACATTTTTTGGAATTTTTTTACTATTTATTAAGCCACTTTGAAAATTGCTGATCACATGGTCCAGAAAAAAAAAGTGCAACAAAATTCTGGACCATGTGATCAGCAATTTTCAAAGTGGCTTAATAAATAGTAAAAAAATTCCAAAAAATGTAAAATTTGGTCTGCAAGCACATTTCAATGTGTAGATCAACTTGAACGGTCGGATCGACGTTTTGGACTTTGAAAATCCAAAAAGTAAGCCGAAGTAAAACGATGGCTTTACTTTGCAAAGCACAATAGCTCATCTCTCTCTCTCTCTCTATATATATATATATATCAGTGTTCTAAATAGCGCGCTATAGCGTTTTTGGACCCCAAACGCTATGCTATGACATCAAAATGCGTGATTTGCGCTACGGCCGCTATAGCGGTCCGCTATTTGTGCTATAAAATATGGAGGTTTTTTTTTAAGCAATTTATATGGGTTTTAAATAAAGATCCAAAAAATCTCAAACCGAAATTGAATTTGTTGCTACTTGCTACAGATAAATCAATTTGAAATTGGGAATAGAAATAGAAATTTGAATAGAAAAAAAGTCCAAACCGAAATTAAAATTTGAATAGAAAAAAATATATATTATGTCATGAATCATGATGCTTAAGATATTTTTAATAGGAAAAATCGATAGTTTATGATATTACTATGGATATTTTGAACCGCAATTTGGACTTTGTACGGGTTCAATATGAATATTATAATTTCTTAATTACTTTGGTGTTATTTATTGTTCTATGAGACTTTAGATAATGTTGATATTTAGTACAAATATTGAATATACGGAATGTAAAAAAAACGCTATTTGGAATAGCTTCCGCTATAGCGACGCTATTCGCTATAGCTTTTTTTGTAGCCTTCCCGCTATGACGCTATAAACGCTATTTAGAACCTTGATATATATATATATATATAGAGAGAGAGAGAGAATGGCTAATATCAAAACGTTTGTTCCTGAGATTCAGTTCTCCTATTTTCAAAGTTCAAACAACAAATCCAAACCGTTAGATGTTCAATCTATATTAAAATGTGCTTGGAGACCAAATTTTACATTTTTTGGAATTTTTTTACTATTTATTAAGCTGGTTTGAAAACCGCTGTTTTTATTAAATTTCTGCAGCATTGAAAAACAGCAGTTTTCAAACCAACTTAATAAATAGTAAAAAAATTCCAAAAATGTAAAATTTGGTCTCCAAGCACATTTTAATATAGATTGAACATCTAACGGTTTGATTTGTTGTTTGAACTTTGGAAATGGGAGAACAGAATCGTTTGTTCCTGAGCCGAGGAACAAACGTTTTGATATTAGCCATTCTATCTCTCTCTCTCTATATATATATAGTAGAATTAGGGTGTTCCTAATCTCACCAATCCTCTTGTGAACTCAACTCTAAAACCTATCGAATTGACTTCAAACGACATTTTCAAACCGTTAGATGTTCAATCTATATTAAAATGTGCTTGGAGACCAAATTTTATATTTTTTGGAATTTTTTTACTATTTATTAAGTTGGTTTGAAAATCGCTGTTTTTCAATGGTGCAGAATTTTAATAAAAACAGCGGTTTTCAAACCATCTTAATAAATAGTAAAAAAATTCCAAAAAATGTAAAATTTGGTCTCCAAGCACATTTTAATATAGATTGAACATCTAACGGTTTGAAAATGTCGTTTGAAGTCAATTCGATAGATTTTAGAGTTGAGTTCACAAGAGGCTTGGTGAGCTTAGGAACACCCAAGTTCTACTCTATGGCCATGTTTGGTTGTGGCCTAAAGGGTGGAATAAGGGGTTTAGGCCTCTTTATTCCACCAAACGTGACTTAATTGAGCCGGCCTAACATGGCATAAGCCGATCTTTAGGCCGGCTTAAACTAAGCCACCTCGCATGGTGGTTTAATTTTATTCCACGTCGTGGCCTAACTCGAATGATTATAATAATATCTTATTAGAATATAATAAGTATATTATTATTAATTATTATTATTAATATATAATTATATAATTAATATCTTATATTGTTAATATATTAAATATTTATTATATTAATATTATATAATTAGTATCTTATTACTAATAATAATTATTAATATATAATTATGTCATTAATATGTTATATTGTTAATATATTAAATAATTATTATAATAATATTTTAATATATTATATTTATTATTAATATATTAATATTATATATTAGTATCTTTTAATCAATAATTATTATTAATATATAATTTATATAATTAATATGTTATATTTTAATATATTAAATAATTATTATAATAATATTATAATATATTATATTTATTATTAATATATTAATATTATATAATTAGTATCTTTTTATCACTAATTATTATTAATATATAATTATATAATTAATATGTTATATTTTTAATATATTTAATAATTATTATAATAATATTATATATATTATAGTTACTATTAATATATTAATATTATATAATTAGTATCTTATTACTAATAATAATTATTAATATATAATTATATAATTAATATCTTATATTTTTATTATATTAAATAATTTTTATAATAATATTATAATATATTATAGTTATTATTAATATATTAATATTATATAATTAGTATCTTATTATTAATATATAATTATATAATTAATTTCTTATATTGTTAATACATTAAATAATTATTATAATAATATTATATATATTATAGTTACTATTAATATATTAATATTATATAATTCGTATCTTATTACTAATAATAATTATTAACATATAATTATATAATTAATATCTTATATTGTTAATATATTAAATAATTATTATAATAATATTATATATATTATAGTTACTATTAATATATTAATATTATATAATTAGTATCTTATTACTAATAATAATTATTAATATATAATTATATAATTAATGTGGCTAATTTGCTGCTGGCAGTAATTCGGCCGAGGTGCTGCCGAGGCTATATTTAGCCGTGTGATGTCCAAACAACAAATTCAAACCGTTAGATGTTTAATCTATACTATAATCTACTTGGAGACCAAATTTTACATTTTTTGGAATTTTTTTACTATATATTAAGATGGTTTGAAAACCGCTGTTTTTAACGTTGCAGAAATTTACTAAAAACAGCGGTTTTCAAACCAGCTTAATATATAGTAAAAAAATTCCAAAAAATGTAAAATTTGGTCTCCAAGTAGATTATAGTATAGATTAAACATCTAACGGTTTGAATTTGTTGTTTGGACATCACACGGCTAAATATAGCCCCGGCAGCACTTGGCCGAACTGCTGCTGGCAGCAAATTAGACAGACCCTCTTATATTGTTAATATATTAAATAATTATTATAATAATATTATAATATTATAGTTATTATTAATATATTAATATATATAATTAGTATCTTATTATTAATATATATATATATAATTATTATCTTATATTGTTAATATAGTAAATAATGATTATTAATATATAATTATATAATTAATATCTTATGTTGTTAATATATTAAATAATTATTATAATAATATTATAATACATTATAGTTATTATTAATATATTAATATTATATAATTAGTATCCTATTATTAATAATTAACTAACTTAGGCTTCCAAAACTTTAGTCCTCCACCAACTCTAACCAAACAAGGAATAACTTAAGCCATGGTTTAACTTTAGACCTCAACCAAACATGAATAATTTAGACCGGCCTAACATGGAATAACAACTTAGGCCACCTTAACTTTAGTCCACAACCAAACACCACCTATATATATATATAGGAAATGGCTAGCATGCTACGCGTAGCATAGAGGGTCTCCGTGCTACGGCTCAATATTTGAGTTTTCAAAATCTTAATGGTCGATCCGAACCGTTCAACATGATCTTCATATGAATATGTACTTGCAAACCAAACTTTACATTTTTTAGAATTTTTTTACTATTTTTTTAGATAGGTAGAAAATCACTTGATCTGAAAATTCTATACCATTCATATCAAGTGATTTTCTACCTATCTAAAAAAATAGTAAAAAAATTCTAAAAAATGAAAATTTTGATTTGCAAGTACATATTCGTATGGAGATCATGTTAAACGATTCAGATCGACCGTTAGGATTTTGAAAACTCAAATATTGAGCCGTAGCATGGAGGCCCTCTATGCTACGCGTAGCACCGTAGCCAATTCCTATATATATATATATATATAGAGTTGGGCTAACTTGCTTTGGGAATTAAAGGGGACGTTTTACTTTGCGCTCATATCTTCATTTTCAAAGTTTAAATAGTCGATTCGAACCTTCCAACATGTTCTTCATATTAAAATGTGATTGGAGACCAAATTTTACATTTTTTGGAAATTTTTTACTATTTTTTCAGAATTTTTGAAAATCATCACTTTGCTGAATTTTTTATTATTTTTTTATTTATTGAAAAGTTGTGATTTTCAAAATTTCTGAAAAAATAGTAAAAAATTTCCAAAAAATGTAAAATTTGGTCTCCAAGCACATTTTAATATGAAGAACATGTTGGAAGGTTCGAATTGACTGTTTGAACTTTAAAAATGAAGATATGAGCGCAAAGTAAAACGCCCCCTTTAATTCCCAAAGCAAGTTAGCCCAATTATATATATATATATATATATATATATATAGAGTAGAACTAGGGTGCTCCTAAGCTCACCAAGCCCTTCGTGAGCGCGACTCTAAAACCTATCAAATTGACTTCAAACGACATTTTCAAACCGTTAGATGTTCAATCTATATTAAAATGTGCTTGGAGACCAAATTTTACATTTTTTAGAATTTTTTTACTATTTATTAAGATGGTTTGAAAATCGCTGTTTTTATAAAATTCTGCACCATTGGAAAATAGCAATTTTCAAACCATCTTAATAAATAGTAAAAAAAATCCAAAAAATGTAAAATTTGGTCTCCAAGCACATTTTAATATAGATTGAACATCTAACGATTTGAAAATGTCGTTTGAAGTCAATTCGATAGGTTTTAGAGTCGCGCTCACGGAAGGGCTTGGTGAGCTTAGGAGCACCCTAGTTCTACTCTATATATATATATATGAGTAAGGCTGCTGTACTTTGCAAAGCAAACAACCCTTTGTGCTTTGCATTTTCATCCATTAGATAGCCTTCAAGATTCGTGCAAATCCATCTGATCTGATTATGAAATGTCGCTGAAAAAATTAAATGGACCCTCCATTTCAAATTTGAACCCTTTCTTTTCAGCATCCCAACTCCTCCCTCCCAGTGACTCTCTCACTCACTTTGGCGATTTCACTCCTAGCGACGCCTTCTCCCAGCGACAATCTCACGGACCCAGCGGCGACTAGGGTTTCCTCGATCTCCTCTCCTTCTGTGACAGTGGCCATCTCCTCTCCTTTGGCGACAGCGCCACCTAGGGTTTCGGCGACATTAATTTCGAGGGTGACAGTGGCGATCACCACTTATTTTCTAACGGTTTGAATTTTGCCCTTAGATTTTGTTATTATGTAATGTGAAATTTTAGTGAGTAATGTGAATTTTTCCCTTAGATTTAGTCAGTAATGTGAAATTTGGGTGAAACGGTGATTTTCTAATTGGGTTCTCTTGATAAGTGGTGTTGTGGGTATCTGAAAAAATTGGAGTTTTAGAGCTCAAAGCAATTCATGATTATTTAGAATTAGTAGGTGATGACAAGCTTGTGAACTAAAAGCAGTTCATGATTATTTTTAAATCATGTGGTAATGACAGTAACATTAACATTCCCAGCATCTTACCAGTTGCACCATTTCTTTTTATGCTTATCAATTCATGCTTATTTAGAATTAGTAATCTAATTACAGTGATCAGGTCAGATTGAAATCATTGCAAAACCCAAACCAATACACTTGGTAAAATTAAATTGAGTACAAAAGTGGAATAATGACTACTATACTGCCTTGTACAAGCATTTAGGAATAATGAGTATTATACTGCCTTATTGATTAGAACCATCTCTCAAAAATCCTTGTCCAAATTTTAAATCAGCCATACAAAGGGTTTGAGTATGAGAAATAGAAGGGCATAGCATATATGCATATGTGCTATGCACCTTTGTGCAGTTTTGGCTTTTTTATGCTTTCCTTTTGATTTTTCTCCAAAGCATGACTTTTCTTAATTTTTTTTTGTGTAGGCAAAATGAGTAGCCAAAATAGTCATTCTTCATCAAACCCTTCTTGCAAGAGATGCCATAAGCCTACAGTTGTGAAGTGTTCATGGACCGCGAAGAACTACGGAAGACAATTTTATAGTTGTCCAAATTGCAATATGTGGAATGATTGGTGCGACATCACTACTAATTTCAATAACAAATCTCAGATGCAAGTTTACAAAAAAGGTTCAAGACACATATTTGAAGCGGAAATCATTTCGATACTCAAGAAATTACTAGCCGGATTAATTATACTTTGTGTATTGATGTGTGTACTTTGTGTGTTAATTGTAGTTGTTAATTAATGTACTTTGTGTGTTAATTGTGGATTAATTATACTTTGTGTATGTACCTTGTGCTTATCTTATTTACATGAATTATGTATGTTGCATGTAATTTCTTTGTATTCTTGAATTGTACTGTTAGTACATTTTAAAATGCTAAGAGGTGTTAGTACATTTTAAAATGCTAAGAGGGCATGCACCAGAGAGAATAAAATTACATCATAGTCTAAATAAATCATGGCTTACTAGAGCTATTCTTTTATTTACTCATTTACATACATTCCTCCAGTATAATAAATGAGATTAGTTTGGAAAGGGAGTGTGAAGTGTATGGGAGGCACCAGAGAGAATAAAATTACATCATCTTGAAATTACAACATAGTCTAGAGAGAATAAAATTACAACATAGTCTAAATAAAATTAGTCTAGAGAGAATAAGATAGTCTAAATAAAACATTTTATAAATCGTTTTCATCAGATTCTTGAGTTACCGCCATCTTGTGAACACCACTCTCCTCGTCATTAACCGCCTTTCGTTTTCCTTTTCCATTGTTTTTCAACTATCACAATGAACAATTCATGAATTAAAATTGAGTAATAATATATGTAAAATTTTCATTTGCCTTTTCCATATGAGTAGTACGGACCAATCTATACATGCATAGTACCATAGCCTCACTCTAACTGCTCATGCACATGAAAACAGTGAGCAGCAATGAGGGATCTGGTGCATATCTGTCAGAAACTTAGTGCATAATAAACACCTCAAAAAATTTAGTGAGTTGCCAGTAAGTAAAAAATGGAAAACTTGGTGCTTGCCAGTAAGTAAAAAAATAGAATGAAATTGGCATATAGTTGAGTTATTCAACCAGTGAGCTCCATATAAGTAAAAAAATATGTAAAATTTAAAAATTAGTATAACACAGTGAACACTAAATTGAAATTTTTATTTAAAGTTGAAATTAAGAAAAAATGTATAAATAGAATTGAACCAGTGGGCAAGTTCTTAAGTTGTGGCCCTCTTTTTCGCCACATATGGTACAAATTCTGCGCTTCTTCAAAGAAGGAGGCACAAACCGTGTCGAAATCTTATTTCTCCCTTTGCATTGCGACTCTTGTGGGTCATGAAATATGGGATTGGCATTAAATTCCTCATTCCCTGACCCTTCTTTGAAATTAGCTTCAAGGCTTGGTAGACAACCTCCTTCTACTTGCTTATCTAGTACTGACAATAATTTCTGTTTTCCGCTTGCAATTATCTCCTTCATACAAATATAAGCCTCTGCACTAACAGCCCCTAGGTCGGTAAGCTCCATCCAATCTGATTTTAAAGAAGCTTTCCTCAATGTCAGCAACTCTGCCGACTCTCCCGAATCCATACTTCTCTCGCTAATGGATCTTTTGGCACTTGCATTAGCCCCTTTAGTCCACCGTTTCAAAATGTAATGGTCGGGTAGGTGTGTCATACCCACGTATTGCATTATTTTTATAGCATGTGGGCAAAGAATCCCACCTGTTATGTACCCATTGCAATTGCAAGAAACCGTACACCTATCCTTGTCCACCTCTACCGTGTATGACTCGGGTACATAATTATAAATTTCAGGATGTTGGAAAATTTGAACCTTATAAGAGACACCTCTCTCAACTTCAACAACAACACCAAGTGTGCTGTCTTGTACCATCCCTTTGAACAGCGCGAATACTTGCCGTGTATAAACTTGGCGTGCTTTGACCTCCATTTTGTATCTAAACCATAGTTGCGGCACCTCATTGATATTTTTTATATCCTCGAAGGGCTCGTGATCAAAGTATGATTGTGATCCTCCCCAAAGACGCTCACTTTCCATTTTCCACTATTCATAATTATGATCCTCAATAAGGCCTTGCAATCACACCTTGTAATCCCATGTTCTATCTCAGGTGTAGCAAGATCCGTCGAGCATCCAATCGGCCTCTCTTTTCTTTTATGCCATCTTGATTTTCCTTCTTTGGAACAAACATACCGAACCGATGACAACCCATTCTTATTAGTTGTTGAACTGTTTTTGCGAACACTAAATCCAACAAAACATGCATAATTGTTGTAGAAAGTATATGCATCTTCAGGTGTATTGAACTCCATGCCGACATACGGCTTAGTTGTATCATTTGACAAAGGCTCATCAACTTGTACTGCATCATAATAATGGATGTAGGGATCTGTGATATCTGACTGTTTCACATAAGCAAACCATAATCAATAACACTCTTGCTTAAGTTGCAATTGTAAATGTTTTAAAAATGTAAAATAACAAAGATTACCTGCATATGAATTCTCGGATTATTATCATCTTCATCGACATAAATGTCATTTGAGCCTATCTCTACACTATTAGAAACATCAAATGACATTGGTTCTCACACAAAGCAAGCTGAAAAAAGAATAGCATATTTTAATTATCACAAAATTCATCAATTCTCTTTAAAAAGGCCAATTACATTAGATCAAATTAAAAAAAAATAGGAGAAATATGCCCAGTGGCATTTCTGGCGAGTACTTTGAATTAGAGGCATTAAACAAAATTATATATACTTTAGATTGATAAAAGTACCAAGGTCATTTGGAATATTTTCATAATTCCTGGTACTTCAAAACAGTTGCTTTTACCAATAAATCGTATCAATTATAATTTGGAGAGTATTTGACCAATCAGCAATTACTAAAGAAAACCAATGTTCAAATAAAGCTCCATTACCATCTACTTAACAAGGTACATTAAGCTGATTTTGGTATCATAGTCCAATGTAGCTGACCACGGACAAGTAAACTGTAAGTGTTCCATAGAGAATAATCAAACCCATCAAAAAAAGAGAAAAAAATGAGCGAATTACATCAAACTGTATTGATCTTTTACCAATGGAGGACGAGCGCTGTTGCCGAAACCCTAGGTGGCGCTGTTGCCGAAACCCTAGTCGCCGAAGGAGAGGAGATGGCCACTGTCACAGAAGGAGAGGAGATCGACGAAACCCTAGTCGCCGCTGGGTCCGTGAGATCGCCGCTGGGAGAAGGCGTCGCTGGGAGTGAAATCGCCAAAGTGAGTGAGAGAGTCACTGGGAGGGAGGAGTTGGGATGCTGAAAAGAAAGGGTTCAAATTTGAAATGGAGGGTCCATTTAATTTTTTCAGCGACATTTCATAATCAGATCAGATGGATTTGCACGAATCTTGAAGGCTATCTAATGGATGAAAATGCAAAGCACAAAGGGTTGTTTGCTTTGCAAAGTACAGCAACCTTACTCATATATATATATATATATATATATATATAGGAAATGGCTAGCATGCTACGCATAGCATAGAGGGCCTCCGTGCTACGGCTCAATATTTGAGTTTTCAAAATCCTAACGGTCGATCCGAACCGTTCAACATGATCTCCACATGAATATGTACTTGCTAGCCAAATTTTACATTTTTTAGAATTTTTTTACTATTTTATTAGATAAGTAGAAAATCACTTGATCTGAAAATTTTGTACCATTCATATCAAGTGATTTTCTACCTATCTAAAAAAATAGTAAAAAAATTCTAAAAAATGTAAAATTTGGCTAGCAAGTACATATTCATATGGAGATCATGTTGAACGGCTCGGATCGACCGTTAGGATTTTGAAAACTAAAAAATTGAGCCGTAGCACAGAAGCGCTATATGCTACGCGTAGCACCGTAGCCATTTCCTATATATATATATATATATATATAGGAAATGGCTAGCATGCTACGCGTAGCATAGAGGGCCTCCGTGCTACGGCTCAATATTTGAGTTTTCAAAATCCTAACGGTCGATCCGAACCGTTCAACATGATCTCCATATGAATATGTACTTGCAAACCAAATTTTACATTTTTTAGAATTTTTTTACTATTTTTTTAGATAGGTAGAAAATCAATTGATATGAATGGTACATAATTTTCAGATCAAGTGATTTTCTACCTGTCTAAAAAAATAGTAAAAAAATTCTAAAAAATGTAAATTTGGCTTGCAAGTACATATTCATAAGAAGATCATGTTGAACGGTTCGGATCGACCGTTAGGATTTTGAAAACTTAAATATTGAGCCGTAGCACGGATGCTCTCTATGCTACGCGTAGCATGCTAGCCATTTCCTATATATATATATATATGTATATATATATATGAGGAGGGATCCGATTACACCTTTTTTGGTGACACACTTTGACACCTACCATTTTCAAAGTCCAAATAGTCGATTCAAACCGTTCAACATTATGGATATATTAAAATGTGCTTGGAGATCAAATTTTACATTTTTTTTGAATTTTTTTGCTATTTATTAAGATGGTTACAAAAATCGTTGTTTTCAGACCATTGAAAAAACAGCGATTTTGTAACCTTCTTAATAAATAGTAAAAAAAATTCAAAAAATGTAAAATTTGATCTCCAAGTACATTTTAATATGGTGATCATGTTGAACGGTTCGGATCGACTGTTTGGATTTTGAAATTGCAAAATTGACCTATATAAAAAACGGTGTCATCATGTGTCACCAAAAAGGTGTAATTGGATCCCTCCTCTATATATATAGGGATGGGCTATGGTGAGCTATGGAGTAAAACAAGTTTTACTCCACGCCTCATTATTTCCATTTTGAAAATTCAAACAACCGATCCGAACCGTTCAAGTTGTTCTCCATATTGAAATGTGCTTAGAGACAAAATTTTACATTTTTTGGAATTTTTTTACTATTTATTAAGCCACTTTGATAATCGCTGATCCATTGGTCTAGAATTTTTTACTGTTTTGCTACTGTTCACCCCGGATCAGCGATTTTCAAAGTGACTTAATAAATAGTAAAAAAATTCCAAAAATGTAAAATTTGGTCTCCAAGCACATTTCAATATGGAGAACACTTGAACAGTTCGGATCGGTTGTTTGGATTTTCAAGATGAAAATATGGCATGAAGTACAAACTCGTTTTACTCTATAGCTCACCATAGCCCATCCCTATATATATATGTGTGTGTGTGTATATATAGAGAATGGCTAATATCAAAACGTTTGTTCCTGGACTCAGGAACAAACGGTTCAGTTCTCCACTTTCCAAAGTTCAAACAACAATCCAAACCGCTAGATGTTCAATCTATATTAAAATGTGCTTGGAGACCAATTTTACATTTTTTGGAATTTTTTTATTATTTATTAAGCTGGTTTGAAAACCGCTGTTTTTATTAAATTTCCGCAGCATTGAAAAACAGCGGTTTTCAAACCAGCTTAATAAATAGTAAAAAAATTCCAAAAAATGTAAAATTTGGTCTCCAAGCACATTTTAATATAGATTGAACATCTAACGGTTTGGATTTGTTGTTTGAACTTTGGAAATTGGAGAA